>CM061064.1:90786645-90945645 GCA_030762895.1 Sophora flavescens | reverse complement strand
CTTGATTTAAATGCTATTTTTTTTTATCGGCCAGAAATGTTGGGAGAGCCTATTACAACTCTGTGTTTGCTGCACTACGAAGGTATTGAATTAGTGGTCTTGGTGTTTCATACCTGGTATATATAGCTATGAAGAAAAATGACTAATGCAGATATATTCATGGTTGTTCCATGAAGGTCAAATGTCAGATCCCTCAAAAGGATTGTATGGAGATGGAGCTCATACTGACTATGGTTTAATTACACTGTTGGCAACAGATAATGGCTCAGGTCTTCAAGTAAGATGGCAACTAATATTTCTTCTTTCAATATAACAAATATACTTTGTAATTAATTAAGAACATTTATATCTTTTATTGCTGATATGCAAGGATAAGGATGCTAAACCTCAAATATGGGAGGATGTGGAACCATTGAAGGGGTTAGTCCCTATGGCACCATAGTTTTTATAGGTTATAAAAGGGGATTGAGGATGCTTGCTATTTGCTTGCTATGTGGTATTGAATATTTTCCATTCTTGTTCATCCTGACCTTACTTAAGCGAATTTCTAAATATGCCCTTCTTCCTTCAAGAGTTTTTTTGACTTGTTTATCCTAATGTCGTAGCCAAGCTTTCCCATTGTCATTTATACCATTCTATATGATGGGATCAATATCTGCTCAACTCAACCAAAATAATACTATAATCATCTGCTTAAGCCAATATATTTCAAGCACAAAATCTTAAGTTGCAATGATACCTCGTATTAAACACAGTTGGCTCTAAAGAAAGGAAGTTTGCTACAGGCCTTTTAAGTTAAATTAGCTCTGTCATTCCCTTCTCCTGAACTATTTACTTTATTAATTATCTAATTGTTTATGTTACAGAGCATTCATAGTGAATCTTGGTGACATTCTGGAGTGCTGGAGCAACTGTCTTTTCAAGCAAGAAACATTTCATATTGTTAAGTTGTCTTTTCTCTCTCAATGGACAAAAAACCCTGAATCTCCCAATGGCTAAGTGACTTCACTCAAACATTGATGTTGTCTTTGAATTTCTTTGGCTGAATTAAATATTTTCAATTTTCAGTTTTATTCTTTATTTAACTATCTTTAGTTAGAAAAAAAATTATTTACAAGTTTTTCAGGCCTATACCTGTCCTGCCACGACCTCCAACTGATATTCAATTGATTGTGTGAACATTCATAATCTCAAAAGGACTTCCATGGTACTCTCTCCATGAGATCTGAAGTAAGTTGTGTAATAGCTTATGATCTATAGACTATAAATATGAAATTAGTGATCTTTTGGTTTTCTTCTTTTCTTCTATTTGAGCAGGATATACAAGCACTCTTTCAAAAATGTTGTTGTTTACTTTAATATGAGATGTGCTTAGTTTAAGTGCCTAAGAAGTAGTGTCCATGTTTTTAATCTTAAATGTCAATGTAATTTGATTTGGCATATGAAGTTTTTAATCTTAAATAATACTTCGTCTATCTTTGTTATCTTTGGGATATTGTTGTCGGCTTTTTCTATATGGCATGGGCTTTCAGGCCATGCTACAAACTGATTTTCTTATAGTGCACGGATTAGCTTTGAAACGCAACATTTAGATTAATAAGAAACTTGAATTAGCTAGGAAGTAATTATGAAATAAAATTGCTCTCATAATATCCTAGTTATATAGATAGGAAAATGAATTGTTTTTTTGATTAAAAAAGGTATTCATTCATTCAAATTGGTAAAATATATCGAAAACAACACAAATTCAACATCGCTAAAAACCGAAAATGATGAATCTGCGAACAAACTCACAGTACCCAGGTTAATAGCATAACACGGCAAAATGTCTACAAATGTGACAAAGTCAAAGTGACTGGAATACCCATGCATCTGGACATGTAACGTTGACGCCCAAGTCTTAATTGAATCTATAATGGATCGAAGCTGATCTGTCAATCGGAACCAAACGATCACCGCAACAAGACGGGAAACCAAACGACGCCACAACAAGACGACGAACAAATCACCGCCGCACGCAGATGACGAAAACATGGATAAATACGAAAGAAAAACCAGATCTATGTAGAAAAACCACTTATTTAGATAAAATGAGAGAAAAAACGATGTAGAGGGGTGATTCAAGGTCAAAAAATGACCCAAAACCACCTCCTTCCGGTGGACGAGGAAGAAGGAAAATAGGAGTAGAGAGAAGGTTGAGAGAGAGAGACGGCTCTAGGTTTTGACCTCTGAGTATGTAATTGTATAGGAAAATGCAACATTTTATTACGATATATTAACTACAAAATAACAAGGAATTTTTTAAATTTAGCTGCGATTTAGCTAGAATTATTTTTCCTAACTAATTTGCTACTTATTTAATGCTGCGACTACGTTCGTAGCGATTTCACAGCCAATTTGCAGCTATATTTTTTTCTACAAATTAATTAGCTACTAAATTTAACATAGCTAATCCTAGTTGTGATACAACCTTCTTATAGATCTATTTAAAATAAATATCTCTCATATTATGTATATCTTTCTCGAATCTCATATTTATCAAATATCTTTTACACATCTCAAGTGATTACAAGATATGAATTTAAGAAAAAATAGGTAATTATCAATATTAATATTCAAAATATAATTTAGGTGCACAAAAACAAATGTCAGTGCAAAAAAAAAAAAAACTTAGGTCGACCTCAATAATTTTAAATAAATTGAGAGGATAGTACAATTTATTTAAGAGTTTAATTGGTATACATTGTTAGTATAAAACTTTGTACACTTTCAACCATTCAGAAATCATGATATGGTTGATTTTTAAGGTAATTAGGATAAGAATCAAATATTTTTCATAATATGTTAATTTCTGATTGATTGACAATATAAGAAATCTTTATATCGTTTATGCATATCAATTAAATCATTTATCTAATGGTCATGTCGTTCCATTATTTACAAAGTGCAATTGATGTGAGTATACTATTTCAATTAACAATATTAATCTTTTAGTTTATAATTTTAATACAATTTACTTTAAGGTGATTTGTCTATAAATATGCATGGGCACTAGTGTCTGTCTTATATAGCCCAATCAAAGTGCGATAAATTATTATACACATAATATCCAAGTTATTGTTTTCCTACAAAAAAAAAATATGTTTCTTTAGTTCCTCACATAATTTTATTTCACACTGACATAGTCATCTTTATGTTTTCCTACAAATTTTAAAATATCTGGTATCTTATTCAAAGTTAACCTTAATAAGATTATAACCAGAATTAAATGGAAAAAAACATAATTCAATCCCGATCATAAGAAGAATCCCAAATCACCATTTTCTAATGGGTAATCAATTCGTATGGCATTCCATTTGATTTTAGACTGTGGAATCGTGTTTGAAAGGTTAACTAAAACGTATTTTGGTTGGCTTATGCTCCGTGATGTTCTATTGGCAATCCTGAAAGTGTAGGAATTTGAAGCCTAATTTGCAACATCAAAAATAGTATTTTGACGAGTGGATTTATTGGTTGTATTATAGGCCTGGGCTAGAGGCTATTAATCTAATTAATCATTTTTGTATTGTGAATTATAACATGAATCAATTCTATGTGACACTGGAAGCCTGCTTCAACCGCACTGGTCCGGTTATTCTAAAAATTTGGACAAAATCCTAAGCATATGCATCGTATGGATGACACTTGGGCATTGGGCTCCATTGCCTACAAGGATTCATAAATGTATTTAATAACATGAAATTTGCAAAAAGACAGCCATATCGTGATAAGGTTAATTCGCGGAGAGTGACTTGCTGCAAAGTCAATTTGAGTTCACTGAAAAATGGATTAAATTATTAAGGTAAGGTTCGTGAAAGTATTCTTATATTGATGTTAATAGAAGAATTTCAAATTCTTGACAGAAATAATTCCAATAGGATGATAGAAAAAATTGAAGGAAGAATTGTCAGATAACCACCATAAAGAGTCGAATTCAGCAGAATTGACAGATTGAAAAATTGACAAGAGTTGGTATGTCAGACGGACAAAACCGTCAAGAAAGAAAAAACAAGGGACACATTCGTCAAGAGTAAAATTCCCGACGGATATATTTAGCTGACTGACGGAGAAGTCGAAGTAGTAGTGAGAAAAAGGTAAAACCCAGCTTTTGACAAAGTTGGTAATAAGAATTGTCAAACGGACAAAGTATAGAAATGGCCAAGTCTTCAAGGCTGACAGCATCAGCAAGATAAGCCATCAAACAACCAAACCGTGGACAACAAGCAAATTGGCATAAAGTGATTCGAAGGAATGAGCAGTTAGAGAAGTTTGCTTGTCAAATAGTTTGAATCTGAACATAGCAAAATTGCCATACGGGTGGCAATTTTAAAGATAGGAAGTTTTCTTTAGGCAGTTATTTTATATGCTTATAAATACTGTTAATCCCGATGTAATAGAGGAGGTTACTTGATGCAATATCCTACATATCTCGATCACACAGCAGATTAAAGGATTATACTCGAGTATTCCCTCCATCCTTTTTCATTTCCAGTTCAATTTACAATACAGTACTGGTTATTTAATTTTCCTTTACATGTTCCTCTTTACTTTCAGCATTCATTTCATGTTCTTTATCTAAGTTCTTGTATACGTTCTTCATTTCTTCCCATTTATCTTTCACGTCTTTTACTTGCCTGCTTTTAATTTTCTGCATTTTAAGCGCATTCTTTTATTTTTTAACCATTTTAATTCCTGAAATTCATTGCTTTCCTTTAAATTTCCTGTTGTTTATTGCTTTCCTTTAATCTCATGTTCTTTATTTACTTTCCGCAATTTTCCTGCAACTTACATGTTTTCCTTTAAATCCATGAATTTCTATAAATTCAAGTAGGAAGTCGCTCTTATTTAAGGAAGCAACTTTTCCCGTTAAATTAAAACATATCTTCGAAATACTTCAAGTCCTTGCCAGTATTTACTAGATTTGACTGATTTGTCAAATTGTACTTGATGACATACACGCATACACATCCTCTTGCGAGATTACCGTATAACTCGTCCGTCCCTACATTCGTCTGATCTTAAATTATTTGTGACAAGGATTTTGGACACCAACCAAAAACCAGCGTTAACAATTGGGAGAATTTGAGGTTAGATGATTTAGGATTTATCTTATGGTTGAGACTGAATTAAGATTTTTTACCATTTTTTAAATAACCATTTGGGTTAAGTTTTAATGAGATTAATTTTTTAACATTTGCAGAAGCAACTTTTAAGAGTGATTGTGTAATAAAATTATGTGAAAGACTAGATAAATGTAATATATATTTTTTGATAAAAAAAATGTAATATATATTTTGACAAACAAAGATGATGACATAACAAATGTATTTTTTTTTTCTAAATTATTACTCTTATTCACGTGAAACTATAATAACGGTCAACTTAGGACAAGGTAACCTGGCACAATTTTAGGGGCTTGTTGGCACAATTTGTAGGGTTTCTGGATGCTTGGATTTGATCAACAGCACTGTTGGCTCCGAGAAAAGAAAGATGGTTTAGTAAAATATTATTCTCCATTTGGTCCAATTTCATTTTTGAAAGGACAACGCCTTCCAATTTGATGTGCCGACTATCAGTGTGGACACAAATTGATTATGCCTTTATTATTGAAATCCTAAATCCTTATCATATATATCTTTTTTAGACTATACTTCCTTCCTTTATTCACTTTGACAAAGGTAACCATAACCAAAAATGAAATTCCATCCCTAATTTAATGGAACTTGGATATCAATTACTATGTATTAAAACGTTTCATTTGAACAGGCTCACTTTTCTTTTATACTCGCCAAAAAGGAATCTCTTAACCATGAAATTAAGCTCTTGCTGCCCATATAAGGACAACCCAAAGTCAAAATAAATCTTTCAATCACATGCAACAATTGCCCTGCCTTTGAAATTCATATATCATTGAAACCTCGCCGTGATTACCGTTAGTCACGTCATTGAAGATATCACAAAATCAAAACAATTTATTAAAAGATGTCGCTAAGGAATGTCGTTAGGATATTGGTTAGGTAATCAATAAAAAAAAATGTTTGTATTAAAAAACTAAGATATAATACTTTTCAATATATTAAATATATCATTTTCTCATATAAAATTTTATTTTTTAATCCCTTAAACAATATATTTAGGACATTCATTAGCATTCACTTTATTAAAAAAAACCATTATGTCGTTGTTGGAGCGTTTTAAAATTTTAACAGTTGGGGTCTCGTGTTGAAGAATCGCTCTAAACATGGTTGTTGAAAAAATTAAATTCAGCACAGCATGGTCAAAAGGCCATTAAGAGACAAATAGAGTGGTTGTTTAAATATTTTTTTTCTGGGTGTTGCTAACATAGGAAATTGATTAAGAAATTTAAAAAGACAATAATTCATGGAAAGTAGGGTTTGTTTGCTTTATTTTTCATTTTTTTTGTTTTCGTTTATTATTTTCAAAAATAATTATAAAATGTCATTTTTTTTTCCTGTTTTCAAATATTTATAAAGGAAACACTAAAATCATATATTTTTTTATTTAATGTTGAAATTTATGAAAAAAAAAAAGAATGAAAATAATATGACATTTTATAATTATTTCTTAAAACAAAAAATAAAACTAGAAAATTGGAACCATAACAAATAGGCTGAGAATGAATGTATTACATATGTCACATCTCATTGAAACTTATTCATTTAAATTCTTTTTTTTTGTTACAATTTTTTTTTTGGTTACAATTCATTTAAATTCTTTAACTAGTAACCTTCACATTTTTTTTGGAATCTTCATTGCTGGTTAAGAAATTAATATATAAAAGATTTTTCTAACCTGTGCAATTTTACACATATTAAGGAATTAAAAAAATCATAAAATAGAAATGTTGTATAAAAAAGAGTAACTTTTAATTTTCAAGAAATTGAATACAAAACTTTTAACATAACATCACTATTTTATAATTTCTTAAGAAAATCCATATATAAAAAATCTTTATCTGACATAACAACATTTTAGAATTGAAGTTTTCTTTGCATTTGTTTTTTTAAAAGGGAAAGGCTGCGTAGTTTAGTGTCTTCTGTTGTGGTACGTACTTTCTTCAAAAATGTTGTCTAGCTAGCTTTTAATATTTGCCTTCTTTATTGACCAAGGACCCCAAAATCTACAACAACTATAAAATCATGTCTCTGTCTTGCACCCCACCATTTCACATGCTAGAGTTATAAGCCCTTTGGTGTTTTGTGAGGATTACCTTGAAAAAGCTATTTTGTATGCTCTTTAGTGCCTCAAACTCACACAACTAAAAACCAAAGATCACAAATTCTAGTTACAAAATGGGCAACACCTTTGGTTCAAAGAAGACCACAAAGGTCATGAAAATCAATGGTGAGACATTCAAGCTCAAGACACCAGTGAAAGCTGGTGATGTGCTTAAGGATCATCCAGGTCTTGTTCTGCTAGAATCTGAAGCAGTTAAGCACTATGGAACAAGAGCAAAACCATTGGAAGCACATAAAGAGTTGCAACCAAAGAGGCTTTATTTTCTTGTGGAGCTTCCTAAGGAGACAAAACCAAGAAGGGTTCGTTCTGGAATTAACATGAGTGCCAAAGATAGGCTTGAGAGTTTAATGCTTACTAGAAGGTCTGCTTCTGATCTTTCAATAATGAAACAAAGCAAAATTGGTGGCGGTGTTGAAAATGAGAAAGGTGATAAGGAGAATAATGGTGGGGTGAGGTTGAAAATGAGGCTTCCAAAAGCAGAAGTGGAGAAGTTGATCCAAGAATGCAAAGATGAGGCTGAGGCAGCAGAGAAGATTATGCGTTTGTGTATGGCTAATGGAAGCAGAGAAAGTGGGAGTGAAATTGAGGAAAATGAAGAAAAGGGTACCATTGTGTTGGACCAACAAGTGCATAATTCGAAGGGTGGCATAGACAGGGTTAAGAATAGTACAAAGGCACGTGAGGTATGTTTTTTTCACTGAGAAATATAGATAACTTTCATGGTTCTTGTTTTAACTTTAAATTTTAAACCATTGTTAATGTTTACTACTACAATCCTCTTTGGAGACTTGGAGTCATTGAAATTTTAGAAGGGAGTCGTATTCTGTTAAACACTTATGTCATATATAAGATGTGAAATTTTAAAATTTTGTGACAATAATTGTCCATGTTTTATACATTTTTATTGTAGTTGAATAGAATTTCATAGGACAATAGGGGAGGCATTTAGCTTATTTAGTGGTCCTAAATGTGAGTGTTTGAGGGATTATCTCTTTTAGGAGACAACAAATTAGTAACCAAATTTGCCATTATTTTTGCTTTGCAATAAGATCTCTTTTAGGCCAATGATGTATGAGCTTTGTAGAGATGGAATACATGAACTGCATATTTTCCACATTTTGCTTTTCAATTTTTTTTTTATTGGTAATTTTGCCACACTAAAAATTGATAGACAAAGGAACAAGAGGGAGCGAGGAGGATCTTAAACATAGAAGTCAATCAATGCTATTATTAATAGCAGGCAGTAACCAAAAGATTTTTGGAGACACCGACAGCATATGCATGATCTGTCACTTTAAGTTTAGATAACATAGCGCGTATTGACTTAGCATATTGCATATTCATCATGTGAAAATACTCTGCCTGCCCTACAGAACGACACATTGAGATCTGAAATGTTACATGCTTTGTTCTTTTTAATTTGTTGGTTCTGCACAACATATAATTGTTGCACGCAGTGTGCATAATCTGTGCTGATTAAAAAAAACATCTTGTAACTTAAATAATTAAAAAAATGTTAGTGGACTGAGTCAATAGTACTGTTACTTATATATAATAGTATCAATGCTAATGCATATTAACACGGCTTATGCAGTGGCAAGTGAGGTCGCGATACAGTTTTAGAAACTATCAAAATCACAATGTTGCGACCTCAATTGTGGTTGCGGACCCAATTTTAAAACCGTGGATATTATGAACATGAAGTGTGGCCAACTAACTATTTTATTTTTTATACTCTATTGTACTACCTCTCAACTCTATAGGCACTAACGTTTTTGAATGGATTGAAAACACTTGCAGAAGAGGGTGAGTTTTCTGCCAATCAGCAATGAAGGGATTCAAGTAGCTGTGGCTTCATAATACCAGGGGGGCTGCTATAGCCAGGGAAATATATATCTCATCAACCGAAGGATTATGCTTAGCTAATTAAATAAGAGTCATGTTATTATGTATACTAAACATAGGATCATCACAACTGATTACAATTATTGTGTAGGTGTGTTAGTTCCATAGAGAACAGAAGAACCTCAAGTAAAATTAATTGCTGTTTTGGAACTGACACCTGTTGGGACTTGTGACTAGATCCAAGCCTATGTGTTGTATATAAATAGCATAAATCACTAACGATCCTAAAACGATATGTACTTGTCAGCATCGTTGAAGTCATATATATAGAGGAGATACGTTATGAATGAATTATTTACTTTCCAATATTCTCTTGTGCCTCTCCCAATTAATTCTTTACGATAAATTAATATACTTTAATTTGAAGCTGGGAAAAAGTACAACGAAAAGATGGTACATTAGTAGCAGACGATTCTTTAATTAGAACTATACAGTGAAATACTTAGCGATTCCTTAATTAGAACGAACTCCACGGTGGAATACTAAGGATAAAGCTCATTTGAAACAACCAATTAAAGGTGTATATATTTTTTACCAAAAAACAAAAGGTGTATATATTTTTTAAATCATCTAGAGGGTTTAGATTCTAATGTATTTAGGTAGCATTTAGAAGAGCTTATTTAAGCTCATTTTAACTTATCTTATGACATAAGTGTTTATACAGTGTGTTTGACAGAGCTTATCAAAAAAACTTGTTGTGTCATCCCATAAGGAGTTTTAGGCTTATTTTCATAAATGGCTAGGAGAAGCTTATGGAATTTTAACATGAGAGCTTATGCCCCTACACTGTTAGAAAATGGGGTATGGATCTGCAACAAAGAAGAAGAAAATAATGGTAATGTGCAATCTCCAAGGCGTGTGAGGACACTAGGCTTTAGGTTCGATTCGCCCCACCAATCTCTCCTCGTAGATTGGATGCAACAGGTGTAACTGGCGAATCCCCTTCAGGATACAATGGAGAACCTTGGTTTGGTTTGCACACCCTAAATCAAGCGTATCGTCAATGGCAGTTTATAGAGCAATAGTCTTCTTAACTCTCTTTACGCACAAGGGAGAAAAGAAGGTGATTTGGAGTGAAGATGGCTTGGGAAATTCTGAGATTTTCGTATCCATTACTGCATGCAGATAGTCCTATTTATAGACCAACTCATGTCACTTGGTGAAGCAAAACAACCCTTCAAAGGATTCAGTAACTGCCAAATTCGTTACTTAAGTAACAATAGCGAGCAGGAATCGAACTCGCACCAACTCAACAAGGTCACGACCGCTGGGCCATTTAATCATATTATGATAGTTGTGCGTTGTTATATGCTTTTAACCATTTTCCAGAATTCTGAAAATCTCTCACAATCCCCCACCATTTTCAAAATAAATCCAAAATCCATTATTCCGGAAATCGCATGCTTTCAGACAAAGGTATCTTGGGGATTTAAACCTTTGCTTAGTAAGTCATGGGTTCCACTCATCCCCGAATAATTTGGTAGACAAGCTTTGAACCAAATATTCATTAGAACAAGTGTGCATGACTTACACATGAAATCTCGGTACCATTGAACGACGTGGTAGTGTGACACATTTGGTAAGACCTTGTGTCGTGTATCCTTTTCATGAGAGCTTACAGAGTCAATCATAACTCTAAGAAGCGGCCCCACTTCACTCTCATATAGGTGGACTTTACCAAAAGCACCACCATAAGTTAGGCACCTCAACACATATATGCTATAGGTCCATTAAGAGCAAAAGCTCACCCTTTTCTTTTATGTCCTTATGGTTTCCAAGTACTTTTAAACCTTGGGATGCATCTATTTGTCAAATACTTGCAATCACTCTCATAGTGTACTTTGGCCCATTGAACTCAAGACTTGATGCTACTCAAGTGTGAGTCGGGTTTCCACCATTGATGATCATGTAGATATGGGCTTGAGTCCCATCCCTAATGATGTTTTCAACACCATATCCCTTGTCAGTCCTTTCGTCAATGGATCTGCAAGATTCCTCTCTGTTTTCACAAAGACTATGGATATTACTCTATTTGTAATCAAATCTTTTACATAGCTATGTCTTAGCCCAATGTGCCTGGACTTTCAATTATAAACCTGACTATATGCCTTTGATAGTGTTGATTGACTATCACAATGTATGGATATTGGTGCTATTGGCTTTGGCCAAATTGGTATCTCATACATCAAATTTCTAAGCCATTCAGCTTCTTTGCATCCTGCTGCCAATGCTATGAATTCTACAGCCATGGTGGAGTCAGCAATGCAAGTTTGTTTCTTGGATCCCTAAGAAATAGCACCCCCACCAAGTGTGAAGACCCAACCACTTGTTGAAGCATGATCTTCTGTATAAGTCACCTAACTGGCATCCGTGTAACCTTCTAATACTGAAGGATACCCATTATAGTTCAAACTATAATTCATTGTCCCCTTCAAGTATTTCAATACTCTTTAGACAGCATGCCAATGGTCTTTGTTTGGATTACTTGTATACCTACTTAGTCTCCCTACAGCATATGCAATGTCTGGTCTAGTACATGTCATGGCATACTTTAAGCATCCAATTACTTTTGAGTATTCAAGTTGTGCTACTGAACAACCTTTATTTGGTACTAAATTAGTGTTATGATCAAAGGGAGTAACAACATATTGACAATCAAATTCATTAAATTTCTTTAACACCTTTTCTATATATTGAGATCGGGACAAACCTATGTTCTCATCATCTCTTATTATTCTAATCCCTAGTATCACATCGGCTTCCCCTAAGTCTTTCATATCAAAATTACTAGAGAGGAAACTCTTAGCTTTTTCCACCTCATCTAGATCAGTACCAAATATTAACATATCATCAACATATAAACAAATCATAACACCTTTTCCATTATGGAATTTACTATAAATACACTTGTCAGATTCATTTATTTTATATCCATTAGCTAGCATAACTTGATCAAACTTTTGATGCCATTGTTTAGGAGCTTGTTTTAGTCCATACAATGCCTTATTCAATTTACACACCTTCTTTTCTTGGCCATTAACCACAAACCCTTCAGGTTGTGACATATATACCTCTTCATCTAACTCTCCATTAAGAAATGATGTTTTCACATCCATTTGATGAATGACAAACTTATAGATGGATGCAAGTGCCAATAGCACTCTAATTGAGGCAATTCTTGCCACAGGTGCATATGTATCAAAATAGTCAATTGCCTCTTTTTGTGTAAATCCCTTAGCAACTAGTCTTGCCTTAAACTTATCTATGATTCCATCTACCTTCATTTTCCTTTTGAAAATCCATTTACAACCTATAGGTTTGGAACCAGGTGGGAGGTCTACTAATTTCCACGTTTTATTCCCCATTATTGAGTCTATTTCCTCTTGTAAAGCTTCCTTCCAGAAAGCGGGATCTTGAGACTTTATTGCCTCTTCGAATGTTTCTGGATCACTTTCTGTATTATAACATATTGGTCCATAACTGTTTATGTTTCTCGCACTCTTGAGATTTCTGTTTATGCTCACTGGTGAGCTTTACATACTCTTTCTTGAGGGATTTGAAGGCTTTAGATAAGAAATTGGATTCCTTCAACAACTCCTCATAGGCATCAAGTAATTCCTCATAGTCAGGATGTACCTCATCATCAGAGTCCGAGTCAGTGTTGGCCATCAAACAGAGATTGGCTTCTTCCTCTGTTTCTTCATCAGAAGACGTTGACTCCAGATCCTCCCAAGTAGCCATCATTCCTTTCTTCTTCTTCTTGAAGAATTTCTTAAAAGGGCCCTTCTTGAGTTGAGGACATTCAACCTTGAAGTGACCGGGCTTCTTGCACTCATAGCAAACAATTGGACTTTTGTCTGTTGAGGTGGATTCTTTGAAGTTCTTGTCCTTGTTGAACCTTCTGAATGGCATATCCCTCTTGAGCTTCTTTTTCTGTAGGAGAAGATTTATCTTCCTGGTCAGGAGAGACAACTCTTCATCACTCTCAGAATCCTCGAGTTCTGATAGGTCAGCATCACTGGATGACTCATCTGCCTTCAGAGCCTTGGAAACTTTTGCTGACTTTTGATCAGCTTTCAGAGCAATTGACTTGCCCTTCTTTGGCGCAACTTCATCTCCAAGTTCTTGCTCATGAATAGTGAGTGTTCCAAGAAGTTCATCCATAGTAAAGGTAGTGAGATCCTTGGCTTGGGAGATAGCAGTGACCAAAGGTCTCCACTGTTTAGGTAGACTTCTCAGAATCTTTCCAACCTTCTCAAAGCATTGGTATAGACTTTGCCAAGAGATTTTAAACTGTTGATTATAGTTTGGAATCTTCCTATCATCTGAGCAACAGATTCTCCTTCCTCCATGACGAACAGTTCATACTTTCTGACAAGTATGGCAATCTTTGACTCTTTGACTTTAGCCGTTTCTTCATGTGTGACAGCTAAAGTGTCCCATATTTCCTTGGCAGAGTCACAAGCACAAACCTTCTCAAACTCCTCCTGACTGAGAGTACAAATGATGTTATATCTGGCTTTGTGGTTCAGCTCCCATTTTGTCTTTTTTTCGCACTCACCCACTGAGCTTTTGGTTTGTCAGTGTTATCATCATTCTTGGGAATGAATGGACCATCTGTGATGACATCCCGAAGATCAGAGTTTGTGGATAGAATAAACCATTGAAATCTATCTTTCCAGTAGTTGTAGTTTTCTCCATTGAAGTAAGGAGGTCTGGTTAGGGAAGCTCCTTCAGTATGATGACTTCCACTTGAACTAGCTCCAGCCGTCATGTCTATTCTTCAGAATCTTTTACCTCTACACTATTAGATGCTCAACCCAGAGGCTGAGCTCTGATACCAACTGAAATAGGCAGCTATAAACACGAGAAGGGGGGGTTGAATTATGTTTATAAGAATTTAAGCAGAGTTGAAATCTTTTCGCAAACAAAAAGGCTAGATTTGGACGAGTGGAAGAATACAGGATGGACGGGTGACTTTTGCAAGCACACTACTTGATAGACGTAAGAAAGCTAAGGCAATTAAAGAGTTTAAGGGAAGAGAGATTAACACAGTTATTTATCCTGGTTCACTCTTCAAAGCAAAGAGCTACGTCCAGTCCTTGGCAGCACCAAGATTTATCCACTATAACTGATAAGGTTACAGACTCAAGTATTATTTGCACAGCTAGCCTCTTTAGGCTCAAGACAAGTATTGTTTTCACACCTAGCCTCTTCAGGCTCAAGACAAGTATTATTTTCACACCTAGCCTCTTCAGGCTCACTCTGGTTTGTTTGAGAGATTTGGTTTGCAATAAATACAACTTATCACAGGCAGATCTTTCACTAATACTCAGAGTGGTTTAAATGTAAGGCTTAGGAAAGTCTGCGTAATAACTCCAAAATGATTGAAGAATACAGAATAAAAGAATGAAAGAATTAATACGCAGAGTAATGGCGTTTTAATGCAATGTGTATTCTATTCTTCTTCATCTTCAATGGCTTCTGTATTTATGGTCTTCAAGCATTTAGGATCCGTTAGAGACATTCCCTCAGATGTTGGCTTCAAGCAGAACTTCATTAATTGCAATAGAGTCGTTCTGGGCAGTCATTAATGCAATAGAGTCGTTATGGGCAGCCATTAATGTAATAGGAACGTTGGTTGTACTCTAACATGAAGGATCATGACTTTATGCATCGTGATACAGCCATATCAGAGTTGTGCAGAGAGCTTTTTGTATTTTACTAAGTACACTTCCCTTTTCGTGTAAGGACCAGAGGTACTAGGGAATAAAGCACGTTGGAAGCATTCTTTAACTGGTCTTTGGTTCTGATTATCCAAGGTTGCTTGAGAGAGTAACTTCTGACTTTTCTTGATAATCATGAAACTGAGTAGGAGAGAAGGCTTCAAGTCTCTTTCTGGTTCTTGAAATATGATTCTAATAATCCTTATAGAATACGCGTTCATAAGATAAGTGCTTCCATCTTGAAAATAACCACGTCTATCTAGCCATTTAAGATTTCATTTGGTCTAGTAGACGAGCTCCATATTAAAGACTCAACAAGTCCGAAGACTAGTGGACGAGCGCTTCTGTCACCTTTAGTGGACGAGCACTTCTGTAATTCTAGTGGACGAGAGCCTCTGTTACTTTAGTGGACGAGAGCCTTTGTTACTCTGGTGGACGAGAGCCTCTGTTACTCTGGTGGATGAGAGCCTCTGTTACTCTGGTGGATGAATTCCATTTGCCACGTCATTGGACGGATACACCTTTAACTGGTTGAACGTAACCTAGTAGACGAGCTCCATATGCCACGTCATTGAACGAGCCATTCTGATACCTTAATGGGCCGAGCTCCAAATGCCACGTCATTGGGCGAGCCATTACGATACCTTATTGGATGGGCTATTCTGATACTTTGATGGACGCGCTATTACGATACTTTAGTGGATGTGCTTTGTTACGATACTTTAATGGACGCTATTGTTCGATACTTTAATGGACGCTACTGTTAATGGACGCGCTATTATTCGATACTTTAATGGACGCGCTCCAAATGCCACGTTAGTAGACGCTGGCTTTCATCACTTTGGTGGACGCAAGTTTCTATCTCTTGTGTGCGCTTCAATCACTACAGTGTTGGACGTCTGCTTGTTTAAACTTTGTTGGACGTCTCCTTTATTTACTTTGTTGGACGTCTGCTTGTTTGCACTTTGTTGGACGTCTCCTTTATTTACTTTGTTGGACGTCTGTTTGTCATATTTAATCTGTACACTCGATAGACAAGTTAGCAACCAATATGAAGGTTAATTAAATCATTAACCAATGTTTAGTTTTCATCAAAACTTGGGGAAATGCACATCAGACATTTTAGAGACTTAACAGTTCCTCTCACGAGTCTCATTGATGGTCTCATCTTCTCTTTCCTCTTGTCTTGGTGTTTTCAACACATATGCCACCTTCAATGTTGTAAGAAGGAAGTGTATCTTCTTTTGCCAACGATGAAAGTTTCCGCCTTCGAACCTCTCAAGTTTCATAAAGTGAGAAGTCATCTATTTCAACGTTGCAGCCATTATTATAGAAATAGTACCTAAAGATTGTTAGAAAATGGGGTATGGATCTGCAACAAAGAAGAATAAAATAATGGTAATGCACAATCTCCAAGGCGTGTGAGGACACTAGGCTTTAGGTTCGATTTGTCCCCACCAATCTCTCCTCGTAGATTGGACGCAACAGGTGTAACTGGCGAATCCCCTTCAGGATACAATGGAGAACCTTGGTTTGGTTTGCACACCCTAAACCAAGCATATCGTCAATGGTAGTTTACAGAACAATAGTCTTCTTAACTCTCTCCGTGCACAAGGGAGAAAAGAAGGTGATTTGGAGTGAAGATAGCTTGGGAAATTCTGAGATTTTCGTATCCATTACTGCATGCAGATGGTCCTATTTATAGACCAACTCATGTCACTTGGTGAAGCAAAACAACCCTTCAAAGGATTCGAGAATCGCCAATTACTTAAGTAACAATAGTGATTACATACTGACACATAATACTCGTTAGCCTAGCGGCCAACAGGTGTGTCCCTTGCGTGCATAGGTCTCGGGTTCGAATCCACACAATGGCGGTTTGCCTTTTTAATTTTTCATGTCCGTTGAATAACGGTCATATTACTCAACAAAAATGTTGCAGGCAGGATTCAAACTCGCACCAACTCAACAAATATGTAAGGTCACAACCGCTGGGCCATTTAATCGTATTATGATAGTTGTGCATTGTTATATGCTTTTAACCATTTTCCAGATTTTTGAAAATCTCTCACATACACCCCACCGTGTTTTCCACCCTTCGAATCCTTTCTTGCCCCTTTTTTCATTTTCATTTTTTTTCCTTCATTATATTTTCATCACCTCTTCGTATAGTCCCTGGCACGGACCCCTTACGCACCCCTTCTTCTCAAAGCGAAGTGCCATTGTGGTTGAAAAAAGTGCAATCGTCCATCTCCGCCGCCGTCCTCGCCGCGCCGCCGAGAACACCCTTCTTCTTTGCCTTCTGCCATCGTCCTTCCTCCTCCCGCCATGTTTCGTGTGTCCGCTCGAAGTCATTTTCCCGCTGCCTTTCGACATCGTCCTTCCTCCTCCCGTCGTCGCCTCCAATCCAGCTCTCAGGTTGGATCAATGTTCTTTTCTTTCCCCTTCTCCCTTTCCCTTCAACCCTGCCTTCTCCACTCTGAAACAACCTCACTCTAAGGAACTCGTATCCTTTTCACCTTCCAAATTTTGAATACTCTACAGGTAAAGGAATTCGTTAGCTGTAGTCAAGTTTAAAAAATATTAAAATTATTGGAGCTGGTTTAATAGCTACTCAGCAACAAAAGTGATGTGTGAACACCTAATTTTGTCCGGTTCCTCTTAACAAGCTAACTTAAATAAACCAATACATCTGGCTTCTGATTAAAAAAAATAATAATAATAATAATAATGAAAATAAAATAAATAAATAGATAAGATTTGTCAGAAATCTTTTTTCTTCCCAACAAACAAAATCCCCATAATGATCTTTCTCCTTCAGTTTTTTTCTTTAACCAACATACTCCCAGGTTTTTTTGAGCTTAACCAGAAAAGCAACAGCCATTGGGAAGCTGGTCCAACCACCAGAACAGTTCCCCACAAGGCTCAAGTCATCAAACACCATTTTTGGATAAGTTCTCAGAGCACCAGTGCATAGATCAGAGGAAGAGAATACATAAATGGAAATTGAAAGGGGACTAGAGGAAGATGAACCACTGCAACACTCCATTAATCTTGTCCCAAGGAGGAGGCAGAGTTCATCTACTTCTCTATAAATACCAAATCAAAAACACAAGTAAAGGGGGAGGAAAAAAACAAAAAAAGGAGGAAAAAGACGTTCCCTGTTTATCTTCCTGCTTGCATCTTCCCTGTTTCTCCATCTTCCTGCTTGCATCCACTCCTTCCCTACTGTAGCTTCATCTTCCTCCCCCCCCTCTCAAATCCGGCTCCACCCCCACTTCATTCCCACAGCCACCACATCCTCCTTCTTCTTCCTCAGATCGCAAGACCACCGCAGGCCACCACCACAGATCGCCTCTGTCTTCTCTTCCACTTACCATACACAGATCCGCATCCCTCGGACCGCCGTGCGCCGCCACGATACCCACGCAGACCCGCGTCCTCGTCACCGGCTGGCCACCACCGTTCGAGCCTCGCTGCCGCGACGTCTGTTACTCCGCCACGATACCCACGCAGACCCGCGTCCTCGTCACTGGCCGGCCACCGCCGTTCGAGCCTCGCTGCCGCGACGCCTGTTGCTCCTCTGTCTTCGTTCTGCGTTTGGCATCAGGTACTTAAATTGTTGCTTTTCCCTGTGAAGGAATGGATTCAAGGGAAGAGGGTATAATAGTGCAGTTTTTTTGGTGAGCATGCCAAAAGTTGTTCATCTTTTTGAGTTTAGCCTCAAAATAAATATTGCAGAGGGACTTTACTTTGAGAGCACGTTTTTGAGAGAAAAGAGCCTTTTGTCAGTTTGGCTCACTGTTTAAGGCTTTAACAATGCCTGATAGTGGAACGAGTGACTGAGAGAAAACAAAAAAAAAAACAAAAGACAATCAAACCTTTTTTTTTTTTTTAAAAAGAACTACGTGGCTTTGAGTTTCCCATCACACTGGGGAATACGTAGGAGCAAGATAAATCATCTTGTCGGGCCAAAACTAAATTGTCCCTTTTTGTATCTCCTTTTTATGTTTAAATAATTAATCAAAATAATTAAACTTTTCTCTTTCCAGGGATGCTCTATGGACACGGTGCCATGTTTAATCCCTTAGATCTGAGGTTGCTCTGTGGACTCATGTGCCATGTTCAACCTCATTTAATTTTTATAAACAATAAATTTAAAAATATAAAAACTAATAAAAATCTAAAACATTTAAAATTAAAAATAACACTTTCTTGTAAATAATTTTTTGGGGGAAATAAAATTAATCAACCAATCAATTTTTTCTAAAAGAACTACGTGGCTTTGAGTTTATCGCATGTGGAATACGTAGGAGCAAGATAAATCATCTTGTCAAGCCAAAACTAAATTTATTGTATTTATTTTTATTTTTTTTTGTCTGCACCATAATACTTATTTTCGGGTCCCATCAACTCTTCAATCCACGCATACTGTCTCGCTTCCAGACTACCCTTGTGTCCTTATCTATTTCTCCAAGGTTTCAACTTTTTCAGATCACTACTGAGCACCACCTACCATTTAAGACCATGTTAAGTCATTGATTAATTTTACAACTGGTTTCGATTTTTTTTTAAAAAAAAGGTAAGTTGTAAGAATTTATAATGATTGGTGGAGTTATGGTGACTGGGTTACTGAAAGTCTAAAATGTGAAAGCTTTTTGGTATCTTTTTAACTTTAATGCTAAGTCTACCATACACAACCTTTTATTTTTGTGTCTCTTTTATACTAAATTAATTAATCAAAATAATTAATTTTTTTCTATTTTTAGGGATGCTCTATGGACACGGTGCCATGTTCAGTCCCTTAGATTTGAGGTTGCCCTGTGAACTCATGTGCCATGTTCAACCTCATTTAATTTTTATAAACAATAAATTTAAAAATATAAAAATTAATAAAAATTTAAAATATTAAAAGTTAAATTAATTCTTTCTTATGAATAATTTTTGGGGTAAAATAAATATTTAAAATGCTATTAAAATGTTTTTTTGCACAATTAACTTAAGGTACCGCTTTTTAAACGGGCGATGTGGGGTGCTAACACCTTCCCTACTCGTAACCGACTCCCGGACTCATATATCTTTCTTTTTTTTTTTAAAAGACCAGTTCACCTTTAAATAATTGGGTTTTCTAAGATTTTTCCAATAAAAAATTTTAGTGGCGACTCCTCTGTTTTTATCCATCCTTTTTCGCGCCTCCCGGACGGGACGGTCGCGACATGATGTTCTCAAATTGGTGTATGAGTCCAATGAATTGCTGTCAAAATGGAAAGCACAATTAAAGGCTGAGCACAATAGGGGTTGCGTAGGATTTGGTGAACAGGATGACCAATTTCAGATGCTGCATTTATAATTTTCTGGTTGAAGGTTCTCAAATACTTTTCGCAATAGCTATTGTCTCGTGTGGGGTGGGTTGTTCTTTGTTAAGTTGGGTAGGGTGTTCTCAAGTAAGGAATATGGGTTTTCTGGTTGTGGTTCAAGTTATTTTTTTATATAACTTGAATTGGGAAGTAAAAATATGTGAGTGTTTGTTGCTTGTGGCAGGAACTTTCTTTTATGGTGATTACTTGTATATCTTTGGGTATATCTTATACTCACATTATATATAATACTTTTGTTTGTATAAAAAAAAACTATGTAATTTGGTGATTTATAGCTTTGTAATACTATGATTTCTCCCTGTAATTTTGTGAACTTGTCCCTGAAATACTGAACTTAAGATTATTTGTTAAAATACATTTTTATTGTAATTTAATAAAGTCATTTTTTTAATTTTAAAATATTTATAAGTGCTTATATAGTAATTTATCCAAACGCCTTAATTTTGAATAAGTGTTTTTCGAAGTGTGCATCCAAACACGTATAGATTATTGAATTAAAGCACTTATGACATAAGCTCTTATGCGATAAGGTCTTATGCGATTAGCGTTTAATTAAGTTGTTTATCCAAACACAGGTTTAATTAAATCAAAGATGATATGTTCACTTTAGAGACAAATTCTTGAAGGAGTTTTTTTCTAATAATTTTTACGAATTATTGCAGGGTTTAAATTACGGATTAGGATCCTCTCCTTTTACTCTCTCATTTTTTTCTCTCTCATGTTATAAAATAAAAACAAAAACAAATTTTAGTGGACCCAACATATAAAAATGAATTTGACTTTGTGTTTGAGAGGGAAAAAAAGGAGGTCGGGAATCCAAATACTTAAATTGCAATTATATGAGTTTGCATCATGGTTGTTGTATTTATTCTCCTCTGCTCTCAATTATAAGTAAAAAAGTACCTATATTTTTTGGACTCAAAATATAAGTAAAATCCAACTAACTCAATTCTATTTAATGTAAGTATTTCAAAAACTAAGAAAATTAACCAATCAAACTAATTCTCCCTTTATTTTTTCAAAAAAACATTATACAATCCCGATACAATTAAATAATAGTTTAGTAATCATAACACAATTTTTTATATAAATCAAAACAATTAAATTAAAATAACTATTTTTTTTAATAACTATAAAATTAATTATTTTTTATTGTAATTGAGTCTCGAGGTAGTATAATCGTGGAGACATGATAATAACTGTGGTATTGATTGGGGAAGAAAATCAAAATTTTAATATTAGAGTCACAATTACGTACAGCTGTGGCCATATGTTTGAACCTTAACTCTTTACGTAGTTGTAGCCTGTAGGTGAATGTCATAAAGGTATGAACGATGAACATACAAGACAGAAAAGTCAGATATGGCGGAGGTGTGTCTAGAATGCAGAGATCCCGGAGATAAGTAAAGTTTGAATACTCCATTTTTGCTTAAATTATTATCCTGAAAACATGGAATAATCAGTCTGCTAACTTAGTAGTAATCTTACCTCAACAAGGTTTGACCTTAATATTTTGATTGTATTGAAAACCTGTAGAAGTTTTTACGTAAAGGATAAAATTACATTAGCCTAATACAATTATAAAGTATAACATGTGTACTCTGTAATCATAATTAAGTCTAAAAAAATTATTTTATGAATTTCTTTCACGCACCTTTTAACAAAGGAGTTTAATTGATATATGCATTTTTAATGAAAAGTTTCTTACCCTGTTAACCGATCCAAAAACATTCATTGAGTGACTTTTAACATAGTTGTTATAAAAGCTAAATATTATTAATAATGTAATAATTTATAATTGATTAACAATATTTTTTTGGTTTTTCAGGATATCTTCGGTGTGCAACTGTGGAGACTGGTCCTTCGAGCCGGGCAGGACTACAAGGGCAGCACAAAACTCTCACTCAAGAGTTTTAATGCTGCTGCATTTCCTGGGTCAGGATTCGAACTCGAGACCTCTAGTTAAGTTGGAAGAGATCCATGATATTTTTTTGATGCAAAAAATTTAGGGTGAGATGATTGTGCCCCAGTCCAAGACAGGGAAAATCTTCGGGCTATATGAGCACTTACAAAGGATTTACATTTACTTCACCTCAAAGGGACTAGTGGAGGCTCAAACCTGCAACCTGTCATATACGAGACCCTGTCATATTCCACTAGACCAACCAGGGGTTTACTTTTCACCTAATTTATAAAGTTAGGAATATTGCAACTTAATATATATTATTTGTTGTATAATTATTTTTTATTTATAATTAATTTATGTAAATTACCGAACTTGCCCTTCTCCTTCTTTATCCTCCTCACACCCACTTCCCTTCCTATCTTATCTAGTATTCATGAATATCCTTAGTTATTGCGACCAGACACAAATATCACATCTGCAATGAAGCTAGTACCAAATAACATCCTTTGGACCATTCTTTAACAACAACAGGGATTTGATTATGACGACTATAACTTTAATCAAAGAACCAAAACAGATTGACTTCATGGATCACAGTCGTTTTCCTGAGTTAATATTAAGAAATTATTATCACCAAATTCAAAATTTCTCTAAGATACACATGGAAAATATTTTATGGGTGTGAATGTGACTTTCTTCATATTCTTGGTCATTTCTTTCTTAGTTCTTATCTTTATATATGTAATCATTTTTATTGATTTTCATGAGTAATGCACCAAAAGGTTTGGTAAATAGGAAATTAACATGTCGGAAATCAAGAAGAATATTTTTCATGATTTGCCACTTCGTAGGAGAGACCTTGGCTTGGAAAAATTAATCAAGGGAAAGAAAATGAAATAGTCAACATTAACTGAAGAAAAATCAATCACCTGATAACCTAAATCAAGAACAATTTCAATGATGTTTTTTCATTTGATTCATAGTAGAGTAGCTCGTTTTCTTCTGAAGTTCACACTTCATATAGTTTAAATATTAATGAATGAATCAAAAAATTCAAAAGATGATTGTTCTAATTGTTCACATGTGTATAGATTCTGTGTTTTTTTTTTTGGTACAAATCCACACAAACTATAACAAGAAAAAGGTTTACTTAAATTCTCAAAGATGTCATTGGTATATTTCAATGGCTACTTACTTAGTCTTCTTGAGGTTGTTACAACGGAGAAAGAGAGAAATTTTATGAAATTTATATCAATTAATTTTAGATAGATTTAATTTTACTATAAAATTTGAGATTGCAATTTGCCACAAATAATGTAAATTTTGGGTGCAACATGCGTAATTTTATGAACAAAGATGTGAGGTGATTTGGTTGCATTGGACGTGCGTTCTACACAGAGCTACTGTAAGTAGCTTTCGCATCTGAAACATGATTCTCAATTGCAATGATGTGATTCCAAATACGTACCTAAATTAGGGTCAAAATGGTAATGAGAGTAATAAATTAAAACGGTAAAATGCATTTAATCCCATTATAGGTTATATTTCTTTCATCAATAAAAACATTCTAGTCGTGATCTCTTTAGAATAAGTGTAAAAAAAGTTTATCCATTAATCCATTTGGGTTGAGTATCTCTAATACTCTCATTGATCCATTTTTAATTTATAATAAAAAGTAAAAAAGAGTTTAAAGAGAATTTGATACATTGTTATGCCTTTTATTTATTTATTTTTTAAAGGTTATTGTAAAAAAATTAAGAAAGTCATTATATAGCTAGTCTAAATTTTATAAAAAAAGGTGTTACCAAAAATAAATAAATTTTATAAAAAAAGGTATTTTTATTTAATTAAATTATCCTTTATTGAAATACTAAAAGATTATTATCACTCTATTAATTTTTTTTTTCAATTTTTAATATCATGGGCTAAGTTAAAAAGTAATAATTAATACGTCATTAATTTAAAAATAATAAAACAAAAATAAACCAAAATGTTTAAAAAGACAAATAAAAAAGAAGGGAGGGAGTAATAATTAATGCTGTAATTGTTTTTTTTTAGCAAAATTAATGTTGTAATTGTTGATGATTTGTGATGTACGTATCTAACTGTTAGAAAAGTATTGATAAAAATACATTTGTAAGATTTGTAACACCAAAGGACTATGATTAATTAAAATCTATATCTTGTCCAAAAAAAAATTAAAAGCTATATACTATGATTAATTAAAAGCTATATACTTTTTTTTGACATAAAAAAAAGCTATATTTATTTTTGGTCTTTGACCAGGAGTATCCCGCCGGAAGCGGGACTAATCTCCTGCGGGGAATGAATGGCAACCTCCGTTGTGCCAACCTCCGTTGGTAAAAAAAAGCTATATACTTGAACCACTGAATCATTTGTTTTAATATTAAACCTAGAGAAAATTTTCTTAAAATTTAGAGCATGTGCACTAAGTTAATTGTATTATTAATTATAATTGATTAAGATAATTAATTATTGATTAACTATCAATATTTATTTATGTACCCCAAAAACTATTACATTTATCTATTAATCAATAAAATAATTAGTCTATTTTACTCAATTTAGATGCATGAAATTTATTGCAAATTTTCTAAACCTATAATAAATAAATCAAATTGGATATAGTCAACCAACATGGCGTGGCAGTAGATAACTGAACTCCTTAAGCATGTTGGTCAGGTATTCGATTCCTGGCTCATGCATATGGAAAAACATCTGTTGTGAGATATATCAACCCCTTAAATGGATCTCAGCACCTCGAGGGATTAGTCTCTGACTCCCGACCGGAGGATATCCGGATTCACAGATATAGTCAGTGGGGAACTGCGGCTCCTTGGAGGAAGGTCACCAATCGTGGGAGGCAGAGATGGCAGAAGCAATGGGTATTGGTCTTCGACTACAAAAAAAACCTATTTAGCGACCGAAGATTTCGATCGCTAAACATGATAATTCGGTTGCTATATTGTATAGTGACCGAATTAGCGACCGAATTAAGGGGGTAGCAGAAACCCTGGTGGCTAAATGTTTAGCGACAAATTTGTATTTCGGTCGCAAATTTGCGACCGATATTTTGGTCACAAAATTATATATTTCAGTCGCCGTATAGTTGGCCGCAATCGAATTTGGTGACTGATATTCGATCGCAAATTTTGAATTTTTTTTTTATAAAAATTTTCCTGTAACTTAATCCCACCGACCAAATTTTCCTGTAACTTAATTCTGATATAAACAAAATACACCAATATTTTTTTTGAATAAATAGAAAACGTAAATATGATGTACTAAAGATCCAAAACACCACAGTCAATATGATCAAGAAAACACATACATTAATTAACGCAAGTTTAATAATTGTTTGTAAAAAAAAGTTTAATAATGTACTAATTAACGATCAAAACATAAAAACACACCACAATCAATAAATACTAATCAAAATATCAAAACTCATCAATCTTCCAAAGGGATGAACATGTAGAAGCGAGAACCCCCAAGGTACTTAAACTTTGCCAATGCACCAGTGGACAACAAATACAACTCCCTGATACCATTTGTATCTGTTGCAAAATATGGGCGATCCTCATGGATTACTATATTCCCATTGAACAGATTTTCGCATTTGTCTTCAATAGTCACAACACGCGGTATTTCTTGTCCCCAACGACAGTAGAATGATTGCGGGATTGAAATCAAATCCTGCAAATGCACAAGAACAATTTAGTAATGATTAGTTTATGAATTAACTATCATTATGTGAATCCGATCGTTATTCTTAAGTTGATGAGATACTGTACCTGGTCTAAATAGATGGCTATCTCAAAACATTTAGTCGGATCCATTTTCTGATAAAACGATAAGGAAAACAAGTCATATGTCTAAACTTCATCAAGTGATAATAAGAAAAGATGGAAAGATCCATGTAGCATACTAGCATGTTAAAATAGAACAAAGAAATGCAACTTCACATGCAACTTTACAGATTAGCAAACATAGTAGTTTTTAGGAAAGCAGATGCTTTTACGTCGTTTTGAAGGATGGTCATAGAGAGGAATTTTCCTACTGGAAATGCCTAGATAACCTAGTAAGGATGGTCATCAACAACTATTTCTGGAAAACTCCATTGCCTAGTGAAACAAATGAGTAGAAAACCAGAGTTGCTTTCATAATATTATGTACAGAGCTGCTTTCTAATGTGAATAATGTTTGAATGATGATGGCACGTCATGTGCCTGGCAAAATTGTGCCCCACCCTTCATTTTATCTAACCCTATACTTAATACTTCATTATCTAATTTCATCATTCATACATAAGTAAATATACCTCATTATCCTCAATATGACCCAGTGGGTGTCATTGCCATTGCACACTATATTTTACCAAGTCAGATCAGCACTACAAATGAAAGAAATACACGAATGCATCTGCCAAAAGAAAAGAAATACAAAAAAGTTAGCTTTCCACCTGCTGCAGTGCACAGCCCCTTTATTGTTGTTCAATTGTAATGCACCCAATTTACCCACTCACCTCAAGCATTCCCTTGCAACACCAAAGCAATTCATGCAACATTTCCAAATACATAGTATTCAAAACCACCAAAGTCACTTTCATTCCAATCCTCATTCTTTGGAAGTGTGTTAATTCATGGTGAACCATAGTTGCAAAATAAGTCAAGTAGTTGGGAACATGCAGAAATTAGAGCAAAGGAAAATTACTTTTCTCAAGTATGCTTAGTAAAGATGTATTTGGATTCACTATCCTAATCATCTCACGGTTGAAACAACAAGGTACTTTAGTAATCTAAATAAGAGAAAGCTAACTTATATTATCTATCCAATAAGTAATTTAAATCAATATACCCCTACTGTCAAAATTTCTCTACTATGGATTTCACTAGAACAACATCAATGATTAATTTGACAGCATAAATACCCATACTGACAGAACTTCCCTAAACCCTAACCTGAGACAGAACTAATCAGAGGAGACTGTGGGGGTGGTGGTTGCGCAAACAGAACCCCTTGAGATGGTGGTGGTGGCCGGAGGAGGAAGTGACAACACCTGAGAGAGACATTGAGAGAAAGTGAGACAAAGAGAACCGAGCAAGAGAGAGAGAGAGAGAGAGCGAGATACACAGAGAGAGAGAATAGGAGACCTTACCAAAGAAGGAGGTTATGGTGCTACAGTGGTGGTCGTGGTGGCGGTGGTGGTACGGTGCTGCTGGGAGGAGGAAGAGAGAGTGAGAGACAGAGAAGGAGAAACACAAAATGAGAAGGATAAGGGGAGAACCTTACCAAGTGGTGGCCGGAGGAGGACGAGACGGTGAGAGGTGGTGATGCGCGACCGGAACAGGGACGGGGCGGAGCAGAGCAGCTGCGCGAGAGAGAGTAGAAGAAAATAGAGAAATGGGGGAAGAGAGAAAGGAAATCGCGATTTAGGGATTTCATTTTTAGCGACCGAATTAAATCGGTTGCTAAATGGGTTAATCTGAAATTTGAACTCATAAATTTAGCAGACGGATTTTTAAATCGGTCGCTAACACGCGCTATTTTAATTTTTTTTACGCGCCGTTTAGCGACCGAATTAATATCGGTCGCAAATATAAATGAAGTTTAACCGTTGCATTTAAATCGATCGCCAGTTCGGTCGCTAAAAAGTCATAAATTTATGACTTTTACTTTCCTTTATTTAGCGACCGAAATAACGACCGATAACTC
Source organism: Sophora flavescens (assembly GCA_030762895.1). NCBI lineage: Eukaryota > Viridiplantae > Streptophyta > Magnoliopsida > Fabales > Fabaceae > Sophora > Sophora flavescens. Next base: position 90,917,695 of record CM061064.1, on the reverse strand, counting down.
TGCTACACTCTATTTCGGTCGCAGTATCAACTCTAATCAGTGTTTCATGTAGATCCTATAATCGGTCGTCATTTCGGTCGCAAAAAAAACCAAAAAATTCGATCATTATTTTCGATCGCTAAATAACCTTTTTTTTTTTTTTTTTTTAGTACCGTGACAGCACATCTTAGTTTACTGAATCTTAAAGCCTAAGTTAGGGAATGGATTTTTTATATGTTTTTTCTCGTTAAGTAATAATTGTATAAAAGATACAGATAATAAAAGTTATAAATAAAATTTTATAAATCTCAACTGAGTTTATTACTAAAACCTTTTATGTTTATCTCTAATAAAAAAAAACATATAATTAATTTAAAATATGAATATAAATTGGGTTGAATCTTGGGAAGGTTTTTAAAATCGTATTGGTTATTGAACCGGTGAAGGCATCGGTTCAAAGTTCGTTGGTCTGATCGTGGTTGAACCTGTATTTTTTTTTTTTTTGAGGCAAAACAGGTATTAATTAAATAACAGTTTTTTATTTTTTTAATATAATATATAAAATGATATTAAAGAAAAAATAACATAGTATTCATAACATGCAAGAAGTTTATTACTATTTAATTTTTTTTTATTTACCGAAATAGGAAATACTAGCTTGCAAATTACATTCATTATTTAATTATATTATTAAAGGCTGCAAATTCCAGCAACATGCCTCTTCTTTGACAAGCCGAGAAAGGCATTTGAAGGTGGAAATACCAAAATAGCCGAATGGGAAACATACATTAGTAATTATATAGGATGGGGGACATGAAGGAAAGAGGAGTGGTTGGCATGAATCAAGGAAAGAGGTTATAAAGGAACGTGATTTATTTCATAAAATGAACGGTAGATCACAGAAGCACTCCGGAATTCTAGACCTTTTGTTCTTATACCCTTTACCTTTTGTTCTTGAAAATAGCAATGACTCGGTGCTAGAAGCTTCGGAAGGCAGAATATGGATTCGGATCCTCTGACTTCTTGAAGGGAAAAGATATGTGACTTTAGTATATTTTAGGAGAGAAAGAGGTGATAGAAAAATAATAAATAAGGTTAGAGAAGATAATACATGAGAGAGATAGATAAAAAATCATGTGACTTTTAATACAAAAAGTTAGAGGATTAGGATCCCAGAACATGCGAAGTTGGAAACAAGGGTGTACTGTGTGAAGTGTAGGCATTTGGGGAAGAAGAACTAAGTTGGAGCAGCAAATGGAGAGTTATAAAAGTCCAACATCGGTAAGACTTGGAAAGGAGGGTGAAATGATAAGTTATGAAAGTAAAGCTTGTGAACAATTTTTTTTTCTCACTAAACCGGTCTAACCACTAGACCACCGGTTTTTCCCAAATCGGCCGGTTTTGTACCGGTTTAGCCGGTTTGTAGCCGGTTTTTTAAATGTCCGGTTTAAGGGGTTAACCGAACCGGTCACCTGGCTAGTTCTCGGTTGATCGGTTGATCGGTTGAACCGGTCGGTTCGGTCCGATTTTGATCACCTTGACTTGAGACTCTCAAGATTAAGTCAACCCTTATGGATTCTAATGTTGCTCATGATATGAAAATTCTTGCCAATTTTTTGGGAGTAGGGGATGCAGATGACCTACAGAAGGACTCTCTCTCAGCTGATCAGTTGAATAATGATAATATTGTTGAGGTTGATTCTGATTTTACGGTGGTTATGTCTAAATATCATAAGTATAACCTAAGAAATAATAGAAGAAGTAATTTTAGATTTAAATGAGTCTTGTTTTATTGTATTGCGTGAGTTTTGGTTCATGTCCTCCATGGTTTTGTTTTCTTTTGTTTTTCTTCTTTTTAATAATAAATTTATGGTAACATAGGGTCACCTTGCCTAAAAAAAATTTGAAATATCAATACCATTATATAACAGCCAATCATATCATATGTATTGGTGTATTTCATGTGTATAGAACAAAACTCAGATACAATTCTATAAATGTTTGTAGTGCTATTTTTCAAAGGGTTTAATGAACTTTTAAGTCCCCACAAAGTGAGTGAGTCTTGGTTTTGGTCCCTACCTTTTTTTTGTTGGTTTTGATCCCTATAAGTTCTAGAATTTTGATTTTAGTCCCTGTCGTTGGTGTCTATCCATTAAGTGTTGACGTGGCTAACGGTGTGCCACTTTAGCACTAACATGTAGGCTAATTTAATAATTTTGAGTACCACGTAGGATTACATTTAATGAAGTTTTAGTCTTTCCAAACTTCACGAGTTTTGGTTTTGGGGCTAATTCTACAGTGCACAAGTGGGACAGGTATACCGACCATGCACAACTTATTTCAACCATCAGATTTGATGTGGAGTACAGTAATATGGTGCACCCTTCACACATCATCCCTCCCTTAACTCACACATTCTCTCTCCTCTCTCTCCCCACCACCTCTCTCTCTCTGCTCTTCACCCTTTCCTCCAACCCTCACCACCAGATTCACCCAGATTCACCATTTACACAAAAGAGTCCCTTGAAACTGAGAGAACCTTTTACACAGGAAAGAAAATTTCTCGGGAAAAAAAAACACACACAAGAGAGTCCTCCTAGGACTAAGAAAGAGGAGATTGTTCCACCGCCGTCACGCCACCACAGGGCGACCCAGTCTTACGCAGCGCCCCTGGACCTCTGCCGTACATAACCACTTCTCCCGGTGTCCCTTCTCACATCGTCACAGCCATCGGAGAGACCAGTCCGTGTGAGCCCCAGTCGCCAATCGGTCGCCGAGACTCGCAAGATGCACCACCATCTAAGGCCAAAACCGCCAGGACCAGAGCAACTATAGGTTTGATCCCATCGCACAGCGCCCGCCGCCACCAGACCAGGACTGCACGTGCCTCAGTCACCAAGTCACTGTCGAGATTTGCGAACCATGCCGCAGTCCCGAGCCGCATCGCCGTCCAGAACTTTCGCCGCCTCAGCCTCCCTGGTGACTCGCGTTCTACCAACAGCGGCACCTGCAAATTCAAAGGCCAACAAACAATTCCCATGATAATCATAAATTGAAATTCTACTATCACTCGGAGGAAACAATTAACATGAAGGGTTTAGGGATTCTGATGGATTGATTGCTGAAAGAATAAGAATGGTGAATCTGGTGGTGAGGGTTGGAGGAAGGGGTGAAGAGGAGAGAGAGGTGGTGGGGCTGAGGGTGGAGAGAGAATTTGTGAGTCGTGGGAGGGATAAGGTGTGGAAGGTGCACCATATTACTGTACTCCTACTAAATCTGATGGTTGAAATAAGTTGTGCATGGTGGGTGTACCTATCCCACTTGTGCACCATAGAATTGATGTGTTTGAAACATGCATATATTTTCATATTAGTTAGCATTTAATTGTTGCATTTTCTAGCATAGTTTTTGATAATTTTTAGCATTTATCATGTATTTTTGAATTTACCTTTAATTCATATGATTTCTATTTGTTTTTGTTGCACAAGTAGGTGGATTGCAAGTTTTACAGGCTAGCCATGGAATGTACCACACCCACTGATGCTACTGATCAATTTCTTTTGGCTGCTGAAAGTTCCATGGTCTGGCCATGGAACCTGCCATGGTTGTGAAACATAGGGAACACCAGGAATCCAGTGCGGAAAGATCCACGGCCTGGCCATGGAACCTGCCATTGCCGTGGAACTTCAAGATCCCATGCTGTGTGGAATTTTAAAGGAGCTGGAATGATCCACGGCCTGGCCGTGGTACCTGCCATAGACGTGGATCGTGTGCATCAGAAACATAGCCGCCAACTTATTGTCCTTTATTGAGGGAGGAGTGGTTACAAACCAAAGAAGGATGTTAAAAGGAAGAGAGGGGAGCTCGAAAATGACATAGAAGACACTACAAAACACAAAGAACATCAAGGATTAGAGGGATTTTACAAAGGAGGTCTCTAGGATTTCTCTATTGCTGCAACTCTAAGAGTTTTTCTTCTCCTTCTTTTTTATTTTCTTCTTTATTATGAATGTTACTTTGGATTCTTGTGATTTTACTTCGAATATGCTTGATTAGTTTCTTTATTCTAGGATGAGGGATTAGCCCAATTTGTTATTGACAATGCCTTGATATTCTCTCTCTTTAATCTATGAAATATGTCTATGATTCAGTTTTTGCACACCAACCATTTGTGAATATGTTGGCCACATGTTTGCATGATTTTTGATCTTGAGGGATGAACTGAAAGGTGAACCTTAATTTTAGAACTCTAAAACTGAACTTGAATCGTTAATCACAAAAGTAGTTTAACCTTCTTTGAAGCAATTCTTCAATTATCATTGTTCCTAAAGGGTTCATCTTAATTTGAATGCCATGAAAATAGGTATTGGATTATTTTGGGCACGTTATCATATTCTGAAAGAAAACATTAATTAATTAGGATAATTCGCTTTCATAGATAATTCAGATGATTAAAGGGGAGATTTTGTTATAGACTTGTCAATACTATTGTGGTGAATACCGATTCCTAAAGTTTTTTATAAATTGTTTTCCTTATTCAACTCTTAAATTGCCTTATAAATTCTGTTCCTTCTAAATTATATTTTCTTGGTTACTTTAATCTCTGGAAAATCGGTTCATCTAGATAATCATAATTGTGTGTAATTGGTACTCAACAACAAGGTCCTAGTGGAACGATATTTTACTACTTGGCAGAATCGTGCACTTGCAATTTACACAACAAGTTTTTGGCGCCGTTGTCGGGGACTGTGATTTGTTGATATCGGTTTTACTTGCATGTTGGTTAATCTAGACATTTTTATTATTATTTTGTATATATTTGATTTTTCTTTTGAGTTTTGTTTGTGCAAGGTGGATGCAACACATGGACAATTATTATTATCCAACCTTGAAGGGAGTTACAAGATATTATTTTGGGCCCAATTTGTGCTTGAGAGACTACGTGCTTTGGGGAAGTCATTGCCCTCGTGCACAAGCTCAGGGTCGGCCCAACATATGTTGAGGCCTAAAGCGAATGTCTATAAAGAGGCATTTTTAAAACTAATAAAAAAAATTATAAAAATAATATTATATTTAAAATTTATTTTTATTGTAATTTTTTTATATTTTTAAAGGTAAGTTATTACAATTGATGTAAATATTTATTATGTGTGTACATGCATCCATACTTCAAGAGAGCCGGCTTGATCTCAAAATTGTTGGAATTCACTGGAGGCCTCACTATGCTAGTGACATGCTGATTGACATTTGTATTGGCATAATCCCCAAGTGTCCTCCGTGGAACACCCTCACCATTGCCTGCCATCTCAAGTGGTTCTTGATGAACTTGTGAAATGGAGGTCTCTTGTTCTCTTTCTTGTCGTGCTAATAACTTCCGCTGTCTTGCTTGACTCCGATTCTCCCTAGCCGTTTTTTCTATTTCAGGATCGTAGAGAAGTTGGTCAACTGGGATAGTACCTCGCATGCACAAAGGCCTAGAGACCAAGAATGTTAGCACTAAATGATAGCAAAGAGAAACAGATAATAAAACAGAAAAAATAAGATTGTCCTTAAATTAGTAATCGAAATGGGTATGCTAATATTGAAACACAATTCTCCGGCAACGACGCCAAAAACTTGTTGGCGGTCTTGGCAAGTATACCAAGTCATACAAGTAGTAAAGAGGTAAGAGGGATATCGTTCCCACGAGGACTGCGATAAGTACTAGCACGTAACAAATCAACTACTATCTAAGCGGATATTTGGAAGGAAGGGAGCTCAATATTAAATACCAAGCCCAACAAGAGTTAAAATTTAAAATAAACAAAATAAAAGGAACAAGTTCTTTTAGGATTTTTATCAAACACTTGGAATGCAAAAAAAAAAAAAAAGGGATTCTTCAAATATGATGAAAGATGTTGGGATTAAACTTCACTAAACCTATGCCTCATGCAATACTAAGACCACCAATCCAATTTACGCTTCAAATATTACAATCAACCCACAAGATTACTCAAGTCCTAATTCTTTAGATGACAAGAGCCTAAATCCCCTAATTAAACCCTAATTCCTTAGGTGGCTTAATTAAGGAATTTGCATTAAGAGTAGGGATTACACGACTACTAATGAACCAAAATCCATTCCTAGATGCAAGGTTTACTAGGTGATTAATTTTAGATCAAGAAATGATAAGAACTTCCCAATTGCAAATCAAATCTCAGAACAATTCATGGATGATCAGACCACAAAAAGCATTAAGCATAGGAATCAAACACTAATAAAGAAGCATAAACATAGATTAATAAATCAAAGCAAATACATGAGATTCGGTTTAGCTACATCTAATCCCAACAAAAAGGGAATTTAGCTACTCATAGTCATAGAGAAAGCCAAAATCAAAACAATAGAAACAAGGGAGAGAAGAAACTCCATGGAAGCTTTCCACAGCAGCCCCCGGTTCAGAGAAAACGTCCTTTTAGGGTAACAGTCACCCCTGTTGTTCTGTCCAGAGGCCTTATTTATAGATTAGGGAAGTTTGAATCCCAATCACAAATTCAGATCCAAATAATGCGCGTCATGGTCGTGATGGCCATCACGGCCATACCGTGACGGGTTCTGCCAATGGCACTTCTTCAATTTTTGGTTTGTCATGGCCGTGATGCTCATCATGGCTAGGCCGTGACCAGTTCTGACTTTTGCCTTCTTTTCTTTTCAGTTTTGCTTGATCATGGCCGTGATGGGCTTTGTTTGGCTCATTTTCTTCACTTTTCAAGCCCCATCTTCATGCAAGCTCCATCATGGTTGATCTTGAGCATTTAATCCTTAATTTCTGCAAAACAACACCACAAAACCGTCTTACCCATTCCAAGGTAAAAACTAACAAAAATCAAATTAAAATTGCCTAAACTATATGAAAAATGCATGCAAAATGAAAATGAAATATGAGGTGAAATCACACTCATCAGAAAACAACGAGAACAAAATGTTTTACATGCATTACAGGGTAGACGTGCCTTTGCATAGGACTTAAATGCTTGATGGCAAGTATTCATGCAATTTGTGTCACTGTGCCTTGATGGATATACGACCAAGTAGACCATGTGCTATATGTAGTCACCACTTTGCCTTGAGTTGGAATGTGGAATGGTCAATAGAACTTTGCCATATCGGGCATTGATTCTGCCTTAATTGGCAACTAGAGCCTAATCAACTCATTTATTTGTTGGTTGGAGCTCCGGAGATTAGGTCTCAAAGTTAGTTGTGGAATATTGAAGTGTCATGGTTTTTAAAACGAGTGCAGTGTCGGGTATGAAACCCTTTGATAAATATATTGTTTATCTTTGAATATTCATGTTAAATGGTAATTGAGAGTCGTGCATGTGGTTATCGTGTTTAAATCCATATATTGGTATCTCACCCTTGCATGTATCTGTTTTTCTAGTTTTGCTATTGTATCCTGGTATACGCATACAGAAGATGCAGAAGAGGTTTCCAGTTTCGCTCGGGGATATTAGTACCAATCCTGGAAGATGTATAATGTCAGGTATAATGGTGAGAACCATAGGGGTCTTACCCATGAATATCGTTTAGAATGACCAGCTTAGGTTTTGAGACGATGTTGATTAATGTTAGTATGTATGTTTATGGCTCGGAGAGCCTTTATTTTTGGATGGAATGTAAATGGCTCGGAGAGCCCTTCTTTTGGATGAAAAATGTAAAATCTTTCATTTTGGTTAGGTATTTGTTTATGTAAATATTTTCAGAAAAATACCGTCTTTATGTTTCTTTGTATGACTGGAATTTCTGGGATGAAAATAGAAATATTTCAACATGTGTTTTTATTTTGGGATGTTGCAATTACAGAGGAGACTCTGTCAAAATTTTTATAAAAATATTCAAGCTTTTTATTTAAGTACATTTCGAAAATAAATAGGCTTGCCAGGCTAGGTTTGTAAGTCTGTGTGCCGGTCACGGCTTAAGTTTTGGGTTGTATAATAAATGGCCTACATATGACCAGAATTCGTACCATGATAGGTGAAAAATGTGATGTTACTATTTCAAAACAGGTTTAAATTTTACCGTGACCGCATTTAACAAACTTTATACCTGTTTTCTGGTGCTTATATATTTATATAAATTAATTTCCGAAAGCAACCAGTGAAATTCCCTTTTAAATTTATTTCCTCACGTGTTTACAAAGTAATGCCCAAGGGGGGCTATTATAGAGTGGTATCAGAGCTGGTCGAGTCTTTCGGGAACCTTGGGAAATAGGTCCGTTAGGTTTTTGTTGTGTGATCTCTGGTTGGACCTTACTTAAATTGTTTCTTTGTCGAATATGTATGTTTTGGTGAGTTCTAATTGGGTGGAGAACTGGTGAGAACTCATGCTTAGTGAATGGTACTTGCGTTCATGTTGACACATTCGTTCATCCCTTTGGGATTGTGTCAGACATTTGACTGAGGTACCTGTCGTGGAAGATTTTCCGGGAGTATTCCCTGAGAATGTTCCAGGTTTGTCCTTGTGAAGGATATTGAGTTTTAGATTGATCTAGTTCCTAGATTAAGTCGGATCTTTATCACTTTAGGTAGGATATTGCCTACACAGTTAGTCTAATTAGATGACTTGTCTTGACGGGAACTTTTGCTGTCAGGATAGTTTTGGGACCAAGTGTGTCCTCGCGCATCGATATCGTTCATCAGGATGAAGCATAATATTTTTGTGGAAGTGATCGCAAACGGTGATTGAAATCCGTATATGGTTAGGATAACCACTTCTTATCAAAGGTTCATCGAGGAACTATTTAAGAATTTGCGTTGTTGACTCAGCTTACGAGGAAAGACCAACTTTTTCCATGTCTGAGAGACTGACTAAGTTGTCGGTCATTGTATGCAGTTCAGAGGAGGATGCGGGAGATAGCAACAAACCAGATTAAGTGTGTTTAGAAAGACCTCCGTGCTTGCTCGAAGTCGAGATAAGCCAATCCCAATCTTCACTCTTAGAATGAATGTCTTATGTTTAAGAAAACCTCTTTACTATACTAATTGATTCTTTATGAACTGTTAGTTGACAATTGTTCCTCAAATTTCTATGGTTGTATTAGACAATTACAGCGGTAGGTTTTGTACATGCCAAACTCATTTTGCTGACCTTGATTTAAAGTCGATGATGAATTATCAATTGGTTCTGGTAGTCTGAATTTTTGTTGGACTACTATTCTTTTAAAACTGTTGTGCAGTAAAGTTCTTGTGAAGAAGGAACTTTATTATATTCATGTTGGTAAATGTGTACCGATCATGTAGTTTTACAACCACGAACCTACTAAAGAATCTTAATACATAAGGATTATTCCTATATTTTTCGATACTTGTCATATTCTTCAAGACCGTGTCTTATAGTAGTTCAAAAGGACTTGTCACCTTTGATAAACTTTATCCTATATATTTTTCAAAACATTATTGACGTGTAAACTATCTCACAAGTTATGAGGATGGTTATTTGATTCTTATTCCAATATCAAAGTTAGTTTAGAAATAATTTGGCTTATAAGACCTCACCGGTTAAGACGATAGCATCACAATGAATTTGGTGTGGGTTTACCGAGGATCTTTGAGAGTTTTTATTCATTTTGGACGATCGATTGTCAGGTTAACGAGGAAGGCACCTTTATTATCTGTTTAGATCCACTATACGATGGATAAGCTAATCGAAATAGGTATCAGAGGACTGATCAGATTCCATGGATTATCTTTAGGCATCATTTTAGATAAAGACCCGTAGTTTACTAACGATTTGGTAAAATCCACTCCAAGTGTGAGAACCAAGTTGAGATTGAGTCCTATGGATCACCCTCAGTTAGAGTGGGCGAAATGAGAAAAACGATTTGATCTTTAGAAGATTAGTTGTTATTAAGTGTATTATTTAACTACGATCATCCCTTTAGCAGGATTGACAATAAGTGATAAGAGTTGTGTGGAGGTATAGTTGTGACTGGTAAGATGCGAACCTTTAAGATCAATATTCGTAAGTGAGACAAATATTACAAAACAAATGTTGATCGAGGCAGAGTATCGCTAAGGGAATCTAGAGTAACTATCAAATGCTTGTAGTTAAGAATGATCGTCTAAAGTTTAGAAGATTAACAGGAAGAGTGCCTATAGTAATTTCACTTAAGTGGATTCGAGTGAAATAGATAAGCTCTTGTGAAAATTCATTTTCTGAATAAGTTCAAAGTTGATGAGTTAGATAATCCTAGCCGATGTGATTTCTTTTATATTTTAGTTTACCTTAGGAATGTTATGATGTTTTAATCGGGGACTCGAAAAGTGTGAATTTGATATGATCTAGAAGAGTAGACTAAGCCCAAATGGACCAAGACTATGATTGAATACCTTGAGTAGGAAGTTGATGCATGTTATAACAAAGTTAGCATTGACTTTGGTGTTAGCTGTGGAAGATAGATGTTGGAAAAAGTTTTTTTAATGGATCAATATTGATAAGTGAAGAGATTAAGTGTTGACTTTGTTCTTTAAAGTGCGATAGAATAAGGTGAAAAGTCGAAGGTAGTGAGGTAGTGGGGATAATGTGGTGTTGAAAAGTCTCGAGGATAAATAGAAGGATATAGAGATGGTTTATGTTACGGAGTTAGGAATAAAAGAAATGAAACAACGAAAAATACAATGTAGGACATAGGGATTAAGAAATCATGTCTAGTTTTGAGTCACGAAATTTCGAGAACGAAATTTTCTTAAGTGGGGTAGTAATGTAACACCCCGATTTTTACTATTCTTCAATAATAGTAAATATCTCTATATGTTTGTTTTTTGTTAATTTCTATGTGATTTGGTTTGAGTAATTTTAATTACTCATTTAAAATTTAATTTTGAGTGTGTTAATATTGTCTTATGTCAGTATAGGCACGATTACTAGACAATACTATTATGTTATTTTCACTATGAGTATTTGTTTAGAAAAAAAAATTGTAATAATGAGATTGGAAGAAAATTATTGTTATATATTTATTCTATTTAATTTTAGAGTTAAAAATGTTTTTGTTTGACATTAATCGGAGATTAATTTTGAACCGTTGATTTTCTTAGTTGATCAGTTCAACTATCAATTTTGACTCTAATTTAAAATTTGAAAGTATATAATTGACAACCATTATTTTTAAATCAAAAAGCTAAAAACATATTTATTTTTAGGATCAATGTTTACTACTCATTTTGCACCTAATATTACTAGTCACAAATTTTTTTTCCTCCTTATATCTCCCACTCCCGTACTCGACGCCCACCCCTTCTCTTCTTTTCTTTCTTTCCTTTCTTTCTTCTTCTTCTTCCTCAAACACCAAAACCTCCTCCCACTCCAAGCTCATCTCCTCCCTTCACGTACTCGATCGCGCGCCGCCTATGGGAGCTCGTCGGCCGCCGCTCGTCGCCGCAGGGAAGGGAAGACGCATCACCTACACACGTTCACCTCTGCAGCAGCACGAAGAACCATCTCCGCCGCAGTAAGCTGTCGCGGTGAGTGTTCTCAGCCGCTGTTGATGGTGGTTCTGCCACCCTGGGTTGCTAAACCTTCTTCCTTTCTTTCTAAAAACTTATCCCTTTGTTCTTGAATGTTCCAGAAAACACGCCCCTGTCTCTGCCGCCACGTCTGGGCCCTGATCCTTTCTGGTCTTCACGATTAGCTCATCACGATCGTGACCAGCGTCACGGTCTGGGCGTGATGGTTGCTGCCTTTGCTCTTTTCCTTGTCTTCTTGCTCTCCCTTCCTTCTTTCCCTGAAATCACTTGGCAAATCTAAATTTATTATTTTTCCTCTTGATCTTCTCAATTTATTCAAGAGTTACAATCAAAAACAAAAACTACTAAGAAAATGAAAATAACTAAAGAGAAGGGTTAAGAAATTTGGGTTGCCTCCCAATAAGCGCTTCTTTAACGTCACTAGCTTGACTTATTGAAAAGCATCCACCTGGATCCCATAGCTTGTGGTATAAGGACCAAGGTGTGCTCAAGATGCAAGATCCTCCACCCGGATCCCATGGTTTATGGAGTGGCAATTGCAGTAGCAATACGACTCTATCCAAAATTCCACCTAACTAGTGTGTGAAAACTCCATTGACCTCTGCAATTATGAACTCACTTCCTCTCGGGTCAAATGGTGTTTTCACGAGGAAGTGTGCCAGACAAGTGGAAGGGGCTAACCTACCAGTGTCCACACATGCATGCAAGCCAACATATTTATTTAATGCAGCAAAATCAGATTGCTCAGCAAGCATGGTGGAGTCCACTACCATTTCATCTTCATTTTGAACTATCCCCCAAACCAGATTTTGCTCAAATTGTGCTTCATCTGACTCTTGTACTAACTGTTTGCAAATCTCCTCAACTTGCGTTTTGAAGTTCTGTTTCACAGTTTCGATACTGTCACAATTGGCTCTTGCCTTGGCCTCAGAGGCGGATAGTTCTTGGGAATATTGTTCTAGAGCAGCTTTCAAAGGTGTTTGCTCCTTCCATTCCCATTCCTCTTCTTGTTGCTCTTCTACCACCATCACTTCATCTTCATTCACGTCCGTTCTAGCAAGTAGATTCTCTTCAATTTGAATTCCATGTGGCTTTTCTGCTATCAATTTAGAGAATTCACTAGCTTGTTCTTCCAACTTCTGAAAAATGTCGCTTAGCGATGCTACTATATTACTAACATTTTTCACTACTCGCATCTCAGCCCTCTGAATCATGGAACCAACTTCCTCCTGGCTATGCTCTATGCTCAAACTCAAAGGATAAGCATCTATATCCCCAAGAATCTCTAGCAGATCAGGATCCAGCTTGAAGTGTGGTGGTGGTTGCAAGGATGACAAATAGGACTTCCATTCCTCCTTGGAGTAGATCTTCACGTGCTTATCAGTGATACCATCAAACACGATCCAATCAAGTTGAGATTCCCAAGTTGAATGGTAATGATAGTCCATGTGTTTCCTCAACCTTGCACAAACAAACACTCAAAAGAAAAAAATAAAATCTGTACAGAGAAAATGTCAAATATATATACAGAAAAATAAAAGATAAAAATGTATAAATTAGTTGCCTCCTTTGTTACTAATGATATTGGCAAAACCAATCCCCGGCAACGGCGCCAAAAACTTGTTGACGGATCTGGGCAAGTATACCCAGTCGTACAAGTAATACGGTGGTGAGACCGATATCGTTCCCACGATGATTGGATGTCAATTACCAGTTCACAAGTTCAGCAACTATCTAGACTATGAAGAGAATTCAAAACAAACAAAACAAAAGGAAAAAAAACCTTTTTGTATTTTTGTCGAGTACTTGGAATGCGAAAAGGATATGTAGGGATCAGATTTCACTAAACCTCTGTCTCATGCACTACCAGGACTAGATACCTCTCATTCATGCTTCAAATATTAAAATCAATCCACTAAATTACTCAAGCCCTGATTCCTACGATGACAAGAGCCTAAATCCACTAATAGACCCTAATTCCTTAGGTGGCCTAGATTAATGAATTTGCATTAAGATTAAGGATTACGCGATTACTAGTAAACCAAACTCCATTCCTAGACGCAAGGGTTACTAGGTGATTAATTCCAGTTCTGGTTCTAATACGAATTTTCCAATTGCATATCAAAACACTAATCAAGTCATGGGGGTGCTAGCCACAATAGGCATTAAGCGAAGGAAATCAATCACTAATAGAGAAACATAAACATAGATTAATCAGTCAAGACAAATACATGAAGTTTAGTTTAGTTACATCTAATCCCAACAAACGGGGATTAACTACTCATAATTACAGAGAAATCTAAACCAGAAAAGCAGTAGAGAAAAGGGAAAGGGAGAACTCCATTGAAGCTTCCCACTGTCGTCACAGCAACCCCCTAACTCAACTCCCTTTTAGGGTTGGAAACCCTCCTTCAGCAGCTCCAAGTCTCTCTTTTTTTAGGTCTGAAAAGTCTGTGTCAGAGACCCTAGAATCCTCTCGCCAGAGTCCACTGAATCTGTCTTCTACGCTCATATTTATAGAGAGGCCACGCGTCACGACCGTGATGGCCATCACGGCCAGGCCGTGACGTGTTCTGGAATAGGCGCGCTTTCAAATTCGGAGCATCACGGCCGTGAGCCTCATCACGTCTAGGCCGTGATCAGTTCTTCCTAGCCTGTCACAGGCGTGATGGGAATCACGGCTAGGCCGTGACAGCTTCTGACTTTTGCCTTCAATCTTCTCAGTTTTCTTGATCATGGCTGTGATGGTCATCACGGCCTGGCCGTGATGGGCTCTGGTTGGCTCATTTTCTTCACTTTTTCAGCTCTATTTCATCCAGGCTCCATCATGGCTGATTCTGAGCATTTTTCCTTAAATTCCTGCAAATCAACACCAAGAAACCGCCTCACCCGTTCCAAGGTAAAAACTAATAAAAATCAAACTAATCATGCCTAAACTATATGAAAATGCATGCAAAAATGTACATGAAATATGATGCGAAATCACACTATCAGTCAGCCGCCGCGTCGGTTGGCCATCCAACCATCATGTTCTCTCTTCTTCACCATGGTTAAGTGTTTTACCCCTAATCTCTTCTATTTTGTAAATCCCTAAATCAGTTTACAAACCCTAACCCTAGTTCTTTGATTTCTATTTTGAATTCTGAAATTGAACCTTATTTTATGCTATTGGGATTGTGAATTAGTGATTCTCTAAGTCAATTTCATTGTTCTTGGGCTAAATTGATTTTTCCCCAATCTCACTAAAACCCCAAATTTCCCAATTTGAAACATTAGTCAAATTATGTTGATTTCTCAATTTTGATTATGTTTTAATGCAATTAAAGTTGTTAATTTATGATTCCCTAGCCTCATTTCATATTGATGGATCAAAATTGTTTTTTTCCCAAATTTCTAGTGAACTCTAAAACCCCAATCGGTTTTTAAGTGAAAAACAAATATCGTTTCCTTAGTTGAATTAATTATTTAAGTTGGACAAACTTATGTTTTATGATGATAAGTTTTTGATTTTTGGTTGTGCTTGCTATTGGTTGTGTTGATGGTCAATTTCCATCCATGGGGAGAGGACGATCATAGTTGAAGGAGAAGAGGGTAAGTGGTTGGAGCTATCTCGAAGTTGTTATAAGCGTTGCGAAGTGTTAGACCCGGAATGAGTGATCATTCTCTTGTCTTCAAAGGTAAGGGGAGACTGCCTAAGGGATTTTCAGTAACTGCATGCTATTTGTGTCGTATTTGAGTTTATCTATTGTGATGTGTGGTGTCAAATTAAGTTGTTATATGACTGTTATGTGGTTTTTAATATTTTATGTGAAAGCATGATTATACTATGATGTATGGATATCTGCTATGTATGGATTATCTGTTGGTTGGTTGATTGACTGAGAAGCCTGACATTGGTTAGTGCTCAATTAAATTAAAGATAAAAGCGTTGAAAAAGCTTGAGGAGGAATTCAAAGGATTTGATTTATGGAAGAAAAATATTGAAAGTATTTATATTGGATGATGTTTTGGAGAAAAGAGTGAATTATGAGTAAAGAGTGAATTATGAGTAAATAGTGAGACGACATCTTGAAAATATTTCAGTTACGTTGTCTTTTCCAAACAAATTCAAAAATAAGACGAAAAGTTATTCTAAGAAATGTAAGTGTCAATGATATTTTAACAGTGTTACGTTGGAAAAATTAATTTACGACAAAGCGTCCTATTTTTACCTAAATGCGTCTTGAAACAGCAAATGACGGACTATTCCGTCAATATTTACCAAAGTGTGTTTAAAGAGAGTATTATTGAGAATTTGTCTCAAATAAGGTTTTACAGTTCCAATTATTGATTTTTGAACAAAAATAAGTTTTAAGGAATTTTTAAGTTTACAAAACGAATTTCCAACGTAAAAGGATTTTCGGTAAACATCAAGTTATTTCCATCAACTTGGATAGGTTGAGGAAACTTTGATTTTGTTTTGTTTTTCACAGAACGAAAATGGTTTAAACGAACCTAGCAACCGAGACGTCGGGTCTAGAGTTCTAAGATATGGGCCTGGGGTCTGAAGAGGAAATTATGGACTACAATGTCCTATAAACCGTAGATTTGGTTTTGTGCACTAAAATCTATGCGTCCAAGACTGGTGCATCGGTCTGGATTTCATGATTTGCACACCTTTTGACTTGGAGTTAGTTATTTTGGAATGAGGTGTTAAACTTGAAGGTTAAAATTGGTGATTTAGTCATGAGACTTTTAGCTCCGACACCTAAAGATTGATCACAAAGAAAACAACGAGAACAAAACGTTTTACATGCATTACAGGGCAAACGTGCCTTTGTATAGGACTCGAATGCTTGATGGCAAGTATTCATGCAGTTTGCGTCACTGTGCCTTGTTGGATATACGACCAAGTAGACCATGTGCTATATGTAGTCACCATTTTGCCTTGAGTTGGACTGTGGAATGGTCAATAGAACTTTGCCATATTGGGCATTGATTCTGCCTTAATTGGCAACTAGAGCCTAATCAGCTCATTTATTTGTTGGTTGGAGCTCCGGAGATTAGGTCTCAAAGTTAGTTGTGGAATATTGAAGTGTCATGGTTTTTAAAACGAGTACGATTGTCGGGTATGAAACCCTTTGATAAATATATTGCTTATCTTTGAATATTCATGTTAAATGGTAATTGAGAGTCGTGCATGTGGTTATCGTGTTTAAATCCATATGTTGGTATCTCACCCTTGCATGTATTTGTTTTTCTAGTTTTGCTATTGTATCTTGGTATACGCATACAGAAGATGCATAAGAGGTTTCCAGTTTCGCTCGGGGATATTAGTCCCAATCCTGGAAGATGTATAATGTCAGGTATAATGGTGAGAACCATAGGGGTCTTACCCATGAATATCGTTTAGAACAACCAGCTTAGGTTTTGTGACGATGTTGATTAATGTTAATATGTATGTTTATAGCTCGGAGAGCCTTTATTTTTGGATGTAATGTAAATGGCTCGGAGAGCCCTTCTTTTGGATGAAAAATGTAAAATCTTTCATTTTGGTTAGGTATTTGTTTATGTAAATATTCTCATAAAAATATCGTCTTTATGTTTCTTTGTAAGACTAGAATTTCTGGGATGAAAATAGAAATATTTAAACAGGTGTTTTTATTTTGGGATGTTGCAATTACAAAGGAGACTCTGTCAAAATTTTTGTAAAAATATTCAAGCTTTTTATTTAAGTATATTTCGAAAATAAATAGGCTTGCCAGGCTAGGTTTGTAAGTTTGTGCGCCGGTCACGACTTAAGTTTTGGGTCGTATAACAAATGGTCTATATATATGACTAGAATTTGTACCATGATAGGTGAAAATGTGATGTTACTATTTCAAAACAGGTTTAAATTTTACCGTAACCACATTTAACAAACTTTATACCTGTTTTCTGGTGCTTATATATTTATATAAATTAATTTCCGAAAGCAACCAGCGAAATTCTCTTTTAAATTTATTTCCGCACGTGTTTACAAAGTAAAGTCCAGGGGGTATTACATCCAACTCTGCTGCCAAAGCAAGAGCCACTTATGATTTTATACAAGTTATTGTGCATAAATTCATAGAGCAAGTAGGGGAGATTTGCAAACAGTTAGCACAAACACCATATGAAGCACAATTGGAGAAAAATATGGTTGCAAGGATGGACCTATATGAAGATGAAGTGGTGGTGGAAAAGAAGATTCATGTGGAAAGCACTTTCTTCACCATGCTTGTCAAGGAACCTAGAAATTCTGAATTGGATAAGTATATTGGCTTGCATGCATGTGTGGACATTACAAAATTTGCTCAAGAAATAAAACCTCATATGCTTTAAGGAGGTCTAATGCATGAAGAGGTCAAAAGGGGAATCTATCACTTACTTTTCGATCCAAGAGGAATCAAAAGTACCTTCACATTCGAAGGCGCCGCCATAGCTCTCAAGCCTTTGTTCCTACATTCGCCATGCTTTAAACCATGGGATCCGGGAGGAAGCTTATATGTTGAGCATCACTTGGCGGCTTTTCTTCTACAAGCAATGGGATCCGGGTGGAAGGTCTTATGTTTTGAGCACACACTGTTCTTAGTACCACAAACTATGGGATCGGGGTGGTTTAATTTCTAAACTTTTCTCTTTATTTGTTTCTTGCTTTAAATAAATGGTTGCATCAAACCCTTGTGTGATTTTTTTTCCTTGTGTCATTGAGTTGATGTTGAGATTGTGGATTAATTGTGTTAAGTTCCATTTGAAAAATGCCACGCCACTTGAACTATCATGCATGTTTATTCCTTCTCTTGTTTTAGATTTTTACATTGGTGACAATGTAAATTCCTAAGCTTGAGGGGGTATTTCATATTCGTTTTTTGCTTTGTAAATCTTTGGTATTTTCATGCATTCTCATGTTGCATATTGCATTGCATCTTCATTTGCATTTTCACACCATCATCTCTCTTTGTTTTTTTAGTTGAACTTTGTGCCCTCTCTCTCTTGAAGATTTTGTGATGATATTGATTTGGAACCTCATTTGATTGATTCTTGTAAATTGTTTTTCCAAAACTCACCCCTTAATGTGGCAATGCTTGCGTGGCGTTAGCACATCAGCACTTAATGGATGAACACTAACGAAAGAGACTAAAACCGAATTCCGGAACTTGCAGGGACCATATAATTGATGAAAAAATTGTAGGGACCAAAACCAAAACTCGACCACTTTACGAGGACTAAAAACTTGTTTGTACTTATGTGGCATAAAAAATTGTTAAATTAGCTTAGGTGTTTGTACCGATGTGACGCACCATTAATCACGTCAGCACTTAATGAATGAACATTGACGATGGGGGCTAATAGTTAATCATATGTGTTTTTTCATATATATATATATATATATATATATATATATATATAAAACCAAGGTACAGTTATCAAAGTTTTAAGTGCTTCTGCTGTTATTTTTTAATGGAAGAAAACCTGTAACAATTTATCTATGAAAATATAAATAGCATCTAACCTTTTTCCTTTTTTGTTATATCCACGACGATAGTTGGCTTTCTGATTCTACAATACAATGCATCCATTCTTGAACATTTATTACTTTCCTCCTAAAAATAAATCGTCCCCCAATTGTAGTCCAAAATGTACGAACTAATGTGCAAGTCAAATTGGTAGGCTCTCAGAACGTGGCTTGCACATGTAGAAAAGTTGAAGACTTCTCATCAAGCAAATTTCCTCTCACTTTTCTATCCATGCATGTGCAAAAAAGTCCACAACCTATTATATATATTCCCATAAACTCATAAGCTTCCGTTTCAAAGAACGCCATCTTAGGACCAATCAAAAGGCAACCAAATTAGTAATCAAAATTAACATTTTTTTTAATCCATGACATAGTTACGAAGTACCCATCACCGTTAGTAGTGACTAATCTCCATCGGGAACCTGTTGGACACACAGTGTAGGTTCTCCCTTCCCAACCAGGTTTTCTCCATATACAAGAGTCGGAACTCAAACTCCTGGCCACTTGTTCAAGATGTTCAAATCTCTTATCATTTGGATCAACCATAGGTTGGTAATCAAAATTAACATATGATAACAGTATAAATTTCTTAACTTAGCCTCATGTTTATGTATGTTTGTGATGACTGATAAAGAAGCAAAGTAGCACTTTCACGATCAAAAGATTGAAAAAGTAACACTTTCCCTTTGCGGCTATGCTCAATTATACTCTACCCAACTTCCTTTAGCACTGTGTAAAAACCTATTTCAAATAGATGGACACAAAAGCACGAGTTTTAACAGGTTTGTTGTATGAATCTCCCCGATCTCTAGATCGTCTTTTAAAAAATTTCAGTTCATCTTGGATTTAATTTTTAGAATAGCCAAATAATCTGTACTCTTAAATTTATTTGCCCGTTTAAAAAGCTCACATTGTTGTAAAAGGAAAAGAAAATAAGAAGATAAAAACAATAGAAATATGAACTCAAAGCCTACTTCTTCAAGAACTAGGATTCAATTGTTAACTCTTCAAGAGCTAGCTATATTTATATCGAGAATTGAAGGAGTACAATGACAGACCTAATAATCCTATTTATAATGGACTCTTAATGATGAACCAAATAAAAGAATAATGAAATGAGTAAATGTAAAGATATTATGAGATACTATTATATCATAATACAGGATAGTCATCCTTCTCACATTAATATATGAAAATTTACAACACATAAGCTATTTTATGTTTATCATTATATTTTACAAATAAGCGCACACAGATATTTTTATATGATATATAATTAATTAAAGAAAACTATGTATATCTAGACTATAGCAACATCAATATAATAAAAATAATAATTTAACTTAAGATTTATATATCAAAAAAAGAAGAAAAAAAACTCGTTACTTTTCAAGCAACTGCTCTACTAACTAAAACTGGAATGTTTGGATATAGTAAAAACAGTTTTTAGGGAACAAAACCTCTTTAAAAAAAACAATGTTATCGCATAGCAACATGCTGAATTTTTTTTTTTTGTAGAAGTAGCATTAGTCATCATAGGCATAATAAAATCATATTTATTTGATTACTACAATATTCCCATCTGTATTAATATAAACATTTTAAAAAATTAACAAATTATAAAATGTAACTAGGAGTATCCAAAGTCCCCCAAGAAGTGTCCAGTACTTGAACTACTTTAAAGTGTCCACAATTCCTTGCCCAAAAAGCATTGGCTATTCCAACGTGCTAAGAATGTAATGATACATTTCAGGATGACCACTGATCAGGTAATGTGAGAAAGTAAGTAGTCATGGCCTTTCGGAATCTTTTCTTATATTGTTTAGGAGAAACAATGGTGGGGGCAGCATTCTTTGGACCACCAAGTATCCCAGATGCTTTTACCCATGTCTCTAAATGCTTGTCCCAAGTGTATTGTCTCATGAAATCAATGATCCCCAAAACCAGCTCCTTGCGCTCATCATCCACCCCAACCAGCAATGAATAATCCATAACATCAACAGACTGAACCATAATGGAAGAAACTAGTGAGTAACAGAAGAGGGTAATTTCTAATATTAAAATAAATAAATAATGGTAAAAGGGCAGTCCAATACACGAGGCTCCCACTTGATGAGATCCGAAAAGGGTGATATACACAGCCTTATCCCTGCAAGCAGAGAGGCTGTTTTCAGGATTTGAACCTGTGACCTCCAGGTCACGAGGCAACCTTACCGATGTTATAAAATAATAAATAACGGTAAAACCATGAAAATGGGATGTAAACATTGTATCACATCTGTCTTACAATGATAGGCAAGTATGGTTTATATACAAAGCACCAAGTGATATTATCTCGTGTCCCAAACAACACTATTAAAGGTTATAAAATATTATAACACTAAGAACCTTCAAATCCTAAATAACACAATCAAAAAATGTAACTATTTAAAGGTGGTTTGGAAGCAAAAAATAACGCTTACCGCCAAAAAGGATGTGTCATTCCATACTGCTCTTTCAAGTCTTCGCTTGGCCCTACTCCCAAGAAATATGGGTTTCGTTCTCAATGCTTCTAACAGATTCATGTCGAGCATTACTTTGTTTGTCCCAGTTGTATCTGAGTTGTACCTAGATCTTTCTGAGCCCTTCAGATCATATACCCTGGATATATTTCTCTTATAAAAGAGATTCTCCATTACCATCAGATCTATTTTTTTTTCCTTGCCACCTTTAGGGTATTTGACAATGACCTGCCACCAAACAAGATTATATCATACTATAAACCTTAAAATTTTACATTTATCAAATCAAGCACTCTGGAGCTTGCATACAAAGGCCAAAGAATATGTTCTCACCTGATAAATACCAAGAATTTTGGCAAGGCAAGTTGGGCCTCCAGAGTTCAAGGCATCCATTAGGTATTTGAAATACTGAGGTGCAAATTCTTCAAAGGAATCCAATTCTGTCTTTGTGACTTGCTTGATAATAAATCTTTCGTCCAACGACTTGGCAAAGTATACATTACTTTTGCCTCCTTGAGCACTCCATCTCCGGCCACGGCTCAAGGATCGCACAAAATCAACTCCATTGGGGCAGCACTTCTTTCTAAGTGATTCAAACTGCTTTGCAAAATAGCAAGTGACGGAAAAATTCACTTTACCTCCAGCGCCCAAAGAATCATCGCCAAAAGAAATTTGTAAGTGTAAGGATTTTTTGGAGTCCTTGAGAAGAGAGCCAATAGAGGATGTTGCATCTTCAGACCCATAACTGCCATAATTCATATAATCCAAGTCCAAAGAGGCCCACGCGGTAAAGCCGGAAGTAGCTGAATCTTCTCTGTTTCTCTCTTGAGCAACCCAGCCCCCATCATGCAGATCTGACTTATCAGAAACCCAATCTTCATGCTCCTTGGAACTAAGGGCATAGGATATTATGCTAGAGTAATCATTGTCATAAACAGCAATAACTCTATCACCGTGATGTGTTTGGGGAAGCAGCAACCGAGCACCTTCAGCTATGCGTGACACAGAGGGAATGAATGATGGTGTGGAGCTCAGTATCAGATTTAGCTTCTGTACCTCCCATGGCAACTTTTGAAAGTAAGTTTCCGATACATTAGAGACAGGATCCTTAATCATATTCCTGTAATCTCCGGAAGCATGAAAAGATCTAATTTGCGATAAATGTGATGAAGGGGGCAAGACCTTCCTGATTCTATCCTGATCTCTTAATGCTGAATCGAAAGAATGAACTCTCATTGGTTGCTTCAACCTTCTAAAGGAAGGACTGTCATTTTGATTAGAACACCAAACAGATCCACCTGGGACAACTTTCAATGGTGGTTGATCAGTTCCAGTCCATGCAGAATCTATTTTCTCAGAAAGATTGGATTCCTCTGGTGGGAAACACTGGGGTAATGTTTTGTTGGCAACAAATTCACCAGCTGAATGTACTTCCTCCCCGTCAAGATCACATGATGCAGAGGCTTCAGAAGTACGCGGTTCAAGTGTGTCATCCAGCTCTCCAAGTATATGACTTTCATCGGACTCATGCAATTTTAAAGGCTGGGAACTGTTTTGCTCAAGCCCACTGTCAAAAATCTGATCCCTGTGAAATGAGTCAACTCTTAAATCTTTAACCTCTGCACATAATTCACTTACTTGTTTAACCTTGGAACTAAAACTTCTTTTAATAAGAGAGTCCAATGAGTATAGCCGGTGATCCCAAATATGTGAACCAATTAGAAGTGAACGTCTCAAGGAATTTAGTTCCAGAATGTCTGAAGCCACTTCCCCTTGTGGGATGTCAGTGGCTGGTTGTAGCAAATTCTACACATACACATGCATAAGAAAAGGGGAAAACAAAAAAGTTAGAGACAAGTATATACATCACAAGAAGGGAAAAACACTTGCACTCTACAAGGTTCTATGAACCAACTAAACCAAGTATCCTAATACATGTGATACATGTGCATGGGCACTAGATAAAACTAGTTTGCTCACATGATAATCAGTTCTTTCTCTTTGGAGCATATCTTTCAGCTCCACTATGTGGTTAAGAATGTCATGGGTATCTGACAGCTCATTCCCAGTACCAGGAGACACAACCTTTGTTTCCAAGCGGTCAAGCACATCTGATATCTCCACATGCAAGGTTTCCACTTTACTAAAAAGCTGTAAAAAGAGGAAAAGAAAAAAAAATTAAATTATGATAAAAGGAATAGATAAGCTAAGATTTACGATCAATGCTTGATATAGTTCAGCAACCATTTCTAAAATAGTAAAGCAAATATTAACAACAATATTTTAATATCACCTCTCCTGCCTCCTTTCTAATCCACTCTTCTTGGATGTGACCAAATTCCAGTACAGATGGGGGTAGATGGACAGAAAGAATATCAATTGGGGAATATCGGAAAAAAGCAACCATACTCCCAAACCTGTTACATCAGCATGTTTATCAACTCTCAAGCATCAAAAACAACCAAAATATCATACATAAACAGAATCAATTAGTGATCCCTTGTCTGGATGATTTACCCATAAAATCGGAGGCAGTCCCTCTGCAAAGAATGTCCACATGTTGCCACTCGATTTGCAGTTGCATGGTTTGAAAAGCTGAGTTCCAAGAACTTCCCAAATGACAGTCCCCAGGCAGCATCCGACATAACGACTCTCCTAGTTGCTGGTGGAACTCCATCCGTAAGAGGACACCTCAGACATCGGTGCCACATCCAAATCTTACCATCTCTTTCGCCTGGTAACTTCACAGAGAGAAGACGCCTAACATTGATAGTAAGATTTCCTTGCTGGTGCGTAAAACAAAGGACATGAGCCTCTACTGGCTCTTTACAAGACTGACAGTAAGATGTCTGCAAAAAGTAAAATCTTATCAATTATCATTTCACTTCAGAATTAGCAGGTACCAGCAAACAGAAAAATAAACATGATTTACCTGATCAAACAGATCATCACGGAGATATCTCCCAAGTGGCTTATCAAAAGAGCCATAAAATTTTATGCGCAGCAACCTAGTGCGTTCACATACGGTTCCTTTTGATACACAGTGACTGGAAAAGTATACCAGTATGCACTGATGACCATCAGTGGCAGAAAGGTATTCACCAGAAAACTCATCCTCATTGGTCTTGTCTTTCGTTGGGTCAACAACTTCAGTCCAATCCCTCTCCTCTTGAACCACAGTTTCTTGCAACTCTGTTTGCAAAAGGTCTCTCATACTAGACATAGCACCCCCTTCTGATTCATTGCACTGATTCAAATAATATGGTTCTGCAGTCCAACTAGAAGTTAAATTATTATCATATGAATCAGAGAGTACATTCTCAACCTTGTAATCCACCATGGTGCCTGTATATGAATTTAAACTACGGTCGTCAAGATGCCCTGACACTGATCCTAAACTTTCCAGCTTTAAATCAGTGTCAGCTGTTGCACTCTCTGGCATGTCAGTTGAGTGCTTCACTAGCATTTTAGGTAGGGTAGCACCTTCATCAGCAAGGAATGAGGTCTCAAGAGATAAATGATAGGCTGCAAAAACTGCATATTGCACAACATGTTTAATTTTCTTTAATTCTACACGGCATGTGCCCTTCAGTAAGACCTACAATAAGAACCAAGATTAGAAACAACTCCAGTCTACACATCCATAGCTTACACAAAAATTGAAGAAGCATGTAAGATAAAGTACGGACCTCAATTATGAATTTTACAAAATGAGGAGACTTAAAAAAAAAAGGAAATTACCGTGCAACCCAAACGCCGTGGACAACCTTCAAAAAACATTAACGTTTTGGATGGCTTTTTGTTCAAATGATTGGCAGACTCATGATCTTCTACCATTCTTTCTAAACGGAACAATTCGCAGTGCCCCAAACGAGCTTTGGATAACTTATCCACTGATGGAGTAATAAAAGCACCGGTGCAGCGAGCTATACGCTCTAGTAAAGGCCTTTTAACATTCAACACCAAGGAGATCTCCTTAGCCAACAAATATTCCTGGGCACATGAAGCTACAGTTTTTTCTACCAGCAAAACATTTGGTCGAAGAGCCTCAATTTTTGAAATAATCACTTTCAGATGATCATTTTCCTGCCAGCATGAACAAAAATCAGAAGTTCTTTCCAAGAAAAACAAACGTAAGTCTTAACCGGAAGACACATAACCCATTGGTGAATCAAGAAGGTACCTGCTGCAATAATGTATCAAAAGAAGCCAGTTGATTTGGAACCTTTTGATATTCCAGTGCTCCTCCTAGAAGGAGTAGCCTAGTCTTTTTGTATTGAGAGGTCATGCGCTTATGCTTAATATTTTTTGTACAAGCTACTCCTTTGACAAGGGTGCTGCAAAACAAAAGTCCATTATTTAGTGGCTAATCAGACAGAAATGCCTAGGAACATGATGCGGATCGATAAGGTATATAGGCAAAACTTGGAATGCATGTTACCTCTCACTTGGGCTTCCAGATGCGATACATTTGACCTTTACATAATCACCAGGATCCATACTGCCTCCTTTGCTAGTATCTGGTCTCACAAAGTTAGCAGCCTGCCATGCTAGTCTTGCAACTATGTCAGGCCAGCCCTCGGAATCACTGTCCTTACCAACTTTAATTCCCTCTCCCTGTAAAAGTTGTGTAACAAGAGCTCTAAAATGCCCCTGTATAGCAGCTCTTAAAGGTTCTTTGTTTTCCTCATAATGTTTCTCCTTTGCAGTAAACATATTAGATAGACTGCTACTTGATGAGAAAACGGCACCCGAGTCACCAATATCATCATCCTCATCATCATATGCAAAGAAATTGCCTTCTGCATCGTCATTTTCATCATCAGGTGATGGGGGGAACCAGATAAGACCATTGTTTTCAAAATCCAACGGTCTCTGTGAATTCTCACTCTGGTTCCGGAAAATTGACAAGTCATCAGAAAAATAAGGAGTATTATATGCATCCTCAGTCCCTGGTTCAGGCTTTCTTAAAACAGCCATACTTTGTTGACCAAAGGGACCATTATACTGAGAGGTGGGGCTTTTCTCTTGCCCCTTCTGTACAGGGAGCCCAACCCTACTAGAAGTAAAATCATTCCTAGAGGGGCTATCTGAAGGACTTGACCCCACAGAATTAAAGTTGTAAGTTTCATGTCTAGCACTAATGCTACTTGAATCTACATCTGAATTATTGTCACAATATGTACGTGATGGGCTGAGAAGGTGCTTCCCAGAATCCTCTGTCCCTTCTTCATCACTCCTACATTTATATACAGCATATCAATAATGCAAGTTCAAAGGAGTTTATATAAGGAGGGAAGGGAGGGATTGTTGAATTATGCAAGTCACATGAGTTTCAAATTATTAACAAAAGATCAATGGTAATTTACCCTTTCTTTTAGTTGTCACACAACACAGCACACTATTTTGATGAGATATGCAATAACTTTTTAATGAAGTTCCAAGAAACATAAAATAAAACCATCTAACCTGAGTTTCAAATTATTATAAAAAGATCATCTATTCACCTATTCTTGAGAAAACATATATTCAGAAACTAAAAGGCCAATGAAAATTTAACCATTTCTTTTAGTTGTCACACAACAAAGAACACCATTTTGATGAGATATGCAATAACTTTTTAATGAAGTTCCAAGAAAACATAAAATAAAACCATGTAACCTGCAAGAAAGACGAAATTATGATTACCTGAAGGTAGATGGATGGGTAGATACTGAAGAAGGGTGAGTACCAGATGAGGCCATACTCCTATTGGTCATTGAATGAGGATGATAACCAAAATCTTGGTATTGAAAATAGCCTTCAAAGTGATTTTCCTGATTCAGTGGAGAACTGATTCTTTCACTTTCAACACTAAAACAAGGTGAAGGTGGCTCAGGACTTTGTCTAGGACTCTCTTGTGGAGATGCTGAAGGGTGCACTTTCTCACTACACTTCCTATTAACATCTGAACAGAACTTGCAAGAAATGATGGTTTCTTTGAATTCAGTGTTGCCAGATTCAAGATTAGAAAGACCACAACCTCTAACACACTCTCCACAAAGCCAACGACCACAGCTTTTGCAATTGTATTTGTACTGAGTCATCTCACTGAACCTCCTATTACATTCACAACACATTTTGCATCCACTATTGTGCATATCAAATTTCTCAGACACACAAGACAAATCACTTCCTCCCCAAGAAACCCAAGACCTTATCTTTTGTATTAGATCTAGTAATGAACTATCAGGTATTCCCATATAAGATGTAATGACCCAAAAGAGAAAAAAGGGTCTACTCCTAAATTTCAGGAATATGATATGAATCTTTTTTTCTTTCACAAAATCAAAAGAAACCAAAAATTTAAAATTAAAAGTTCTATCCTTTGGCACCAGAATACTGATCACTAAAATTGTCTAAAAATTAAAATAAAGTGAAGAGTATTGGTTAAACCCACGATAAAATTGCGGGGGTTACTGGGATATGATTTAATCAAACTATAAATTAATTTCCTTTTTTTTTCTTTTTTCCTTTTTGGTTATTTGCAAATCCTCCTGGGAATCAAATAATATCAAAGGAGGAGGGCACCGCAATTATAACCACCAAAATCTAGGATTCAACAAACTAACCTTATTTACACCAAAACTATCAACTAGACCCACGACACAACAAAGAACGACAATTGTTTTTTTTTTTTCTCAGTAAGAAAAAGCCCAAAACTTCCAAATGGTAATAACCCCAACAAAACTAACCGATCCCTGAATCCTCAAGAATGCACTGAAGAACAGATTGAAGCATAACCCCAATAGTTAAAATGGCAAAACAAAGATAACTCTTGATAGAAAATGTGTTTTTCTTTTTGTTTTGAACTAAAAGGTGAAGTCATTGATTAGAATCACTCAAAATATTTAGAGAAGAACAAGAAGGAGATGAAGAAGAAACAGTGAGAGAAGAAGGAAGAAAATAGAAAAAAGTTTAAATGATGGGAAGAATTAGAATCAAAAGGAGAAAGAGAAGAAGTACGGAGAAGGTTCCCTTTCTACCGGAGGAGGCTCGCATCTCAAACAACAACACCACTTCTTCCTTCATACCCATCTTTCTCGCCCCTCGCTGCTTTCCTTTCTTTTTCTTTTCTTTTCTTTTTCCTTTCCTTTCCTTTCATCCTCCCCTTCCTCGCCACCTTATTATTATTTTATATAGTTTATAGTTTATATTTTATACAAACATACATGTTTGTAGAGAGGTGTGTTATATAAGCTTCATGGACATTCAAGGATGTGTGTTTAGGGTTTACTTGTTAGGGGTGTTTGCGGATTGGATTGGATCGGTTTTGAGTTAAAAAGTCATCCGATTCAATGATGAAAACATCGTACAGTTTGGATTGGATCGGTTTGCTTTCTTAAAAAAAATCCGATCCAATCCAATCAAATGCCGTTTGGATTGGATTGGATAATTTGGTTTTTGTCATATTTTTTTTTTCTAATGTCAAGTGTCCTTTCCACTTATTTAATAGTGGTAAAAGATAATTTTTGTTTTAATTTGGGAGTTTGAGAAGAAAAAAATTATTGATATTTTTTAACACGTTCTTTTATATTAATTCTCTATATCTATTCCCACTTATCATATTTTTTTTCCTTGAATCGGCTACAAATAAATTGTAGCCAATTATTTTTCAAATTTACTTAATTGTTTTCCTATTTTTCATTATTACTCAATCAAATATATATGTTATGCATCAAAACTTTTAGTAAAATATAATTTCAAGACATTAATATTTATTCTAAATAGTCTTATATATGTCATTCCAACAAAAATGTTAAAGAAAATGAGGGATATAAAAGTATGAAGAATAATGTTTAAGTATGAGTAATAGAACGGTTTGGATTGAATTGGATTTGATTTCACTATAGGATCGAAAATCCGATCCAATCCAATAAAAAATTGCGGTTTTTTCGATTTTCGGTTTTTCCGGTTTTCGGTTTGTTCGGTTTTTCGGTTCGGTTTTTGTGGTTTGAATCGGTTTGGATCGGTTGATGAACACCCTAGTACTTGTATTTACATAATTATCATTATGTCTATTTATATAATTACGGGTATCCAGAAAATGTGTCTCAAAAATGGATGTTCAAATATCATTAGGGATTTGTAAATGTTGATGATTTTGGGAAAAAATAAATTGATTGATATGCATTTTGTGTATAAAGATTTTTTACACTGTCAATCAATCATAAACTGCTGTATTATTAGAAATCTTTGACTATTATACTAATTATCTTAAAAATCATTCATATCATAATTTATGATTGATTGGTTGTATAAAAATCATTAAACTGATATAGTATACCAATTAAATTATAAAAAAACACTCAATATACTCTCCTATGTTATTTTATTTTATTCTTACTAAAAAATAAAATTTCTTACATGATAAAAAATGAAAAGGATGTTATAAAAAAAATTGGAAAGCAAGAAGGTAACGAATAAGAGCGAACTATATTGTGGGAATTAAATTCATACATACATAATTTATGTCCTACAACTTAACTAAGTGAGCTGATTCTACAAAATCTTTTATGTTATTTAGATAGTACAATTCAAGATAATCGTATACTATTTAAATCCTAGCTAAGCATGCTGATGGGAGACCAATAGGAAGGAAGAGATGATTATAAAACTGAATAATTAAACTGATATATTTTAGACTCAAGTAGCATCTTTTTTGATCAGATTTCAATATTGTTTTTGATCAGAGACCAAGTAGCATCTGAGAAAGAATCATCAACTATTTTTTTAATCTATTCTATAATAAAAGTTGATTAATTTGTTTGTTTTTTTCTTACTACTTTTTATACTTTGCTTGTTTTGGACAGGCTACAAGTTTTCTGTTTTCCTGTTCTTTGGTCAGCATCAGTGCGTAGACTACAGGTCGCTTTTTAATTTTATCCCATTTATAATTGATAATAACATAATACAAAGCGTGCATGAATGCATTTTATATAAAATACATTTAACTCATTAAAATTTAAAATTAAATTACTTTAAACGGTAAAAGTCTTTTGAAATAAATTTAACTTTGAAATAAACAAGAAATGATGATGATGATGATATTGTTATTATTATTATTATTATTATTAATATTAATACATTTAAAACATAACTATAAGCAGTCATTTGGTATTTAATATCAATGTAAAAGTGTTGACTATTAGTATTATGTGTCACATGTGGTGTGAGGTCGTAATCCTATCAAATTAGAAACACAGAATTAAATGTGTGTGTAAAATTCAATATGATGTAAGTAAAAATATAAGTCAAAAAATGCTCCATCAGGACTTAAATTATAAGTCAAAAAATACTTATATTTTATGGATTTAAATATAAACAAAATTCAATTAATTAACTATATTTAATATTAGTGTTTCAAAAATAAGAAAATTAACCAATTCTCCTTTTACTTTTTCAAGAGCATTGCACACTCCCGAGACAATTAAAGGGTATATTAGTAATTGTAACTCTTTTTTTTTACATAAATCAAAACAATTAAACTAAATTAACTAACTTCCTTAATAAATGTGAAATTAGTTAATTTTACTTATAAATGAGTCCGAATTGAGTATACTAGTAAGGAAACAACAGGGAACCAAAGCCAAGAGGAGGTGTATCCCAACGATGTCATCTCTTGCCCGAACTAACACCATGCTTAGCCAAGGAGTCGGCACACCCATTGCATTCTTGATACACATGCTGCAGAGTGATGGACCAGGGACGGTTAAGGAGCTCAACCACCTGAAGGATCTCAACAGCAAAGAGATGGAAATCAAGAGAAGAGTTGTCCAGAAGAGTGTGACAACGTCTTGAGAATCGGATTCAGAAATCAGCATGCAAATATTTTAACTCCAAGCAAGAAGTAACCCATGTTTGATGGCCATAAGCTCAGCAAGAAAAGTATCACCAACACCATTAAAAGAGGAGAAGCATGCAATCCACTCTCCATATTCTGACCGAATTAAACTACCAGAACCAATAGCATTTGAGGATTCAATGAAGCTACCATCCATGTTAAGTTTGAACCAACCAGAAGGAGGGGGCAACCAACGAGCTACCATCCTCTCCCTTTGAGATTGACCCTGCTTCGAAGGGTAGTGGGTCACAAAATCATCATGGGATTTTTTCACCATACGAATCGCATGGGAGACATACCAGACCTCATCACTAAAGATCATATTGTATATCCACCGCCAAAGCCACCAAGCCCCCCGCAGAAAAAAAGAATAATGATGTCACTTTGCACCATATTCCCGACCCCAGGTAGTTGCATTATTGGAAGCAAGGAAGAGAGGGTGGTGATACACTCCGAGAGAAAGCCAAACTTCTCGGGATTGTGGACAATCTCTTAAGCAGTGAAGAATTTCTTCCATATCAGCAGAGCAATGACTGTAGCGTTCAGATGGAGCAAGACCACGTTAGAAACGGAAGGCATTCATGGGAATAACACTATGAAGGCGGAGCCGAAAGAAAAATTGAATCTTAGCTGGAATACCAAGTCTCCAAACCCAATTCCCGTCCTGGCTAGAGTCCCAAATACGATTAGAACTCAAGAGCCAATTGTATCCTAAAGCAGTCGTGTAGGTCCCTTCTTTGTTATGCCTTCAAACCAAACAACCAGGAATAGCATCATTCATGGTTCTGGGAACATCAACTTGGAGAATGTGGTCCCTAATGTAACACCCCCCTTGGGCATTACATGACTAACTCAATTATCGTAAAAACTTATTAGATAAAAAGAAATGCCAGTTTTCTTTCGGGGAAAAAATAATTTATATAAGTACTTAAGTGTCAGAAAAATGGGTATAAAATTTATTTTCCTACGGTTGCGGTAAGAACTTTAACATTTTATAAGATAAGAACACCACAAGTTCACCTATCACTATATAGATTCTGGTCATGTATATAAATTTTGTCACGACCCAAAAACCTGAGTCATTACCGGCGCACAGGCTTACAATCCTAGCCTGGCAAGTCTATTTTCTTTAGAAACATACTTGAATACAAATCTATAACTTTTACAAAAAAATTCGACAGAGTCACTTCTGTAATTTCAACATCCCAAACAAAACACATGCTAATATATTTATATTTTCATCCAAAAGAGGGGTTCTCCGAGCCATAAACATTCTATCCAAAATAAAGGCTCTCCGAGCCATAAACATACATATTATCATTAATCAACAACATCTTAAAAACCTAAGCTGGTCATTCTAAAAGACATTCATAAACATAACAATAATCCAATAAAAGACTCTCAGAGTCATAATGCAAATAAATATGAAATTTCTCCAAAACTAAACTTGACTCAATAGACTAAACAGGTCGTACTATGAGACTCTTACTGGAAAAGACCCCATGGCTATTCCAGTAAATCAACCTCCTTCAACAGTCGAGACCAAACCCTCCAAATAGGGCAGAAAACCCCTTCTGCATCATCTATACATGCACACCGGGATACCACAAATAGAAACCAAACAGAAAATAATGCAAATGTGATATACCAATATATGAGCTTAAAACATAGCAATCATATACTTAAAATAAGCAGTATAACAATGACAAATGCATAGTATAACAATTATAAATATCTCAACAGGATTTAAAATAGAAAATATTTCATAAATTATGTCTTTAACACTTCAATATCCACTTTCTAAGACTCAATCTCCGGAGATCTTAACTTCACTTCGTCGAGTATGATAGACCGCGATAATTCTTATATCACAATTGTTTTCCGATAGGCGGCCTCTCAACTGGGTTCTTTCCCCAATTGTTCTAGGATTTCACGTATCACCTAAATAATACAAAATAGTCCCCGACAGAGTACATTTCGAGCAGGGGTACCGATTTCCACAACCCGAGGTTGCTACTCCTCGAATATCACTTGGGTTTTCGAACCCGAATGTCCCTTAAGACCCAAAGATAAAGAGTATGTCTTTGGTCCTTAACTATCCAGTTTGTCAGTTCACCCAGTGTGACACTGTAGCTCGTTAAACAACAGCACGTCTGCCAGACAATATTTCAGATATAAATTAGACTTTTAATATCGATTTGGAATTTTAAAACATCATTAAAGATTTCAAAAACTCTTCCTCAAACGAACACTAGTCCGACGTCTCGGAACTCTAGGTTCTGATCAATAGGAATACTAGTCCGGCTTCCCAGAAATCAGAATCCAGTCTGAATCTCAGCACGAAAGTCTAGTTCCTTTCCTTTCTTTTCTCTTCACTTTCCAAAGGAAGTCAAAATCACTTTTCAACTTTTCTGTGTTCATATACTTTTAATAAAATAAAGTTTTCCATTCATGCGCCATGACCAATGTCATGTTTCAACCAGTACCAGTCAAATAATATCACAAAAATATATTCATCAGACATATATATATATATATATATAGTCTAACTAATCTCAACAACATATAACATATATATATATATATATATATATATATATATATATATATATATCTATATATATATATATATATCACAATCAAACAATATTAATCTAAGGTATTTTAAATCAACACAACCAATTCATATAACTAAGTATATGACTACTAGCAAACTCCTCAGGCAAACTCCTCAGACAAACTCCTTTTACCTTTGAAGACAAGAGATAGATCATTCATTCTGGGTTCCACAGTTTCCTTATTGCTCCACGAAATTTCGCAAGATTGAACACCCACTGACGACTTGTCTTGACGTTACAGGTTACTCTGACACTTTGCAACATGTGCAGACAGCTCTCTAAAACACAAATTCTGTCTTCCCCAAGCAAACGCAACCACGGCAACATCCCAGAGAGGGAGTCAAAGCATTTTCACAACCAGACAAAACACATAATCAGCTACTCATCATCAAACGCACACTCTAAGTTGATTTTAAACACTTAATTTCACAAAATATAACCAACTTCAACAAAAATCATATTTGGGAAAATAGTGTTCATCACCAAAAATTAGAGAAAATGGGATTTGCTCATAGAATCATGAAATTAGTTTAGGAAAACATTATTTGATAGTCCCAATGGCATAAAACAAGGTTCAATTCAAGATTGAAATCTGAAATTAAAGGGTTAGGGTTTGAAAATATATTTGGGGCTTTTACAACTAGAAGAGAATAGGGGTAAAACACCCACTCTAGGTGGAGAGGTGGAGAGCAAAGATGAAGGGACGGTCAGCCATGGGTGCAGCGGCATCACGGTGGCCCCGGTAAGGTGGCAGTGGCGACGAACGACAGAATGAAGTGCCGGAACACGCGGAACGATGAGCGGCTATGCAAGGTCGTCCTCTCCCTACCATACGCTACGGAACGACGACCGGACGGCACCCGACGACGGCAACGGTACACTGGAGCAGTCGCGCGGTCCCGTCCTCCTTCCTCCAGATGGTGGTCAACGGAGCTCCATGGTGGCTGGCGGCGTGGATGAGCTCTCGGGAGGTGGATGGAAGTGGTGGGGTTTAGAGGGAATAAGAAGATGAAATTTTTTTAAGTGTAGGGAGAAAGGGATGTGAGTTATTCTGAAGGTAGCAGAAGAAAAAGAAAGCAAGAAATGTGTGGAGGGGGTTATACGTGTGAAAGAGGAGAGATAAGGTGGAAACACTTTTATTTTCTTTTTCTTTTAGTTAGTAGGTAAAATGTGTGGTTGAAATTGCTTTTAGAAAAAACAAATAATATTACCCATTAGATCTAACAATGAGTGATAAATATATACTTTCAAAATTCAAATTAGAGTAAAGATTGATAGTTGAATTTATCTACCAAGAAAATCAATGATCCAAAATTAATCTCAGATTAATTTTAAACTAACATATTTTCAGTTCTAAAATTAAAGAGAGTAAAATATGAAATTAATTTCTTTCAATCCTATTATTTAAAATATTTTTCTAAACAAATACTAATAGTGACAATAACATAATATTATTGTCTAGTAAGCATGCATACACTGAAATAAGTCAGTGCTAACGCACTTAATAAAATAATTTTGAAAGAGTAAATAAAATTACTCAAGATTAAGCATCATAAAAAAACAAAATTTAGTGTCCAAAATAATTATTATTCCAATAAAAATAATATAAACATATATATATATTACCGATATTGAAAAACCGTAAAAAACCGGGGTATTACATTACTACCCACTAAAAAAAATTCGTCCTCGAAATTTCTTGACTCGAAACTAGACAGGATGTTGTAATTACATCTTAATCTCAAGATCTTATATTGTACTTCCCGTATTCACTTTCCCTTAGATAACTTTTGTAACTTAATAACACATTTCATACTTACTCTTCATTATACCGATCCTCAAAATTTAATCCATTATCCTCAATTCATACTTCTTGTCCTTAACAATTTTATCTTAATTTTCCACACATAAAGATATAATCAAGACTTAATCTCTTCTTCCTTTAATACTAGTTCATTAGAAAAATTTTCCTCAAAACATTGTTCGACCTCAACACTTTCACTCTTATTATTCATTCTATTTATCCTCCAAAAAAAAAAATCCATCACTACATTATTCCTACTATCCTCAACATTTCACCTTAGTCTATCACACTTGAAGGGCATAATCAAGACTTAAGCACTTCTTTTCTCAATATTGGTTTACTAAAAAATCTTCTCCAACATTTAACTTTCACAACTAACACCAAAGTCGACACTAACTTTACCGCAATATGGATCAACTTCCTACTCAAAGTATCCAATTGTAGTCTTAGCTCTCTGAACGTAGTCTACTTTTCCAGATTATATCCAAATCACACATTTCAAATATCCAACCAAAACATTGTAATACTTCTTAAGATAAACTGAAATCAAAATACACCAAGCAAGGTAAGATTATCTAACTCATCAACTTTAAATTTCCCTAGCAAACTTAGGTAACACAAGAGTTTATCTCTTTCGATTCGAATTCACTTAGGTGAATTTACTATAGACATTTTCCTCTCAATCTCCTAAACTCATACAATCAATCTTAACTACAAGCATCTGATCATTACTCTAGATTCCTTTAGTAACATTCTGTCTTAAATCATGATAAGATCTATCGTAATCGTCTTACTTAATGACGTTGAGATTATGGCTCTCATCTTACCACTCACATCTACAACTCAACAAATTCCTATCACCTCTTGTTTATCCAACAATATGGATGATCGTACTTAGGTACTAAACCTACTCCCAGCTAACCTTCTAAGGATAGATTGTTTCTTACTTGCCCATCAAGTTGAAAGTGATCAGTTGGACTTAGCCTCAACTTGGTCCTCAACACTTTGAGTGGACTTTACCGATAAACGTTGGTAAACTTCGGATCTTCATTTGAAACGATGCTGGAAGATACTCCATGAAGCTTGTTTAGTTCTCTGATACACACTTCGGTTTGCTTCTCCACTGCAGTTGATCTTAACATGTAAGAAGGTTGTTAACTTCGTCAGTCGATCCATGATCACTCGAACTTAAACAAGACTCTTAGAGGTCTTCAGTAAACTTATACGAAAATTCATAGCGACACCAATATCTTAACAAGGGAGGTCTCAAACATCAAATTATCTTTTTTCACTGCACTCGACTAACGTTGATATCCTGATACGGATCAGATAAACTTTCTCATGACTCATGGAATAGGTTCACACGTCAACGATGCTTGGAAAAGATATAGGATAACATTGATCAAAGAGTGGTAAGTTCTATCGAACTGCAATAAGGCAACTCTTAAGAATTTAAGAAAAGGAATTTTCAAGAAGAGAAATTTCTTGATTTTTACTTTCACAAGAAAGCATAGAGAAGAATTTCATCAATTTGAAAGATACATGAGCGTCCAGTATGTAAAAAGATTCTTCAATAGGTTCGTGAGTGTAAAAATGCCAGGTACATTCTTATAAACATGACTCTACTAAAGTTCCTCATTCCATAAGAACTTCCCGTGAATCAGGAAATCACAAGATGGATAATTTCTAACACCAAGAGGATTCCCTTCTTAATATAAGGAATTTACAAACTAACAATTAAAAAGGCAACAATCTGACAAAATTTTAGACTGGATCACATCTACCAATAAGTAAAAGAGACTAGCATAAGTTTCATCAAGAAACTTCTGTTACCACGAAATTATCTGTGTTACAACTCAAGAAATAGTCATAACAAATTCTTTCAATGAAATGTGAAAATATCCAGGCCAATGAATATTACCAAATCAATCCACTCGAATGTCTAATACACTAAGGGTTATTCAGAAGTGTGAGCACAAATTCTCACATACAAGGAAATCCATTAGGGTATATTGAGATTACAGACTAGCATAACCAATGTATGAGTCCTGATAGATTTCAGATCAACATCAGAAAAGTCTGTCTGACACATACAAATTTGATCACCATGATTGATTAATACATTTACAGGGACTCGAGGAACAAATGTCAGGTTACTAGTCCATAAGGAATCAAATAGTACAGTTAAGAGTTTCTTAATCAAGGGACACTCATTTAAGGTTGAAAATTCAAATCGACTCTCCTTGGTTCCAACAAGTACAAAGGTCTTTCCAGACACACTCGATATGGTTTGTTGTTGTCTCCTGTGTTCTCTTCTGACTTGCGTACAATCTCCGACAACTTAGCCGGTCTCTCCGTCATGCGAAGAGTTGATCTTTCCTCGTAATCTAGCTCAACGGTGCAAAAATCTTTAATAGGTCCTCAATCGACCTTCGGTGGTAACCGGTTAAACCAACAAAACTACGGGTCTCTGTCACAGTCTTCGGTCGTTCCCACAAAAGCATTCTTTCCACCTTTGCAGGGTTAACCACCATATCTTCCTCTATAAACTCTTATCCCACAACTGCTTTGACAGCAGACTTTTAAGCTAAATCGAGTTATCTAACTCGACTAACTTTGTAGGCGACATCCTACACGAAGTGATAGAGATCAACCCGAATCTAGAAACTAGATCGATTGAAAACTCAATATCCTTTGCAAACGGCAAAACTAGAACATTCCCACGTAATGCTCCAGGAAAATCTTTTACAACAGGTACACTATATCAAATGTCTGACACAATCCCTAAAGGATAAACGAATGTGTCACACATTAACCCAAGCACAATTTACTATTCATGGGGTCCTACAAGTCAAAACTCGTATAACCCATCAAGATAAAAACACATACTTATAAGCCAACACACATTGCTTCGACTGGGAAACAATTCAACCACGATCCAACCAGAGATTACACAACAAAAACATAACAGACCTATTCCCCAAGGTTCCCGAAAGACTCGACCAGCTCTGATACCACTAATGTAACACCCCCTTAGGCATTACATGACTAACTCAATTATCGTAAAAACTTATTAAATAAAAAGAAATGTTGGTTTTCTTTCGGAAAAGTAATAATTTATATAAGTACTTAAGTGTCAGAAAAATGGGTATAAAATTTATTTTCCTGTGGTTGCGGTAAGAACTTTAACATTTTATAAGATAATAACACCACATGTTCACCTATCACTGTATAGATTCTGGTCATGTATATAAAGTTTGAAACGACCCAAAAACCTGAGCCGTTACCGGCGCACAGGCTTACAATCCTAGCCTTTCCTAGCCTGGCAAGTCTATTTTCTTTAGAAACATACTTGAATACAGATCTATAACTTTTATAAAAAAAATGACAGAGTCACTTATGTAATTTCAACATCCCAAACAAAACATCTACTAATATATTTATATTTTCATCCAAAAGAGAGGCTCTCTGAGCCATAAACATTCTATCCAAAATAAAGGCTCTCCGAGCCATAAACATACATACTATCATTAATCAACAACGTCTTAAAAACCTAAGCTGGTCGTTCTAAAAGACATTCATAAACATAACAGTAATCCAATAAAAGACTCTCGGAGCCATAATGCAAATAAATATGAAACTTCTCCAAAACTAAACTTGACTCGATAGACTAAACAAGTCGTACTATGAGACTCTTACTGGAAAAGACCCTATGGCTATTCCAGTAAATCAACCTTCTTCAACAGTCGGGACCAAACCCTCCAAATGGGGCAGAAAACCCCTCTGCATCATCTGTACACACACATCAGGATACCACAAATAGAAACCAAACATAAAATAATGGAAATGTGAGATACCAATATATGAGCTTAAAACATAGCAATCATATACTTAACATAAGCAGTATAACAATGACAAATGCATAGTATAACAATTATAAATATCTCAACATGATTTAAAATAGAAAATCTTTCATAAATTATGTCTTAACACTTCAATATCCACTTTCTAAGACTCAATCTCCGGAGATCCTAACCTCCCTTCGTCGAGCATGATAAGTCGCGATAATTCCTATAACACAATTGTTTTGCATTGGGTGGCCTCTCAATTGGGTCATTTCCTCAATTGTTCTAGGATTTCGCGTATCGCCTAAATAATACAGAATAGTCCTTGATAGAGTACACATTTCGAGCAGGGGTACTGCGACACCCCTTCTTAGGGTCATCACATAGTTACCCAAAATGGAAAATAAAATTATAATTCGCTGGTTACTTTCGAAAAATAATCTTTTATAACACTTTTCTTAATACAAAAATACTGGTAAAATTTTTTCTTTTCTTCGACATACATAACCCTATCACTAATATAACCGTATACGAGTATATATATATATATATATATATATATAAAGCATCATACAACTATACTGCATCATATTATTTTCACATCTAGAACTTTATCCGTATAGGTCCTTTAGGGAAAGAAACAACATAAGATATCCTTATACATTACTGGAAACAAAAAACGCCTTACTTTAAAAGAATGCCTCTCTAAAGCCAGACATAAAAGTTATAAACCAATCTAATGCCCTAGTTGAGCCGGTCACTCTATACAACACCTACTAAGAAGACTCCAGAGGTCATTCTTAAAATCCACGGTCGCTTTAAAGGTCAGGCCTAAAGATTCTCGAATGCACCAGGGGCATCTCCAGGTCCACCTATACTCAGATAGAATATATTCCACAAGTAGAGAGACCAACAAGAAAATATGCAAGAGTGAGAAACCAATATATGGATTTAACACGCCAACTACATGTTGATAACAACATAAGCATTCATATAAAAGCAAATATATTATCAATGGGTTTCACACCCCAAACATCATCATTTGAACACTATGCATGAACACTTCATATACATCATCTAAATTCATACTTAATCTCCGGAGCTACAAACACCAAATAAATGAGTTGATCAGGCTCGATTGCCAAATAGGGCACGCCTTCTTGAATACCTTTCCATTAAGATATCCACGTTCACCTTCTGGAATACCTTGTCTACTAAGATACCCAGATTCGCCTTCGCCTTCTTGAATACGTTACCCTTTAAGCTCTTCAGATTCGCCTTCTTGAATACCTTATCTATTAAGATACCCAGATTCACCTTCGCCTTCTTCAATACCTTACCCTTTAAGCTATTCAGATTCGCCTTCTAGAATACCTTCTCTCTTAAGATAACCAGATTCATGCCCTAGACATGTCTACCAAGTAAATGCATGTAAAACCTTTTGTTCCTAAAACCTTAATTAGGATACCAAATCCAAAGGATACTATGTCCATAACGCCTTAAGAATACTAAGATACCGTTTTTCGTTAAAAACAAAACTGCATAACTTGTCTAACTTGTCAATAATAACTCCATTAAGGAAAACTCGTTTACAGAAAACCATTCAAATCTAATTGAAAATCTCTTTATAAAATCATCAAATAAAACTTTTTCTAAAAAATTTTACTTTTCTAGAAGAGAGTCACATAGACTAAATCTTGGTTTAAAATAAAGACTGCCATTTTAAAATTACTTGCCGTAAATATTTTTCCGAATTGCCATCGTCTAGCATTTTAAAATCCTTTAAGTCAAAACTTGATCTTTTCCACTTAAATAATTTTCTAAAATCATCATTAAGTTATTTTCGAAGATTAATTTCATAAAATAACTTTTTATAATATATTGGATTTATCCACCTAAAAATTAACAGTACAAAAATAATTTCACAGTTATGTCCTCACTGTAACTCATAGGTCACTCTTACACCGATAAATCATTAAAATAGTGATATTTTCAACTTTTTTTTTTCTCATTCTCAACCAACCAAAAACCTAAGTAATATTATATTACTATTTCTCAGCAATTAAAACTTATTATCCTGTAAAACATTTTAACACTTTGAACCTCATTACTAACTAAGCACTGACCACTGCCAGGCTTTTTCAATCCACAAATAGCATCAACAATTCATCAACAATATTCTAACAATTAACCCAGGCAGATCATGCATCAAAACACTATAATACATAACTGCAAATAATTTAACACAGATAACATAGCATGACATAAAATAGCTTAAACAAACACCACAACCACAGATAAATAATACAGACCAACAACTTGATAGCACGTAGTCATCGGAAATATCCCTCAGGCAATCCCCTCTTACCTCCTGAAGATTCAAGTTTGGTTTCACGAACGGTTTCTCCGATTTGGATTCGGTCTCCTCCGCACAATTCAGGATAATCAACTACGATTTATCCTTCACAGCAAATAAATCACAAATCAACAAATGAGACAACAAAACATCCTATTTGCTATGACTAAGCTTCGGCCATCATGTGTTAAGTTGGCTAGACATGCTAAAATTTTGCAAGTTCTTGGATTAATGATCCTAAGTACTTGAAACACATGAGTATGAATCAAAACTCAAAGATTGAAACAAAATATTTTCAACCTCTCTCAAGAACCCTAAGTCGACCAATAGAAAACCAATAGGCTTATCATGATAAAATTTTGGAAGCTTTTGGATTAAGGATCCTAAGCATTCAGGATACATGATTAAGGATTTAAAACACAACAAATGAAACAAAATCTTCAAACTCTACAAAGAGTGAGATTCGGCCAACACATAAAAATTTGGCTAGAGAATTTATTTGGATTCAACAACATGGATTCATGATACATATGAACTACAAGTATGAAATCAAGCTTAACTTCTTAAGAAAATGAAACAAAACTTCCTCCACTCACACAAAGTGAGTTTCGGCCATGCTTGGTTAATTGGGAAGGAAAATTTTGTTTGCATCAAACTCTTGGATTATGATAGTTGAGATGATAACTAACTCGGAGAAATTGATTTCATATTTTTAGGATTTTTCTATGATTTTCTAGAGAATTTCAAAGTATCTAGATCTAGAAATTGGAAAAGATGGTTAAGGCTTTGAAATGGAAAACTTATTGAAGAACATGACCTTGATTGATGATGAGCAATAAAGATTAACTCTTGGAATTGAGAAATATGCAAGAAATCAACCACTTGCTTCACAAAATGATGCTAGAAACCTTATGAACTTATGAGTTTTTATGAACAAAAGGCAATAGGAAGAAAATGAAGTGTGATGGAGGGTATTTATAGGGGTGTGGTCTGCGCAACTAGGGACCAAGGAGCAAAAAATTCGTATTTCATAAGGACCAAAGTGTAATATTGATTAAGGATCAATTTACAAAACTTAAAAAGTTTAAGGACCAATTTGCAATTTCCAATTTACATGGTGATTCACCTTATATGACTCATTGGCATTATCCGCTAGCGGCTCCCGAAAATCCCGTATTCAGCTCCATCACTTACCCGATTAAGATATCACCCGGATAAAATATAATATTTCACTTTTTTGTGAAATGTTTCAAAATAACCAAAAACATTGGAAATTAAATAAAAACCTTAAGTTTTTCATTCACGAGTTAAAATTAGGTCTTCTGGTCAGTATAATTATACTGTCAGTGAAATTCACAGACCGGGTTTCGCCTGACTTTTCAACCTAAATTTTAATCGTAACTCTCTACTGTTAAGTAGAGTGTAAATAAGGTTTAGTTTAATTAAATAAATTTTCTAAGTCTCAGATAAAAATATAAACATATTTATATAAATTTCTGATATTAGAAAACTGAAAAATTCGGGGTGTTACAGGTACCCATTTCCACAACCCGAGGTTGGTACACCTCGGATATCCCGTGGGTTTTCGAACCCGAATGTCACTTAAGACCCAAAGATAAAGAGTATGTCTTTGGTCCTTAGCTATCCAGTTTGTCATTTCACCCAGTGTGGCACTGTAGCTCGTTAAACAACAGCACGTCTGCCCGACAATATTCCAGATATTAATTAGACTTTTAATATCGATTTGGAATTTTAAAACATCATTAAAGATTTCAAAAACTCTTCCTCAAACGAACACTAGTCCGACGGAACTCTGGGTTTTGATCAATAGGAATGCTAGTCCGGCTTCCCAGAAATCAAAATCCAGTTTGAATCTCGGTACGAAAGTCTAGTTCCTTTCCTTTCTTTTCTCTTCACTTTCCAAAGGAAGTCAAAATCACTTTTCAACTTTTCTGTGTTCATATACTTTTAATAAAATAAAGTTTTCCATTCATGCGCCATGACTAATGTCATGTTTCAACTAGTCTCAGTCAAATAATATCACAGAAAAATATATTCATCAGACATATATATATATATATATATATATATATATATGGTCTAACTAATCTCAAAAACATATATATATATATATATATATATATATATCACAATCAAACAATATTAATCCAAGGTATTTTAAATCAACACAACCAATTCATATAACTAAGTATATGACTACCAGTAAACTCCTCACAAAAACTCCATTTACCTTTGAAGACAAGAGAAAGATCATTCATTCCGGGTTCCACAGTTTCCTTATTGCTCCACGAAATTTCGCAAGATTGAACACCCACTGACGACTTGACTTGACGTTACAGGTTACTCCAACGCTTTGCAACATGTGCAGACGGCTCTCTAAAACACAAATTCTGTCTTCCCCAAGCAAACGCAACCACAGCAACATTTGAGAGAGGGAGTCAAAGCATATTCACAACCAGACAAAACACATAATCAGCTCCTCATCATCAAACGCACACTCTAAGTTGATTTTGAACACTTAATTTCACAAAATATAACCAACTTCAACAAAAATCATATTTGGGAAAATAGTGTTCATCACCAAAAATTGGTGAAAATGGGATTTTCTCATAGAATGATGAAATTAGTTTAGGAAACCATTATTTGATAGTCCCAATGGCATAAAAAAAGGTTCAATTTCAAGATTGAAATATGAAATTAAAGGGTTAGGGTTTGAAAATTTATTTGGGGATTTTACAACTAGAAGAGAATAGGGGTAAAACACTCATTCTAGGTGGAGAAGAAAGATGAAGCGACGGTCAACCATGGGTGCGGCAGCGTCATGGTGG
The DNA here is from genome assembly GCA_030762895.1 of Sophora flavescens. NCBI lineage: Eukaryota > Viridiplantae > Streptophyta > Magnoliopsida > Fabales > Fabaceae > Sophora > Sophora flavescens. The sequence goes on along the minus strand of CM061064.1, from coordinate 90,872,837 downwards.
CTCCGGTAAGGTGGCAGTGGCGACGAACGATGGAGTGAAGTGCCGGAACACGTGGAACGATGAGCGGCTGTGCAAGGTCATCCTCTCCGTACCATACGTGGCAGAACGATGACCGGACGACACCCCTATGGCGGCGACGGCGACGGTAACGGTACAGTGGAGCAGACGTGCGGTCCCATCCTCCTTCCTCCAGGCGGTGGTCGACGGAGCTCCATGGTGGCTGGCGGCATGGATGAACTCTTGGGAGGTGGATAGAAGTGGTGGGGTGAAGAGGGAAGAAGAAGATGAAATTTTTTTAAGTGTAGGGAGAAAGGGATGTGAGTTATTCTGAAGGTTGGAGAAGAAAAAGAAAGCAAGAAATGTGTGGAGGGGGTTATAAGCGTGAAAGAGGAGAGATAAGGTGGAAAAACTTTATTTTTTTTTCTTTTAATTAGTAGTAAAATGTGTGGTTGAAATTGCTTTAAGAAAAAAGAAATAATATTACCCATTAAATATAAAAACAATGAGTGATAAATATTTACTTTCGAATTTCAAATTAGAGTAAAGATTGATAGTGAAGTTGACACGGGGAAACACAAGAAGGGGGGTTGCATTATGTTTTTTAACAGATTTTCGAAAAAGCCTTTTCTCAAACACTTTTACAAGCAGATCAAGATAAACAGCACACAAAGAGGAAAAATGTTTTTGAAGAGTTAACAAACTCGGATTCAAAACCCCACAGTTAGTATAACCAAAAACTGTAAAAGATAAGGGTTAGAGGAATCACACAAGTATTTTATCCTGGTTCACTCTCTTCCAACCAAGAGCTACGTCCAGTCCCTTCTACCTGAAGGATTTTCTCCACTATTTGCCAAATAGATTACAAGTATTCAACACCTCTTTAGGCTACAAGTATTGTTTCTCTACCAAGCCTTTTCAGGCTCTAACTCTAGCAAAAAGGTTTACAACTTTGATCTAAGAACTCACTATGTGTGAGGATTTGAAAGTTTAAGATTAATAAGATTTACACGTAAACTTGTTTTACAATTTCAACAGAGTTTCTGCACTATGATATCAGAGCTTGTCTATCTTTGTATATATGTATCTTCTTGAATTTCTTCAAGTATATATAGATGAAGTGTTTCTCTGTCTTGATCTTCGTCAACGGTCTTCAAATTATATCCGTTTGGATCCGTTGAGACTGATAACTTGATATGCTTCTTGGAGAAGTGCTTTTTGATTATCAGAGGAATGCTCAAAGTAGAGCTATCACTTCTCTGTTGTACCAAGGGTTGCTTTCTGACTTTCCATCTTTGTACCTGACTTGATCTTTACAACAATGTAGTTTACAGATTTCAAAGGTTTATGGTTTCGATGGTACAAAAGTCATATATTCTTTGAATTAAATAAGCAATCATTTGAAATAAATACATTTAGACTTAGACGGGTTCACGTTTTAAAACTAGTAGACACGCAGGACTTTGGATGTGCAAGATTAACTTATCAGTGAGACGGGTTCGTCTACCGATAATGCGTCTACAGACTTTTGTCTAGTTCCGAGAGTTTGGACGTTTTATACTTAAGAGCTCGTCTACTGACGTGGTCTCTGTTGGTAGTGGCTACGATCTCAAGAGGGGGGGGGGGATTGAGATATTGAAAACTTTTTCAACACTTTAAAGCAAAACAGAGTTTTCTTAAAGAAAATTAGTTTTCACTCAATTTTAATTCCCAAGAATCAGGTTATGTAACAAGTAATGATGTTAAGAAGAATTATTAAGAAGTAACAACAAGTTTAACACAGATTGTAGATCAAAGATTCAAGTTAACAAGCATTCTTAAAACTCATTCACAACACACAAGTGCATATAACAAGTATATGGAGTTTAGAGATGAGAAGAACACACAAACCGATTTATCCTGGTTCGGCTACCTCCTCTGGTAAGCCTACATCCAGTCACACACCTCTGGTTTTATCCACTATAATCAGCAATTAAAAAATTCCAATTACAGCAACACAAGGATAACCTCATTGCTCAAGAATTCACCAGAAAGCACACTAGCTTTTCTATACCCAAGGATCCCTTCTATCCTTGTTCAATCCTAAGAGATACCCTCTCTTAATCACACTAATTCACAGAAAGAATTGAGTAGAAGAAAGACTCTAGAAGTCTGATTATACAAATTGAAGTTCTAAGTAATATCACACTTTTCTCACAACGACGAAGCACTTTTTGGAAGAAGTAAGGTTGTTGTTCTTCTTCTTTCTATTTCTTGTTTTTTTTGTATTCCTTTGATCCCTCTTTATATAGAAAACAAATTATAGTCGTTGGGATCAATTAAAACAGATTTGGATCTGATTTAACAAAATCTGTTTTCTTGATTCTTGTTCTTGAGATAAGATTTTGTTGGTTCTTGTTGAGTTTGCGTCCTTCTTGAAAATAACCGTTTCCATCTGAAAGAATAGTCGAGTCCATTTGAAGAGGAAAAAAATAGCCGAGTTCATTTGCCACGTCATCAGACGGGAGTACTAACACTAGGTAATTGGACTTGCTCCAACTGGTAGACGAGCTTTATATGTCACCTTAGTAGACGAGCTTCATGTGGTACTTCAGTAGACGCGCGCTTCTTTCAGTAGACGAGCTCCATGCGGTACTTCAGTAGACGCCCACTTCTGTTACTTTCAGTAGACGAGCTATATGTGGTACTTCAGTAGACGCGCATTTCTGTTACTTTCAGTAGACGAGCTATATGTGCCACATCAGAACACGAGCTCCATTTGGTGGTTGAGCTCCATATTGTGGTTCAGTAGACGAGCTCTTCTTGTTACTTTAGTGGACGCGAGCTGCTTGTTACTTCAGTGGACGCGAGCTGCTTGTTATTTTTAGTGGACGTCAGCTTGTTTTATCCTTGATTTTTCTTTTTCATGAGGATCTTGCATGCAACTTAGCACGTAATAAGTACATAGTCAAAATCAAAAATCTTTTGCAAAATACGCTTTGTTTGTCATACATCAAAACATGAATGAGGACTTAGTCTTACAAACTCCCCCTTTTTTATTATGACAAACCTTACCATACTTAACCTTAATTATTAAGAATCAGAGTGCAGCTGTTCAGTAAGCATGGTTCATGAGTCATTTTGATCCTCCCCCTGTGTCATTGATATCTTTCAAAAGAAAATCAAGTGTTATCATATCATTATCATGGAAAAAAAGAATTTCATCTTGCATTTATTATAAGTTCAAGTATGTCTTTTCAAAGCAGTTCATACTTAGGTATTTGAAAAAAAAAATTACATATCAGAGAAAAAAACAAAATTTACAGCAAATGCAAGACAGAATTAATGGTTGTATATTCATCTTGTATGGTTCATCTTTCTCCCCTTTTGTCATTATCAAAAAGAAACTATGGAGAATATTGGAATAAACCAAAAAAAAAACAGTCTTGTATTCATTGATAATAAATCATTTTAGAACTTATGCAATACATCAAAACATCCAAAACACTAAAATAAGAAAAAGAATTACAGACACCTAAGGACACTTAGTCTAAACCGAGACTAGATAAAAGCATCTTGCCCATGTCCTTCATAATTTTCAGTAACTTGTGCTGTCTTGCTTGCCATATTGACTATATTATCAAAAATAACATCTGATATCAATTATTTTGAGGATCAATTATGCCAAGTTCCCTTCTTATAAAGAAGAAACTCTCCTTATTTAGTGGTTTGGTGAAAATATCAGCTAATTGCTTGGTTGTATCTATATGTTCAATCACAACATCACCACTTTGAATATGATCCCTGATAAAATGATGCCTAATTTCAATATGCTTGGTTCTTGAGTGCATAATTGGGTTCTTTGTTAGATTAATTACACCAGTGTTATCACACTTTATTGGTACATGATCTAGATAAACACCATAGTCAATTAATTGTTGTTTCATCCATAGGATTTGAGCACAACAACTCTCAGCTACAACATATTCTGCTTCAGCTGTGGATAAGGTCACACTAGTTTGCTTTTTACTAAACCAGGACACTAGGGAATTTCGTAATAAATGGCATGTTCCACTTGTGCTCTTCCTATCTAACTTGCATCCAGCAAAGTCAGAGTCGGAATATCCTATTAATGTGCAAGTGGATCCCTTGGGATACCACGGCCCCATTTCTTTTGTTCCTAAAAGATACTTCATGATTCTTTTAACTGTAGTAAGATGTGATTCTTTAGGATTATGCTTGATACCTTGCACACATACACACACTAAACATTATATCTGGCCTACTTGCAGTGAGATAAAGTAAGGATCCGATAATACCTCTATACTTGGATACATCTATAGATTTATCATGTTCATCTTTGTCCAAGTAGCAGGCTGGACTCATTGGAGTTGCCATTTCTTTTGCACTTTCGATTCCAAACTTCTTTAGTAGTTCCTTGCAATACTTTGTTTGGCTTATGAAGGTTCCATCTTGGAATTGTTTAATTTGAAGTCCAAGAAAGAAGGTAAGCTCTCCCATCATGGACATTTCAAAATCACTTTGCATTAGCTCTCCCATCATGGACTTTTGTGCTAAGAAATATGTCCAAGTAAATCTAGAGAATTCATCAACAATTACAATAGCATAAAGATTTCCACCAAAGCTTTTTGTCCTAGAAGGTCCAAAAAGGTCCATGTGCAGCAATTGTAAGGGTCTAGTAGTTGAAATAGTGTTTTTAGCCTTAAATAAGGTTTTCACTTGTTTACCCTTTTGGTATGCATCACATAATCCTTCTTTAACAAACTTTTTATTTGATAAACCAATTACAAGTTCTTTTGAAATCTAGTTATTCAAGTGATCCATATGAATGTGAGTTATTCTCCTATGCCAGAGCCAATTTTCATCTTCTTTGGAAATTAAGCAACATGCATCATTGGAAATTAAATTGTCTAAGTCTAGCATATAGATGTTATTGATTCTATTCCCAATCAATTTTATGTTAATATCATGAATAGATTCGATCATACACAAATTTGAGTTAAAGTTTACCTTGTAGCCTTTATCACATAATTGGCTTATACTTAGTAGATTGTGTTTGAGACCTTCCACATAGAGAACATCATCAATCTTGATTGTTGGACTTTTTCCTATTGTTCCAACTCCAAGAATTCTTCCTTTGTTGTTGTCTCCATAGGTGACGTTTCCATCTTCTTTGGGAGTGAAAGATGTAAGTTTTGTGATGTCTCCGATCATGTGTTTGGAGCAGCCACAATCTAAAAAACAGCTTGAGCTTTTGGCCTTCAAACACACCTACAAAACAGATTTTTATATTTTTTCTTTAGGTACCCAAATCTGGTTGGGTCCTCTGGTGTTAGTAGCAACATAAGTTCCTTTTGGAACCCAAATTTGTTTAATGCCAACATGAATGTTCTTTCTAAGTCTACAAGTAGCACCTGTATGACCTTTCTTTAGACAATAATAGCATTTAACAAAAGGGCTAGTTGAGGAAATAGGTGCAACAAAAAGTTTCTTAAAAGATTTTTCATGTACCATTGGCTTATATCCAATTACAGCTTTGTCATACACACCCTTTTGCTGTCCTAAAATGCCATTCAAGTTATCTCTACCCAAAGTAAACTTAGATAGAGTTGTATTCAGTTTTTCAACTTCCTTTTCTAGTGTAGTGCATTTGGTGCAGCTTGAATTGCATGCAAGTAATTGTGAATTTTTAGCTTCTAGTTCTTTAACCTTTATTTGTAAAGATGCATAGTCACTACATTGTTTTGCGATGATCTTCCTAGAAGATATAAGTTGTTTACCAATTTAACATATTCTTCATGCAATTCATCAAAAGCATCTTGTAACTCATCATAGGTGGGAGAAGAATCATTTACCTCGGTTTCACTATCACTTTGTTGATTTTCCATGAGACATAGGTTGGCTTCTTCATTTTCAGATTCACTACTAGTGGAATCCATATCATTTTCTTCCCAAGCTATGTATGCTCTCCTAGGCTTTCTTCCTTTCTTTTCTTTGCTCTCATTCTTCTCATACTTTTCTTTCTTTTGTAGCTTTGGACATTCATTTTTGTAATGTCCAAGCTTTCCACATTCAAAGCATTTGATTGTTGAGGAAGAGCTTTCACCTTTGTTCGTGTTCTTTTTTATAGGAAAACTGAATTGCTTCTTGTTTCTATTCTTTTTTATGAACCTTCTAAATTTCCTCACAAGCAATCCCATGTCTTCTTCTTCGGATTCTTGATTTTCATCAAGGTGTTCATCTTCATCACTTTCTATTGATTCTTTGGAGATATGAGCCTTGAGTGAGAGTCCTTTCTTCTTTTTCTCCTTATCTTCATGACTTTTCAATATATTGAGTTCCAATTCGTGTTCTTTCAACTTGCCAAATAAAGTAGCAATCTGCATGGTGTCTAGATCCTTTGCTTCAGCAATTGCAGTGATTTTTGGCTTCCATTCACGACTCAAACATCTCATTATCTTGTTAATATTTTTCTCATCTGTGATTGTATGTCCGAGTCCTTCTAGATGGTTCACAATGTTTGTAAACCTCTTTTGCAGCTCATCTATCTCCTCACCATTCTTCATGTGAAAGAGTTTATATTCATGGACTAGTGCATTCATTCTTGCTCTTTTCACATCATTGGTTCCTTCATGAGTGAGTTGAAGAGTATCCGACATTTGCTTTGCCGTTTGCAATTGGAGACCCTGAAAAACTCATCATAATTCAAAGTAGCTGTTATAATATTTTTTGCCTTAGCATTATAACCAACTCTTCTTTTATCATCATCATTCCAGTCATCTTTTGGTTTAGTTTGTTTATTTCCCTTAGCATCAATAATAAATGGAACATAGGGACCATTTTCAACAGCATCTAATACATCTAAACCTGCAGCCTCAAGAAAGATAAGCATTCTCTCTTTCCAATACATGTATTGGGAGCCATTAAAGGCATGGGGTCTAGTGAGTGAAGCCCCATCACCCAGGATATCATTTGTAGCCATCTCTTGAAGCTATTAAGCTTTGTAACAAGAGTTTTAGCTCTGATGCCAATTGTTGGTAGTGGCTACGATCTCAAGAAGGGGGGGGGGGTGAATTGAGATATTGAAAACTTTTTCAAAACTTTAAAGCAAAACAAAGTTTTCTTAAAGAAAATTGGTTTTCACTCAATTTTAATTCCCAAGAATCAGGTTATGTAACAAGTAATGATGTTAAGAAGAATTATTAAGAAGTAACAACAAGTTTAACACATATTGTAGATCAAAGATTCAAGTTAACAAGCATTCTTAAAACTCATTCACAACGCACAAGTGCATATAAGGAGTTTAGAGATGAGAAGAACACGCAAACCGATTTATCCTGGTTCGGCTACCTCCTCTAGTAAGCCTGCATCCAGTCCCACACCTCTGTGGTTTTCTCCACTATAATCAACAATTACAAAATTCCAATTACAGCAACACAAGGATAACCTCCTTGCTCAAGAATTCACCAGAAAGCACACTAGTTTTTCTATACCCGAGGTTCCCTTCTATCCTTGTTAAATCCTAAGAGATACCCTCTCTTAATCACACTAATTCACAGAAAGAATTGATTAGAAGAAAGACTCTAGAAGTTTGATTATACAAATTGAAGTTCTAAGTAATATCACACTTTTCTCACAACGACGAAGCACTTTTTGGAAGCAGTAAGGTTGTTGTTCTTCTTCTTTCTATTTCTTTTTTTTTTTTGTATTCCTTTGATCCCTCTTTATATAGAAAACAGATTATAGTCATTGGGATCAATTAAAACAGATTTGGATCTGATTTAACAAAATTTGTTTTCTTGATTCTTGTTCTTGAGATAAGATTCGGTTGGTTCTTGTTGAGTTTGCGTCCTTCTTGAAAATAACCGTATCCATCTTAAAGAATAGCTGAGTCCATTTGAAGAGAAAAAATAGCCGAGTCCATTTGCCACGTCAGCAAACGGGAGTACTAACACAAGGTAATTGGATGTGCTCCAACTGGTAGACGAACTTTATATGCCACCTTAGTAGACGAGCTTCATGTGGTACTTCAGTAGACGCGCGCTTCTGTTACTTTCAGTAGACGAGCTCCATGTGGTACTTGATGAGACGCGCATTGCATTACTTTCGGTGAGGCGAGCTATATGTGCCACATCAGCAGACGAGCTCCATTTGATGGTTGAGCTCCATATTGTAGTTCAGTAGACGGGCTCTTCTTGTTACTTCAATGGACGCGAGCTCCTTGTTACTTCAGTGGATGCGAGCAGCTTGTCACTTCAGTGGATGCGAGCTGCTTGTTATTTTTAGTGGACGTAAGCTTGTTTTATCCTTGATTTTTCTTTTTCATGAGGATCTTGCATGCAACTTAGCACGTAATAAGTACATAGTCAAAATCAAAAATCTTATGCAAAATACACTTTGTTTGTCATACATCAAAACATGAATGAGGACTTGGTCTTACAGTTTCTAGTGACACTACTCCGTCTATCAAGTCTTTGGACTTGTTATATTTCAAAGTCTCGTCTATTTGATTTTTCTTTAGACTTAGTAACACGTCTTCCTAAGTTAATTTTAAGACCTCGTCTATTCTTATTTTAACGATCTCGTCTACCATAAAGCTAAATACTCAAAATTTTACCAAGATTATAGACTGGTCTAGAGGATTGAAATAGAATCTGATAAATTCTATACTTTAATTTTAAGTTCCTCTGACTCGTATAAATCAAATAGTCCCTGCATACTCATAACAAACAAGTTAGATCTTTGACAACACTTTGCCATACAAATTTATGTTTTTTGTTAACATCAAAACTTAAGAGATTATTTTAAACCAAAACCACTTTGGTTCTAACAATCTCCCCCGTTTTGATGATGACAAAAACCAATTAAATTTGAGTGAGAAAAGTCTAAGAGAGCTACAGTACTCCCCTTAAGACAAAGCATTCAAACTTTAAAGAGTAAAACAAATAAGCAGCATCACATATCCGTTTTAACTTATTAGATCAGTCAGGTCGTATTCAAAAAACATAGTATCAGAGCTAAACACTTTATCAGAGCTTATAAGTCCAACTATATCATATCTAACAGAATTATGCAATAAAACAATATGCATGTGAAAATAGATATGTATGTCTAGAAACTGACTTTATATAAATATAAAATTTAACTCTATCCTTTCTCCCCCTTTTGTTGTCATCAGACAAAAAGGAAACATGAGTTGACTATCATTGTCAGTTTAAAGAAACAAAAGAAAGCTAAGAAGAGGGTGGAGGTGGTGGAGGAGGGTTCTGGTTTGGTGGAGGTGGAGGAGGTTGAACTGGCAGATTGTGACTCTGTTGGAAACTCTGTAAAATGGTCATCATTTTGTTGATCATTACATTCGTTGGAGCCAAGGCTTCAGTAACTTGCTCCTTAACTTCCATTTTGACTCTCTCCTTTATGATCTTTCCAGTAATCTCTTCAAAGGTCTTGAGCTTTTAGAACTGTCTTGAGCATGTGCTTGACCTTGAAAAGTACTTATAGCTCTAGAATTTTGAGGTTGATCATGTGGATGGATGACTGTCAGAGCCAATGGCTGAGATGAGTGCTTTTCAGAAGTGCTTGGTCTTGGAGCAGACTTAGCAACTTCCTCATTCCTAGTTTCTGGTTGAACAACATCAGCATTCAAATCCTGTTCTTCAACTATGATTGCTTCCTCAGTATGCTCAGAAGGAGGATATGGTGGTGGTGATGAAGCAAGAGTGAGTACAGAATGAGGCAGCTCTTTAGCCCAGTGGACATGGTCTTCTTCATTGATAGGACTTATGACAAGAATTCCAAGAGTATCCTTGTGAATGAAGAATGTGACATTCGAGAGTCCACATTTTCCTCTAACTTTAGGAATACTTCTCTTCTCTTGTTCACTCAGACCAGAGGATGAAGCTTCCTTAGCACAAGCCACCATGTGATTTGACCAAATAGCAACTGCATAATCTTCATCTATGTCTTCAACTGGCTGTATCAACCAGAAATCAATCATATTCTGATCAATAGGTTCAACAGTATCAGGATTGATCATGCAGGAATTGTCTTCGGGTTTCTTTGCAATGCTCCTTTGCTTCTTTAGATCCCTATCTTTGTTCAAGTCTATCCTAGGTAGTCTTGGAGCAATCATGTAAGGTCTGACACCAATCTTTGTCTCCTTCTTGGTATGAAACAGCCATGTTGGAAGGACAAAGTTTGCAGTTCTAACATATCTTGGTAGCTCAAATTCATTTTGCAAAAAAGCATATAATATGTGGTCCACAAGACTAACGGCTTTGCCGTAAACACTTGGATGCCTAAAGGTTACCCAAGATGTTTCTCTGTCCAGAATGAATTTTGGTCAACATCAGCAGCAACAGCAGTAGTTTTCTGCTTCTTCAGAATAGCACTGATGGGGATACTATCCTCATCATCTTCATCTTCATCTTCATTATGGGACATGACTAGATCCCTTGTCCTTTTCTGAGATGGAGCAGGTTGAGGTGCAACATCAGCTTGTTCCCTTATCACAATTCCAACAATATGCTTTCTAGCAATTGGTTTCCTTACAGCAATTGTTTTTCTTCTTACTGGCTTTTTCAGACTTAGTGCTTCAACATTGTCCAGCTCAATTTGTTCCTCCTTAATCTTCATCATCTCTTCTGCTTTAGCCATAGCAGCAGCAGTGTATGTGCTGAGATTCATGTTGGTTATGTTCATCTTCCTAAAGTCAGCAGCAGACATTCCCTTCTCAGTTAGAATTCTTTCTTGCTCTTCAGGAGACTTGGCAGCAAGAGTGTCATTGATTCCTTGAGACTTGAAGATCTTTGACAGAAGGTGACAGTATGGAATTGCAGAGAGCTTCTTCTTGTGCACAACAGCATCCCTGAATCTTTCATAGAAAATTCTGTGCAGGTTGATTTTAGTATCAGTGATGAGATGGTAGAGACAGAACTTGTGTAGAGCTAACAAGTTGTCCTTAGACCCAGTTTTGTGCAAAACAACCTTGTTCAGCAACTCATGAAGAATGCGAACCACACCCTTCATCTCCACTGACTTCTAGGAATGAGTTCTTACAGTATCTTCTTTCATCAGGAAAGCAGCTACTACCTCAGAACCTCTAAGGTCCTTATCCCAAGTATCAGTAAAAATCACTCCTTCTTGAGCGCGGTTGATAAATAAAAGACACCTCAAGGGGGGGGGGGGGGGGGGGGGGAATTGAGGTTTTACAAAACTCTTAGAAAATCTTAATTTCTTACAAAAACTTTTTGCCTCTCTTTTAATGATGCACCAAATAGATCAAATAAAAGAGAGAATAATAAGAAACAAGAACAATATGGTATCTTGCAAGAATATGGTCACAATTCAAGAATTTAACACAACATGAACAATGTGCAATATATCACCAACATCATAAAGCATATAACCAATTTCAATGTTACTAGCAAAAATTCAAGAGATAAAGGAAAGAAAAGATTTATACTAGTTCGAACACAACCTGAGTGTTTTTTACATGTATACAAACATAAAGGATTCCCGATCTTTATCATAACTTGAGATTCCCCACTCAAGAAACTAGTCACCTAAGGATACCCCACGTAAGATACAAATTGGGATACCCCACCCAATTATAAAAACGGCAAATACAATTCAATTAATGCTATCAAAACTATTACACTTTAAAGATGCATCACTTCTAAAAAGCATTAATGATCAAAAATTAGAAAGTAGAAGAAGAAGGCTTAAGTAATCAATTTGACAGCATAACAGAACAAAAAATATCAAAAAATTCGTATTTTATCATTCCTTAAAAGTCCCTTTATATAGAGAGTGAAATGGAAAATTCTGTTTTTCTGTTACACTAAAAGTAATCGATTACTTTCAAAAGTAATCGATTACTTTTCTGTAACAACCCAAAAGTAGTCGATTACTTTCAAAAGTAATCGATTACTTTTTTCCAGAAAATCAAGATTGCAAAGAAACGCATGGTAATCTATTACTTTTTTGTAACAAATCAAAAGTAGTCGATTACTTTCAAAAATAATCGATTACTTTTTGTCAGAAAAGCAAGATTACACAAACACATGGTAATCGATTACTTTCAAAAGTAATCGATTACTTTACTTAAAAATAATGTTTTTTGGTTCACAACTCTTTACAAAAATAAATCCATTTAGTTTTAAACATTCTCTATATATTTTTCTTTAAAATCATTTTGATGTTTAAGACCTTTTAAAAAATATTTTACTTGAGCCAACTACTTAAACCTCTAATTTTTAGATCATGCATTAAAATCCGAAAACTATTACAAGTCTTCATAAGTTGGAAATGTCTTTGGTGCTCATCATCAAAACTCCTTGTTGAGTAGCTTTGGAAGCGCGTTTGGAAGATCAACATCTACAAAGGTTTTCCAGAAATCCTAATTAGGTTAGGGTAGATAGAGACTTTTTCTACGAAGGGTCCTCTCCAACCAGTAGCATTGATGTTCTTAATCACATCTAAGTTATATTCTTCCAAAATTCCAAAGTCGAAGTGGTGCTCAGTAGCAAGGTTCAGCTTGTCCACATTGAAAGCAACAGAAGAAGAAGCCATTGATGAGGTTTGAGAGTTTAGGGTTTAGTGGTGAGAAAACAGAGTACTCGAGGGTTCAAAGAGAGAAGATTGTGAAAGGTTTTTCAGTGGGAAAAAGTATTACTTAAAAAGGTTTCGAATTTGAAGATTTTTCCCAAAGAAAATTTTAAAAAAAATGAAAATGTGTGAGAAAAAGAGTAATGAGTACAAATGTGGTGCATGTTTTTGAAACCGTAAAAAGCTATTGATGGGATTGATGGAAATAACTGACTCAGCATAAGGATATTATTAAATATGTCTTGGACATGAATTAATGCAAATATAATAATAGATATCATAGACGAGTCTGATAAAACTATGTAAACAGTCAATGGGCGCAATGCATATTGGACGCACATGTAACATGCATTGGACGCACTTGAGCAATAGACGCGGATGCAATAGACGCAAGCATTGGACACATAGTTAATCCACACAAATCATATTAAGATGTTTTCTAATAAAATGATTCTGTCCTCTGCAAGTGGTTTAGTAAAGATATCTGCCCATTGATGGTCAGTATCTACAAATTGTATATCAATAATGCCTTTTTGCACATAATCTCTAATAAAGTGATGTTTAATCTCTATATGCTTAGTCCTTGAATGCAATATTGGATTCTTAGATAGATTTATTGCAGCAGTATTATCACACATAAGTGGAAAACTACTTATAAACACATTGTAGTCCTCCAATTGATGTTTGATCCATAGAAGTTGTGAGCAGCAACTAGCAGCTGAAATATACTCAGCTTTAGCAGTTGATAAGGCAATAGTACTTTGTCTTTTGCTTGATCATGAGACTAGATTAGCTCCAATGAAGTGACATCCTCCACTGGTACTTTTTCTTTCTATTCTATCTCCAGCATAGTCAGCATCACAAAAACCAACTAATATGTAATCACCATTTTTCTTAAAGCACAAATCCAGATTAGTAGTACCTTTTAAATATCTAAATATTCTTTTAACAGCTGATAAATGAGATTCACTTGGATCAGATTGAAATCGAGCACATAAGCATACACTGAGCATAATATCAGGTCTAGACGCAATAAGATATAGCAGAGATCCTATCATACCTCTATATACCTTTTGGTCTACCTTTTTATCTTTGTCATCTTTGTTCAATATGAACTTGGGATGCATAGGGGTGTTCATAGGCTTACAATCATCCAACTTGAATTTCTTTAACAATTCCTTTGTATACTTAATTTGATGGATGTACACCTCGTCCACTGCTTGCTTAACTTGAAGTCCAAGAAAGAACTTTAGTTCTCCCATCATGCTCATTTAAAACTCTTTCTGTATAAGCTTAGAGAATTATTTACATAGAGATTCATTAGTAGCACTAAAAATTATGTCATCAACATATATTTGAACAACAACAAAACTGGACTTATTGGATTTTCTAAATAAGGTTGTATCAACCTTTCCTCTACTAAATCCATTGTCCATTAAGAATGAGCTTAACCTTTCATACCAAGCTCTAAGAGCTTGTTTAAAGCTATATAAAGCTTTATTTAGCTTATACACATGTTCCGGTTGGGTTTCACTTTCAAAACCCGGAGGTTGCATAACATATACTTCCTCACTAATAACACCATTTAGAAAGGCACTTTTTACATCCATTTGATGTAGCATTATACTATGATGTGCAAAAAATGATAATAAGATGCGAATTGCCTCTAATCTAGCAGCTGGTGCAAACGTTTCAGTGTAGTCTATACCTTCTTCCTGAGAATAACCTTGTGCAACAAGTCTAGCTTTATTTCTTATCACCTTACCATTTTCATCAAGCTTGTTTCTGTAAACCCATTTGGTTCCAATAACTTATTTGTATTTTGGTAAAGGCACAAGAGTCCGCACTTCACTTCTCTCACACTGGTTCAGTTCTTCCTGCATTGCAAGAATCCAGTCCTTGTCCAGTAGAGCCTCGTCTACTGTCTTTGGTTCTAACTCAGACTAAGGCAAAATCTTTATCTTGCTCTCTTAATGTAGATTTTGTTCTTAGCTTATCATTAGGATTCCCAATGATTTGATCTCGTGGATGATAATTCCTGAAGTACCAAGATCTCTGAACATTTTCTTGTTGAGAAGTTGAAGTTTCTGACTCATGTTGTTGAAGGTCGTCCACTTGATCATCAGGTTTGACATTTGTTTGAATTTCAGAATCCTTGAGATTCACATCTGCAATAGCTTCATCAAGCTCTGATAATTTCTTATCAGACTGCTTGTCATCAAACTTAACATTTATACATTCTTCTAATACTAAAGTTCTGGAATTATAAACTCTAAATCCTTTTGATAATTCAGAATATCCTAACATAATTCCATTATCTACATTAGCATCAAACTTACCAATTTGATCTTTAGTATTCAATATATAGCATTTACAACCAAAAGGATGAAAGTAAGATATGTTGGGTTTTCGTCCTTTCCACAATTCATATGGAGTCTTATTCAAAATTGGTCTAATGTATATTATGTTCTGAATGTAGCCGACAATATTAACAGCTTTAGCCCAGAAGTGTCTAGAGACAGTTATCATTGAGCATTGTTCTAGCCATCTCTTGAAGAGATCTGTTCTCTCTCTCTCTACCACACCATTTTACTGTTGTGTTCTAGGTATTGAGAAGTTGTGAAGTATACCACTTTCTTCATTGAACTTATGAAATAACTCATTCTCAAACTCTCCCCCATGGTCACTTCTGATTGAAGTGATACACAAGCCTTTTTCATTCTGTGCACGTTTGCAGAATACAGAGAAGACCTTGAAAGACTCATCCTTGTGAGTTAGGAACATAACCCATGTAGTCCTAGTTGGTCCAACTAACAGAGGTAGTCCTAGTTGGTCCAAACAAATCAAGGTGTAGCAACTCTAGTGGTCTATTGGTACTAACAACATTCTTAGATTCAAAGGAACCTTTGACTTGTTTTCCCTTTTGACATGCATCACAGAGAGCATCAGATTTTAACTTAAGGTTTGGTAATCCTCTCACGAGGTTATGCTTATTTAGCTTTGAAATTAACTTCAAGCTTGCACGACCTAGCCTTTTGTGCCAAATCCATCGCTCATATTCAATGGACACTAGACATGAGACACTTTGATTGGTAAGGTCCTCCAAGTCAATCTTATACAGATTGTTTTACCTCTTGGCAGTGAATAAGAGTGATCCATCAGGTTTCTTGACATTACACATGTTCTTATCAAAAGAAACAGAAAATTCACTATCACATAATTGACTTATTCTTAGCAGATTGTGTTTTAAACCATTTACTAATAGAACATTATCAATGGAGGGAAAAGGATGTTTACCAATTTTACCTACTCCAATGATCTTCCCTTTCTGATTACCTCCAAAGGTATCCCAGTCACCATCCCTATGTTTAAGGTCTTGGAACATACACCTTTCTCCCGTCATGTGACGTGAGCAACCACTGTCCAAGTACCTGGATGTGTGTTTCTTTCCTGTTGTTTAGCAAGTCTGCAATAGGTACAATCTTATCTTTAGGTACCCATATTGACTTGGGTCCTTTCTTGTTAGTAGTCATTGGACGAGCATGTTTAGTATGCTTATGATGTATGCATCTAGATGTTATATGACCACTTTTTCCACACATTTTACAGTAAGTGCTGGACGAGCTTAGTTTAGTTTTAACATGCAGTGTTTGAGCTTTTGAGGTTCTACTATGCATATGTGGTTTTGACTTTTTATGAGATGCTTCATGCTTTTCTTTAGATAGTTTGGAAATTTTCTTTTTGAGACTTCTATACTCATGAGACCGAAATGATGAGTTGTGCAATAATTCATCAATTGCATCTTGAAAAATGGAAGGGATAGAATCCATTACCTCTGCATCAGTGTATTCACTTTCTGATGATGTACCAGCCATGAGACAGATATTTGCCTCTTCCTCTGCTTCATTTTATTCATTAGATGAAGACAAATCCATATCCTCCCAAGTAGCCATCAAGCCCTTCTTCTTTTTGAAGAACTTCTTTTTGTCCTTCGGTTCTGGGCAGTCAGCTTTGAAATGACCAGGATTTTTGCACTCGAAGCATGGAGGTGGAATTTTTTCCTTAGAGTCTGATTTCTCCTTAATGAACTTTTTGTTGAACTGCTTCCTTCTGAAGCCACTTTTCTTTCTCCACATATGTTGAATCTTTTTGGAGATGAAAGATAGTTCATCCTCATCAGATCCTTCATCACTGTCAGAAGGGTCTGCTTCATCAGAGGATTCCTCAGCTTTAAGAACTTTAGGAAATGAAAATGGCAAGAAACTTAAAGTATAATAGTTGAATATTATACCTAGGTGCTGCAGAAAATAGAAGTCTTGATAGCAAGACTTGAGTTTGCTCCAGAACAAGAAGAAACAAAAGCAAGTATAGTAGGAGTGTTTTGGGTAGATGAGAGGAAAAGTGTTGAATGGTGAAGGAAAGGAGTTTATATAGAGGAGGGGGGAGGGGCGGTGACTGATGAGAAAAAGGAAGAGGAAATGTCAAATTTTTAAATGGATTTTTTTTAATGTAAATTTTGAAATATAATAATTTATTATACAAGTAGTGATTTCATGTCATGAATAACACTATTCACTTCATACCATCAGATTTTTGCTCACCAAACACTTTAAAACTGATGCAAATTAATTCATTGACTTCTTTTGTTTCGTTCCAGTTCAATTTATTTCCCGACTATACAAAAACGACCATATTTCTTATGAAAATTGAACCCGAAAAAAATCAATATAATAAATTTTCTAAACAAAATTTTTTAAAACTATGGAAACATTAGAAATCGTAATTAGAAGCCCAAGTGTTTCGTTTCCAAGTAAAAATTTCATTTTCTGATCAGTAAACTTGTACCGATAGAGAACACGCTGATCGGGATTCGTCTGAATTTTCAGCTGAAATTTTTACTAGAGTTTCCTAAGATAAACTAAGTAATGAAAATGATTTTATTTTATCAAACTAATGTCCTAAATCTTAAAATTAATTATAGGCAAGGACACACTTAAGCACATGTTAACAGGAAACAGAAAAATCGGGGCGTTACATTACTATCCCACTAAAATAAATTTCATCCTCGAAATTATATACCAGGAAAAAGATCGGGGTACTGTATTCTCATTTTATCTTCAGTCTCCCAAGTTGCTTCTCCGGTCACCTCGTCCCAGATGACGTTGACTAAGGGAATTTGTTTTCCCCGGAGTTGCTTGATCCTTCTGTCTTCGATCCGTAATGGTGCAGTTTCGTAGGATAGGTTCTCTTTTAACTGTACTTCATAGGGCTCAATTACATGCGATGGATCGAAAACATATTTCCTCAATTGAGAGACATGGAAAACATCATGGATATTAGAAAGAAACGATGGTACGGAAATTTGATAAGCTACTGGACCGATACGAAGGAGGATTTGATAAGGTCCAATGAACTTTCGAGTGAGTTTTTTGGATTTATGACTCTACCTATCCCGGTTGTAGGGGTGACTCTTAGGAACACATGTTCACCTTCCTGAAATATGAGATGTCTTCTCCTACGATCGGCGAAACTCTTCTATATGCTTTGTGAGGCCTTCATCCTTTCGCGGATTAGCTTTACTTTTTCTGTCGTTTGTTGCACAATTTCAGGTCCTAAAATGGCGTTTTCTCCGTCCTGATACCAGCATAACGGTGTCTGACACTTCCTTCCATACAAAGCCTCGTAGGGTGTCATCCCTATACTTGAGTGGAAACTGTTATTGTATGTAAACTCGATAAGCAGCAACAATTCATGCCAACTTCCACGATTATCTAGAATGCAAGCCCTAAACAAGTCTTCCAAGGTCTGTATTGTCCTTTCAGTCTGCCCATCTGTTTGCGGATGGTAAGCCGAGCCTAGCTTTAGCCTGGTTCCTAGCGCTTTTTGCAAGCTTCCCCAAAAACGCGAAGTAAATTTTGGGTCTCGATCTAAGACTATACTGGAAAGCACTCCACGGAGTCTAATCACTTCTCTGATGTATACTTCAGTTAGTCTTCCCACCGTGTAGTTCGTCTTGACAGGTAAGAAGTGTGTCGACTTTGTTAACCTGTCTATGATTACCCAAATCGAGTTAAAGCCATTGGAAGTCCTCGATAATCCTACTACGAAGTCCATGGATATACTATCCCACTTCCATTGAGGTATATCTAGGGATTGTAACATTCCACCGGGTCTTTGATGTTCCACATTTGCCTTCTGACAAGTTAGGCAAGATGCCACATACTCTGCCACTTGTTTCTTCATACCTGGCCACCAAAATCTTTGCTTCAGGTCTTAATACATCTTGGTTGATCCTGGATGGATACTTAAAGTGCTCTTATGTGATTCGTCGAGAATCATCTTCTTCATCTCAGGATTGTCGGGGACACAGATCCGACCGTTATATCTTAAGATGTTCTCTAGTCCCAAACAAAACTCGGTGGCCTTTCCTTGTTCCATGAGTTCTTTCGTCTCTTGGAGGAACACATCAGTGGCTGTTGCTCTCGGATTTCTTCCATCAATCCACTTGATATCATGACCATCCCCACGCTAATCTTTTGCGGACTTAACTCTACCATTAAGTCGAGATCACGGAACTTCTCGATCAACTCTAGTTCTTTCACCATCATTACAGAGACGTGAACGGCCTTCCGGTTCAGAGCATCTTCTACAACGTTCGCCTTCCAGGATGATACTGTAACTCAAAATCATAGTCTTTTAAGAATTCCATCAATCTCATTTGTCTCATGTTGAGTTCCTTCTGATCGAACAGGTACTTCAGACTTTTGTGATCGCTGAAAACATAGAACTTGAATCCGTACAGATGATGTCTCCATATTTTCAGAACGAAGACTACAACATCTAACTCTATATCGTGTGTCGGATAATTCTTTTCATGAGTATTTGGTTACCGTGACGCGTACGCTACAACCTTTCAATTTTGCATTAGCACGCAGCCTAAGCCTTGATACGAAGCATCACAGTACACCTCATAAGGTTCATTGGGTTCAGGAAGTATCATCATTAGCAAAGTTGTCAATCGTTCTTTTATCATTTGGAAGCTTTCCTCGCATTCTGTAGTCCACACAAAGGGTTGATCTTTTCTTGTGAGTTGAGTTAACGGCGCGGCTATCTTGGAGAATCCTTCGATGAATCTCCGGTAGTATCCAGCTAAACCGACGAAACTTCGAATTTTCGTTACGGTCATTGGTATTTCCCAAGAAAGCACTGCCTCCACCTTGGCGAGGTCTACAGTAATTCCATCTTTAGAAATTACGTGTCCCAAGAACTTCACTTTTTCGAGCCAAAACTCACACTTAGAGAGTTTTGCATATAACTCCTTCTCGTGTAGGATCTGTAGAACCTGTCGCAGATGTATCTCATGCTCTTCATGACTCTTTGAGTAAATGAGGATGTCATTGATGAACACAACTACCGACTTATCCAGAAACGGTCGAAAGATTCGATTCATATAATCCATGAAAACAGCCGGTGCATTCGTCACTCCAAAAGGCATTACAAGGTACTCATAACGCCCATAGCGAGTTTGAAATGCCGTCTTGGGCATGTCTTCCGTCTTTACTCTGATCTGGTGATAGCCCGTCCTCAAGTCAATTTTCTAGAAAACAACAGCTCCTTGTAACTAGTCCATCAGATCATCTATGCGCGGCAACGGGTACTTATTTTTTATCATCACCTTATTGAGTTGTCTATAATCGACACAAAGTCTTGAACTTCCATCTTTCTTTTGCACTAAAAGAACGGGTGCTCCCCATGGAGAAACACTTAGTCTTATGAACTGTTGAGACAACAGGTCCTCTAGTTGAGCCTTCAATTCCACCAGTTCTATTGGTGACATCCGATACGAAGCAATCGATATCGGACCGGTTCCTGGAACAAGATCGATGGAGAACTTGATTTCCGTTGCCAGTGGTAATCCTGGTACATCGGGAGGAAACACCTCCGGAAAGTTTCTTACAACCAGTATAGCACTCAAAACAACTTCCTCCTCGACATCTAAGCTTGTTAAAAGCAAGCATTTATGATCTCCTTCCTTTGAAAAAAGATCTCACTTGATGGGTAGATAGAACTCCAGAAATTTCGGGATCTAGAAAAACTAGGGTTCTGTGAGCACAATTTAAAAGTACGTGATTGGAAGATAACCAATCCATGACCAAAATCATATCTAGTTGCAGTAAAGGTAAGCATATCAGATCAACACAAAAGTGTTGATCCTGAATGATAATCAGACAATTTAAGCACACCGAACTAACCGTAACAGGTTCAGAAGTAGGTGTTGAAACAATCAAATCATAAGGTAAAGAAGTAACAGGTAAGGCCAAAAATCTCACACAATCATTTGAGATGAATGAGTGAGTCACACCCGAATCGAAAAGCACCGTTAAAAGGTTACCAACTATTTCACAATTACCTTTCACTCGGTCCTTGGAGTTTGAGGCATCGGCACCACTCATGGTAAAAACTCTTCCTTTAGCTGTTGGTTTAGAAACTCTGGCACTATTGACGGAGGGTTCCTGCTTCTTTGCCTTATAGTCCTTTACTAATTGTCCCATCCGATCATAGTTAAAGTATTCCATCCCTCTCACGAGACATACATCAGCCAAGTGGTTCGGATCTCCACATTTGAAACATCTCCTCCATTGACTTTGCCCTCGACTCCTCTGGTTAACACTTCCGGTGGTTGAAGCAACGGGACGGTACTGTTGGTGACTCCAATTGTTTCCAATTGGTCTAGAGTATGGCTTCTTCTGGGCTTGCCTCCCCTTCTGGTTCTGGCCTTGAAATTGGTTTCTTGATCGTGAAGGTCCCTCAACGTTTCCTCGATTATCCCTTCCTTTCCGCATTTGTTCCACTTTTCTACATTTCTCCACCGGGGCTTGAAAATTCCTAATCTCTAGTGGCAGCACTGATTCCTTAATCTCATACCTCAATCCCCCTTCAAACCTTTCACACTTCCGGCTCTCTTCCGGATTATCTTGGAAAAAGAGAAAATATTTGACCAATGATTCGTACTTGGCCTCATATTCTCCAACGGTCATGTCACCCTGACAAAGGCGTAGGAATTCCTGCTCTTTCTCTCCTCGAGAACTCTGTGGAAAGTATTTGTCTAGGAATGCAGTACGATAAACTTCCCAAGTAATTTCTTGTTGATTCACCTCGAGCAGTTGCTTGGTGCCTCTCCACCAATATTCAGCATCTCCCACTAACAAGAAGGTAGCATACGGTACTCTCACCGCTTCAAGACTGTTAATTAACTCGAAAATATTCTCGAGTTCTTGAATCCACAAATCAGCTTTCATGGGATCAACATCCCCATGAAACTGTGGTGGGTTCTAACGTCGTAAAGCTGTCAAAGCACAACTTTCAGCGGCTTGCTCAGCACGAGCGTGCTCCTGTTGGTATTGTGCAACCATAGTAGCGGTCTGTTGAGCAATGGCAGCTGCGACGTCTGCCATAGCTTGCGCTGCAAAATTCATTCCCCCACCAACAGGTCCTTGCCCACCAACATAACCACCTCTACGGCCCCGTCCTCGTCCTGCATCTAGCTCCACAACTGACCAACGAGATAAAATCAGTTAAATGGTAACCAGATAAGAAATATTCAATTACTTTCCAACATCCATTACTTCTAAGAAGTAATTCAAACAAGTCTATTCAGAGATCACACAACACACACACACAACAGGCCTATTCCCCAAAGATTCCCGAAAGACTCGACCTGCTTTGATACCACCCTAATTGTAACATCCTTAGCCGAGTATAACATTAATTCATCTGTTATACTAATATTAACACAATAAAAAGGACATGTCGATTTCTTTCGGAAAGTTAATATTTAAATTCGTAATTTACTTTCTTTTTAAATACACAACATAAGACATGAAATTAAAAGACCAACTCATATATATATATATATATATATATATATATATATATATATATATATAACATACATAATATTCACATTGATATTAAGGCCTTCTTAGAGACAGGTCCATTGACAGAAACTTTGTTGAGTGTATATCCATGTTACTTAATCAAAATGGTAAGTCGCTCTAGAGGTTAAGAAGACAAAATAAAGACAAAATACTAAAGATCCACCCAACACCACTACTCCAAAATAAAGTTATCCCTCCTAAGTTGGTCAAGACAAATATTAGTGATACCCATTCGGGAGACCACGAAAGTCTCCTCCGTTCCCAGAAGAAGTATCCGAAGAGGATACTTCCACCCCGACTCCCCCACCAGGAGCATCATCATCATCATCGTCACTGCCCAAAGGATGATACTGGGGTTCTTCCTCCATGAATTCCTCCGGATCCTCCTTTATGGGTGATGCCGGAGCCTCCACAGGCTAAAGTGGTGGATCCACCACTAGTTGTCCTTGATCCACTAAGTGATGTACATACAATCAAGCTGGCGGAAGTGATATCTGGATGGTTTCCACGGTATGAGTTCTCCTCTCTGGACCTCCTTCGTGTGTTCCTTCTATAGTGCAAATCGGGCCAGTGTACACGGCTGTGTGATTCCCCGGATGAATCACCCAAGCCCCTGGGTTGTTTTCGTTCTCAAACATTATTGCCTGCACCCGGGAGTGCACGAGAGGTAGTGCTGAGTCCATCTAATCTCAACATAACATAATACATATGTATATATAAAAGAAAATGCAAGGGTAAGATATCAAGATATGGATAGTTATGACAAATATATGTACCAAAAACACACAAAGAAAATTATACATATAACATAAAATTTCTTTAAATAGTACATAGCATATAATAATTATCGTTGTTTGAAAACGCATGGCACTTCTATAATTCAACTTATATCCTAATCTCTAGAGACCCCAACTTCACTTTAAAAATGAGCTGATTAGGCCCGAAATTTACCATAAAGGCACAACGTGTTTTCCACAACACTGCCCAAAACTCCTGGCACAGTGGTCAACGTGTGTGGAGATCCATAGCATACTGTCCAACTAAAGGCATGGTAAACGAGACATATGGATTTCATTGTCCATCAAGGCACAATGATACAACTTAGCATGATATACCTTACCCTTCAAGGTATTCACATAAAACAACTTTGGGCACGTCTGCCAAATGCATGAAAAATGTTTTATTTTCGCAGCTTTCCTTTGTGTATAATTCTTTCCTTTGTCGAAGCTCAAGGCTCACGATCTCCCATAATTTTCAACGTATTAAAATTTTTAAACACAGGACATTTGAGTCCGAGTGTCCAACCACAAGAGTCTTAAACTGATACACCAGTCTTAAACTTTGTGGTCATAGAAAATCAACTTTTCACCTTTATTTCGTTCACCACGTTTGGTATAACGTATGTAGGAGACACAGTCCACACCAACGTATATAGGACACACAATCTACAACGACATAACACGGATCATAGATCAACGGGTTTATTTACAATAGTAACCCGACGTCTTGGTCACTAAGTTCACTTTTCACCGTTATCTTTCGTTCAGTGAAAAACAAAACAAAACCATAACTTATCCAAGTTATTGGAATATCATTTTGAGTAAAGCTTTTTAGTAAAACTTTTTATTTGAAATTCATTTTTCAAAATCATCACAAAAAAAAAATCAATCAATTTCTCTTCTTAAGTATTTCTTTAACTTAAGAGAAATTATTGGAAATCCTTCTTCTTCTTCTTCTTTTTTCTTATTTAACATATTTCAAAAATCTAATTCTTTTCTTTATTTAAAATGGTATGAATTTTCCAAGATATATCTTTTTCATAAAAATTTTCATTGTTGCTTCAGAAAAAAAAATCAAAACATAACTTTATTTTTTTTCTTCCCTTTCAAAACTTCTTTTAAAAAAAATTATTTATTATTAACTGCTTCCAAAGTTTTATTAAGACTTTTATCTTATTCTTATTAATTTGAGCTCTAACCGAAGGTTAGGCTTTCCATGCAACAACCAAACAATTATATCATTGCATTGACAAATTCATATAATTATAAGCACTTTATAAATCAAATAAACATGTAATACAAGTAAATCAAATAAAATTCAGCATATTAATCCAGACAAAATCAACCATCAAACCAAGCATTATCACAAATGTTCAACCAATCATCATCAAGTAATAATAGGGAACACATAATCATCATAAAATAATATCCCTCAAACTGTCTTCCCCTACCTCAGAGTTCAACGGTAAAGGATTTGGTCGAGTATTTTAAAGGGACCAACTCGGTTCTTGTTACAATTGCAAATCTAAACAAAAAAAATGTTTACCATAAGTTAAATTTTATAAAATCACCCCAAATTCCCATGCATGTTTCGCCCATGCTAAAAAAAATTATGTTAGGAATTTTAAATTTTTACAAACTTTTGAATTTGTGATCCTTAAATATCCAAGAGGTAAAATAAAAGCTTAAAACTTGAAAATAAAATTTTAAACTCTTGACCTCATCAACCATAAGTTACAAGAAAATAGGGGGAAAAAATCTATCTTTCCGCAATCTATTTACTTGCATGTAATTGCTATAACATTTTAAGCATCATACTACTAAAAAATTGAACAAGCTTCATCAACTATTCCCAGTGAGTTTCAGCCTCCTCAAAATAAAAGGGCTAGGGACTTTAAAATTTCTCAAACTCTATATTAAATAATTCGTGCAAAGAATATAGTTTATTAAACATGCATCCCTCCTAAAGATTTAAAGTTAGGCTTCAGTAACTATATTTTTAGAGTTTTAGCCTTAAAATCATATTAAGGAAGGAAAACATATTTTTAATAAATTACTTAATTTGAAAGATACAAAAATCAAAGTCCTTAAGCCATGCATGTGGGATTTTCATCAAAAATTCATCCTTTTTCCTCTTGGTGTTTTCGGTCAACACCATGATCATAGGGTTGGATGACTTTCTCACTACAAGCAATACATGAAAATAAAAGTGAAAATAAGTTGAAATCATGAACATATAACATAGTATAACTATCATGCATGTGAAAAATGGTTGCAAAACCATCACCTTTACTCCCTAAGGGTTTCGGCCACCCTTCAAAAATGATCATAGGAAAGTCTTTTTCAACATGCAAGTGGTGGAGATGGTAGTGAGGATGAGTAGAACTTGAAATAAAATGGCTTTAAAACAAAATGAACAAGCTTTCATGAACAACTTAACATGCATGTATAGGAAATGAAAATGACAAGAAACTTAAAGTATAATAGTTGAATATTATACCTAGGTGCTGCAGAAAATAGAAGTCTTGAGAGCAAAACTTGAGTTTGCTCAAGAACAAGAAGAAACAAAAGAAAGTATAGTAGGAGTGTTTTGGGTAGATGCATGAGAGGAAAAGTGATGAATGGTGAAGGAAAGGAGTTTATATAGAGGAGGGGGGAGGGGCGTTGGTTGATCAGAAAAAAGGAGAGGAAATGTCAAATTTTTAAATGAATTTTTTTAATGTAAATTTTGAAATATAATAATTTATTATACAAATAATGATTTCATGTCATGAATAACACTATTCACCTTACATCATCAGATTTTTGCTCACCAAACACTCCAAATCTGATGCAAATTAATGCATTGACTTCTTTTTGTTTCATTCCAGTTCAATTTATTTTCCGACTGTCCAAAAACGATCGTATTTCTTATGAAAATCGAACCTTAAAAAAAACAATATAATAAAATTTCTAAACAATTTTTTTTTAAACTATGGAAATGTTATAAATCGTAATTAGAAGCCCAAGCATTTCGTTGCCGAGAAAAAATTTCATTTTCTGATCAGTAAACTTGTACCGATAAAAAAACACATCTCGGAATTCGTCTGAATTTTCAGTTGAAATTTTTATAAAAGTTCTCAAGATAAACTAAGTTATGAAAATGATTTAAGTTTATCAAACTAATCTCCAAAATCTTAAAATTAATTATTGACAAACACACGTTTAAGCACGTATCAACGGTAAACAGAAAAATCGGGGCGCTCCAGCGTTCATCTCCACATGTCGCACTTCAGAGCCGTGTCACAGTAAGCTTACCCGTTGCCACCCTAACCAGAACCATCGTTCCGTCTCAAACCACCACGAACCACCATCCCAGAAAGCTAGATCTGATACAGATGTGAACCCAGCCGCCGTCCAGCAACGCAACCGCCGCACTCTGCCACAGCCATGACCCTATGCCATCACAGTGTCGCGAGCCGCTACCTTCCTCGTTGGCCATGCCTCCCTGGTTCGTGATCCGCATTTTATTCCCCAAATTACAGTCTGATACGATTTTTTTACAGGCAAGTGTACCCAGTCGTAAACAAGTAATACGGTGGTAAGACCAGATATCGTCCTCAGGGATCGGTTGCCAATTACCAATTCACAAAGTCAACAACTATCTAGACTAAACTATGGTATGAAGTAAGATCAAAACATAAAGTAAAGAAATAAAGCAAGTAAAATGTTTTTGGTCTTTTGGATATTTAATCAAACACTTGGAGGGCAACAAAAATGTGGTCAAGATTGTCAGGGTTAGACTACACTAATCCTCCCTTAATTGCAATGAAATGGTTATCAACACAATTCCTAATTCAATTATGACAATCAAGTCTTTTTAAATACTCAAACCTTAATGTCTTAGGTGGAATGAGCCTAAAACCCCAAATCAAACCCTAATGTCTTAGGTGGATTAATCTGAGATTTTGCATGAAGAATCAAGACTTAAAAGATTGCAAGCACCCCAAGACCTATGTCTAGGTTCATGAACTACCTGACATTTGATTCATGAGGATGCCTTAACATCAATCTGTCAATTGTCTATCAAAGCAACAAATCATCCCAAGGATGATAAAACCAAGGAAAGCATTAAGCATAGAATCAAATACTCATAAAGAAATAGAAACTTGCAGTGAAACCAAATCAAATACAAACAAGTTCATAAAAGCTACATCTAACCCCAACAACAAGGGGATTTAACTACTCATAATGAATGACAAGACAAAAGCAAAGGAGAGAAGAGATGAAGAACACTCATAGAAGAATCCTCCAATCGTCTCCCATTCCCAGAGCAAGGAAAACATCCCCTTTTTGGGTTGGAACCCTCTTCCAGCCGTCTGGCCTCCAGGTGCAGATCCCCCCTTTTATTCTGCCCTAAAACAACCTATAAATAGATGTTCTGGGTTTCGCCCGCTCGCAGGGCGAGACCTGCTTCGCGAGGCGAAACCGAAAAGGGGGACATCTCTGGCACAGTCAGGCCTTCAGGCTCGCGAGGCGAGATGGTGATAATCGAGGCGAGACAGAAAGGGTGACTGTTGCTGTTCAGGCTGGTCTTCGGGCTAGCGAGGCGAAATCCTGTCTTGCGAGGCGAAACTTCCAGAATTCATTTTCCACTGCTTCCTTCATTTTCCTTGACTCCAAGAGCTTCACTTTTAACCTGAAAATGTAAGATAGCATTAAATGCTTTATTTGACTCAAAATTAACTAAAATATCCTAAAAACTACTTAAGAGACTCAAAGTGTTGCTTGAGGACAATTAAATCTAATTTGGGCGAAACGAGATGTAATTAGCACAAAACCAAGGTTTTTCTAGTTATAAAACTAGATGAGCCAGATGCTTATCAAAATACCCCAAACTTAAACTTTGCTTGTCCCCAAGCAAACCAAAACTCAAAAAGACTCAAACTTGGCAAGCTTAAAGGATTCAATCAATTTCGTACAAATTTCATGCAATTTTATTAAAACATTTTTCTTCAATGTCTCCCCCTTTTTGCATCAGAGTAATCCCCACATTCATTTACTTTAAACAAAGAATTCCATCATTCATGCAATCAGTAATCTAAGTTGAGGATCCAAGTTACACACAAAAGGGAGATCACCAATTTCAAACAATTTCCTTCCTCACAAGGGCATTTAGTATTTCACTCATTCGCTCAATTTGTCAAGGCTATCAACTTTCACTCAAATTCAATTTCAAGAGCACTTCCCATGAATTTGATTTTAATCTCAAACATGGCTCCCACGAAAACATGCATGCAACATTAAAAGGTCTTTTAAAGGTTGTAATGGGGCCTGGCTAAAGGTAGGATATTCAAAGGTACTAGGCTTTACATCCCTAGGAATTAAGAGAGCATGAAACTTTTTACTTCGACTTCCACTCTTATTCCTTTTTTCATTTTTTTCTTTTTGATGCTTAGGGTGACTACAGCCCTTTTCCTTATAATACCCTTTTTTGACATTTTTGTATTTTCCCTTTTTTTTTTCTTTTTGCCTTTGGCTCCAACCTTTATTTTTCTTTTTTTTCTCAATCCAAAACAACATATCATATCCTTGTAGCCACCCCAAACTTAGTTTCTTTCAACCTTTGTCTTTCTAAGCATCCATGCTCTCCTAATCCTAAGATTGGGTTAACATGGTTTTTCCGGATTTTTGGCTTATCACTTAAGGTCATTAAGAAACAATAGGCTTATTAGGCTCAATGTGGCTAACTAGGGAACATGCATTAGGGATTGGTTCAATTTAGGCCAAGTAGTTATTTCAAAGAAAATTGCCTAAATCATTTGATGCAACCACATAAGCATGCAAACCATGAAGAGATTCAAGCAAATCGGGAAAGTGCAACTTAAAAGTGATTCACACAGTTAAAAACAAAGTTGGAGGCTCAAATTCCTCACCTGGACATTTTTCACAAATTGTTTGGCCAAGATTCAATCCCTAATGTGTGCATCCCTTCACCCCAAACTTATCATAAATCATGCAATCACAACAAAATATCTCAAAGTTTAATTTTCAATTTTTCACATGGGGATCAATTCTCAATTTTCAAAACCTAGGGGGAAATCATCAACAGTCAACAAATATCATGCAGTCAATCTATGCTAGATTTAATTAGAATCCATCAAGCTCACCGACACAACAATCAACACAAATAAGACTCGAAGCAAAGAAAAACAAAGCAAAGATAATTAAAAACAAAAAAGTTTAGAAAAACTCATGAAGGCGGTTCCACCGGGGTCCCACTGCCTGTGATATAGCGGCCAAGGAATGCTCAAAGTGTAATATGATCCTACCGGATCCCATGGCCTGCAGCATAAATATGGAAGTGAGCGCTCGAAAATCATGCTGACTTCTTCAAATGGGAAGAACTTTTCAATTCCTCTCGGGTCAAAGATGACCCCTTTATCAACAAAGTCTTCCCAATAAAAATGGGGTTCAACCTCTTGGACTGGCCATAGTGCCTTCATATTTAAAGATTCAAATTCCAGTCTCTCAGGCAGAGGCTTGAACTCCATCCTCGGTTACTTCACAGTGTGAGGTGGCAAACAAGTCGAGAGGATCACTGGTGCTGCTTTGGCTTCTACGCAATCTTCACTCTCTGCATTACCAAATCCATCACCCTCCATATATGCAGAAATCTCAGCACAAACCACACAAGTGTTTCTCCCATCACAATCAACACATGCATAGGAGCCAATAGAATCATTTAATTCCAATAGTTCTTCATCATCCTCTAGCATGGTGAAATAGATGTCCTCCAAATGCCGCTTCCTTTCAATCTCCTTAGTCACGGGTTCAATGGGAGGTGGTGTAACTATGTCCTCACAAACAGGTTCTTCTCTTCTTGACTCGGTTTCTCCCACCTCTTCATCTTCCTTTTCATCCATTATGGCATCATCTTCATCATCATACATTATTGCGTTACCTTCATCATCATCCATCAAGTTCCCAATTGGCATTTCGGATAGTTGGTTAGAGAGTTTCTGAATACGTACCCCGAGACTTCGAATGGTATTTTCTTGATTTTTTAAACTTTCCATTGTTGTTACCATGAAGTTCTCCGAAATATCCTCTAAGTGAGACCGACCATCCGGAATAGGTTACTCAAAATTGACTGTGATTTCGGATTTGAAGTTCTCCCAAGCAACTTCCAATGGTGATGGCTCATCATACCATTGAGATGGTTGTGGGTGATATGAAGGTGCGGAAGATTCCCAATGTTCCTCTTGATCAATCCAAGCATTGTTTGGAGGATTCCCCCACCATGGAGTGGAAGTGTTGGGAAATTGATTTCCCCATTCAGAATAGCCTACCAATGGTGGAGAAGAGACTGTGGCCCTTGACAACGTATTGCTCACTTGATGGATGTCCATGGCCAATTGCAGCATATCTGCCCGCAGCTGAAGCTCAAACATCTCAATTTCTGCATCATATGGATGATAACAATTGTAGTCCATAATCCTGTCAAATCAATTTCCACCTCACAGACAAATAAGGCCCAAGATTAAAGAAACACAAATTCAAATATATACAAAACTAACACAAGAAAGACATCAAATATATACAGAAAAATAAAATAAAAGTGTCTAGATTAGTTGTCTCCCTTGTTACTACTGATATTGGCAAAGCCAATCCCCGGCAACAGCACCAAAAACTTGATACGATTTTTTTATAGGCAAGTGTACCCAGTTGTAAACAAGTAATACGGTGGTAAGACCAGATATCGTCCTCAGGGATCGGTTGCCAATTACCAATTCACAAAGTCAACAACTATCTAGACTAAACTATGGTATGAAGTAAGATCAAAACATAAAGTAAAGAAATAAAGCAAGTAAAATGTTTTTGGTCTTTTGGATATTTAATCAAACACTTGGAGGGCAACATAAATGTGGTCAAGATTGTCAAGGTTAGACTACACTAATCCTCCCTTAATTGCAATAAAATGGTTACCAACACAATTCCTAATTCAATTATGACAATCAAGTCTTTTTAAATACTCAAACCCCAATGTCTTAGGTGGAATGAGCCTAAAACCCCAAATCAAACCCTAATGTCTTAGGTGGATTAATCTGAGATTTTGCATGACGAATCAAGACTTAAAAGATTGCAAGCACCCCAAGACCTATGTCTAGGTTCATGAACTACTTGGCATTTGATTCATGAGCATGCCTTAACATCAATCTGTCAATTGTCTATCAAAGCAACAAATCATCCCAAGGGTGATCAAACCAAGGAAAGCATTAAGCATAGAATCAAATACTCATAAAGAAATAGAAACTTGCAGTGAAACCAAATCAAATACAAACAAGTTCATAAAAGCTACATCTAACCCCAACAACAAGGGGATTTAACTACTCATAATGAATGACAATACAAAAGCAAAGGAGAGAAGAGATGAAGAACACTCATAGCAAGGAAACCATCCCCTTTTTGGGTTGGAACCCTCTTCCAGCTGTCTGGCATCCAGGTGCAGATCCCCCCTTTTATTCTGCCCTAAAACAACCTATAAATAGATGTTCTGGGTTTCACCCGCTCGCGGGGCAAGACCTGCTTCGCGAGGCGAAACCGAAAAGAGGGACATCTCTGGCACAGTCAGGCCTTCATGCTCGTGAGGCGAGATGGTGATTCGCGAGGCGAGACAGAAAGGATGACTGTTGCTGTTCAGGCTGGTCTTCGGGATCGCGAGTCGAAACTTCCAGAATTCCTTTTCCACTGTTTCCTTCATTTTCCTTGACTCCAAGAGCTTCACTTTTAACCTGAAAATGTAAGATAGCATTAAATGCTTTATTTGACTCAAAATTAACTAAAATATCCTAAAAACTACTTAAGAGACTCAAAGTGTTGCTTGAGGACAATTAAATCTAATTTGGGCGAAACGAGATATAATTAGCACAAAACCAAGGTTTTTCTAGTTATAAAACTAGATGAGCTAGAGGCTTATCACAGTCATTCATCATTTCTTGGCATTAATCGAAGAAAGTAACACATTTACCAATTTGCCGACACGTAAAGCAAATAATGTCTCCATTGGTGTTGCATTTGTTCTTCTTCAAAAGAAAGTTAGGAAATTTAATCATGTTAGGGAATACCATGTAGGTGATGACCACTTGTTCTTCCCCTTACCGAACAAGTAGAAACAAAAAAATTAAGAACATTAGTAGAAATAAGCAGCAGGAACGATGGTGATGAAGGGTGTTGGGGGAAGGAAATGAAAGTTAAAGTGACGATGGGAAGGGGAATGTTAACGGTAAGAAAAAAGAAGGGATGGAAAACTACTAAGGGCGGATCAGGACAAGAGACGCAGGATAGGATAAGGTATCATATTTTATTTAAAATTATTGTTTGGGGAGCAGTAAGATAGGATAAGTCAATCCTATCACTTATCATATCATGTACATCTAGTTAAAATTCTATCCTGTGGGAGGACTGGCTTAGAATTCAACAGGATAGGATAAGGTGATTTTTTTCAAGTAACAAGTATGATATGGTGATTTAAAATATAATAAAACATAAAAATATATAATATATAAAATAATTAAAGTATAATAAAATTTAACAAGATTACCAAAAAAAGGTATAATAAAATATAAAATATTTAAAATAATAAAAATATTAATAATTAATTTTAAAATTTATTTTTATTTTATCACAATGCTAATTTTGTTATTTTATATTATTTTAAAAAACTGTAAAATATAAAAATATTATTTTAATAATTTTTCTATATGTAAAGTAAAAACAAAAAATGAATATTTAAAAATATAAAAAATTAATTTTATTTAGACAATATTTAAAAAATTTAAAACATTATATGTAATGTTATCATCACAAGGATAATTTTGTCTTTTTATATAATTTTAAATAATGAAAATAAAAAAAATCTAATAAAAGATGAAAATATTTAGAATAAAAACGAAAATGTTAAAATTCATTCTTAAATTATAATGCTGTCTAGTTAGTTATCTGGTGGACACCAAATGTCGGATAGGATAACAGTTTATCCTGCTCATATCCTATCCTACTTCTATCCTGTTCTCTTATCCTATCCGCCTCTATCTTATCCTGACTGTAACACCCTAGTTTTTACACATATGATTAATTATTTTATTTGGATGTTTATGTTTATTTTGTTATGTGGTTTAGTTGAGTAATTAAATTACTCTCTTCAAATTATTTTATTGGGTGCGTTAGCACTGACTTATTTCAGTGAATGCACGCATACTAGACAATAATTTACGTTATTGTCACTATTATTACCAGTACAGAAAAATGTTTTAAATAATATGATTGAAATAAAAGTATTTTTATATTTTATCCTATTTAATTTTAGACTTGAAAATAAATTGGTTTGACATTAATCGGAGATTAAATGTTGGACTGTGGATTTTCTTAGTTGATCAATTCGTCTATCAATCTCTACTTTATTTCAAATTTTGAGAGTATATATTTATCAACCTTTATTTGTAGATTCAAAAACCAGAAACATGTATATTTTTAGGCTCAATATTTTATCACTCATTTTGGTACCTATCACTAAATGTTAAGTTAAAAACATAAAAAAAAAACTCTCTCCTTTCCCTTATCAGACCCGTAAAATCCCCCTCTCTTTCTTTCTTTTTCTTCTTCTTTCCCTTCTTTCTCTCTTCTTCTCCTTTCTCCTTCCAACCTCACCCCCTTCCTTCACTTCCAGCCGGCGCCGTCCCTCCACCCGCAGCCACTGTCCGGCCGCCACGCTGAGGAAGAGAGGAACCTGCGAACCAGCTTCCCCACACGTCCGCCATCGCGTCTCAAGATCTCCACCGCGCGCGCTGTCGCGGTGCGCCGCCATAGCTGCCGTTCGGGCTCAGTCCAGCCACCGTGCCGTGGAGGAAGAAGACGAACCCGAGCTGGATCCGGTGAGCTCGCTCGGATCGTCAACATCACGACTACCGCCCACAAACCGCCGTCCTCCGCCATGGCTGCCGTCACAGCCACCACTTTGTCTCTTCCTTGTCATCTTGGGTAAGTATTCTACCCTTAATCTCTTCTAGTTCAAATCTCAAATCTGATTTATTTAAAACCTAACCCTTTGATTTCAGATTTTTAATCTTGAAATTAAACCTTGTTTTATGAATGGGACAATGAATCAGTATTTCCCTAAACCAATTTTATCATTCTTTAGTTAAAATTAGTTATCCCCAAATTGATTTTGAAACCCTAACTTTTCATCCTACTTTAATCATGAAATTGGTTCAGTTTTAGTGCATTTGGGACTTGTAATTAATGGTTTCTAAGGTTAATTTTATGATTCTCTATTTAAATCAAATTTTCCCCAAATTGCTCTTTGAACCCTAAAACCCCAATTTGATTTTACTTGAATTTGGTTTTGTTTTTGTGAAATTAATTATGATTTAGTGCAACTAGGACTCCTAATTGATGATTTCTAAGATGATTTTCATGATCCTTTAATCAAAACAAAGTTTCGTCAAAAGGTATTGTGAAGCTTAAGCTCCAAACATGATTTTCTTTGAAAATGACCTTGTTTGGTAATAAGATTAAGTGTTTAGATCAAATTAGAATGTGTGTTTGATTTTGTGTAATTGATTTCTTGATTTATGGTTGTTGCGTGTTGTTGGATTCCCTCCCTGAGACGTTTGACACGGCTATGCTTGCTTGATGGAGTAGAGTTTGCACTCTTGGAGCTAACGTGAGCATTAAGACGATGATCCTTTACTTGTCTTCAAAGGTAAGGGGAGCTTGCCTAGGGATATTCAATGACCATGTGCATGTGTGTATGTGTTTAATTGAGTGTTGTGAATATTATTGTGATATTGAGCAAATACTTGAATGACTTGTTTACTTGAACTATTGTGATTATTACTTGAAGTTGAACATTTCTTGCTTTAAAGTGTTATGAATTATATATATATATGTGATGAACCGTCATTAACTGTGATATTATTATGGTTGTGAATATATTACTGTTGATTGAAGTTTGAGAAGGCGGACTTGAGTCTGTGCCCAATGACTATAAGGATTAAAAGCCTTAATAAGCCTTGAATAGAACTTTGAAAGTTTTGGATTCACTTATAAAAGTTCCTTGTTAAAGTGCTTACTTCAGAAGAATCGGATCTTTGTTTTTAGAAAAATGTTGAAGTGATTTTGAGTTGAAGGAAACTACCTTTTTATGATCAAAAGTTTTGGAGAGAAAACCATTTCGAATGGTGTGTTCTATGAAGGAAAAACCCCCTTGAAAATATTTGACTTTATTCCATCAAGGAATTTCAAAAACAAACGAATTTTCTAAATGTTTTAGAAAAGATTTTGCAAAGGAAAATGATTTTCTCCTAAATGATTTAGAAACGTTCCGATTACTTGGATAAGTGACCGAGGTTTTGTTTTGGTTTTGATTTTCACTGAGCGAAAAGTAAGCACATGTGAAAGAGAATACTAGTTCGCGAGACGTCGCCTCTAGTATTCAGTTGTATGCACGTGATCTGGGATCCGTGTCAAGAATTATGGACCAAGGGTCCTAATCGTGATATTATGGGCTAGGAGTCCAAATTTTGGAATTGAGGACTGTGTGCCCTAATTTCGTTGTTATGGGCTAGGAGTCCTTATCATGTTGAAATAAAACAAGGATAAAAGTATAATTGCTTCTACGACCACAACCTTGGACTGCGGCATCAGTCTAAGGTGTTGTGATTTGAGCACTCGGACTGCGCGTCCTGTGTTATTGATTTTCAAGTGATGAAAATTGTGAATAGTCATTAGCCTTGGGCTTCGACAACGAAAAAGAGTTAACACAAAGAAAAGTTTCGATAATTTAAAGTCTCTTATTCATATGCATTTCCCCTTGGTAGACGTTCTTGAGTTACCGAATACCCTCTTAAGATGTAGTATTTGATGATGTATACATCCGAATGGGCGTTATAAGGGATTCGTGATGGTGTTGATCCGGGTACATGAGGTGACGAAGACAACTTGTCAAATGTGACGTATGAGTCTGATCAACTCTTTATTTCTTAATGATAAAACGGTGATGGTATCTCATGAGATTAAGTTTAGAGCCTGATGATTGAAGTGTCATGCATTATCTTTACAAAACTGAATGATTCGAGTATGAGACCCACTGATATAACACTTGTTGTTTTATCTATGAATAATGCTTAAATATTAATATACTAATGTGTTGTATGTATCATGTATATTTTTGTTGTGTGATATATCCATTTGTCGGTATCTCACCCTTACAGATATATCAGGTTTTTTCTGGTCCACTATCGTACCCTGGGTACTTTAGTACAGATGGTGCAGAGGAGTCTTCCTAAGTCACTCAAAGACTTAGATCTGGTTGTTTGATGAAGTATTTGATTGTGGAATGACCACGTGAGTTTTCTTCAGGAATAACTTTTAGAATGACCAGCTTAGGGTTTGAGACTTAGATTTTTGATAGTATGCATGAGTATGGCTCAGAGAGCCTTTAATTTAAAATGGAATGTTTATGGCTCGGAGAACATCTCTTTTGAATGAAAACTTAAGCTTTTCCTTTTGGTCATGTATAGCTAATTGATATAACTATTTTTAGCATATTATTGTCTGGTTGTATTTGGTGTAACTAAAATTCTGGAATGAAAATTTAACTATTTTAGCAGGTGTTCTTTTACCTGGGATGTTCGAATTACAGAGGAGACTCTGTCGAAATTTTTGTAAAAATACTAGCTTTTATTCAAGTATATCTCTAAATTAAATAGGCTTGCCAGGATAGGATTGTAAGTCGGTCTGTCAATCAAGGCTTAGGTTTGAAGTCGTGCCAAATTTTTATACCCAATTTCAGACGTTTATGTATTTATATAAATTATTTTCCGAAAGCAACCAGCAAACTATCTTTTTAATTTAAATTCCGTATGGGTTACGTAGTAATACCTAGTGGAGGTGTTACACTGACCATCAAACGAGCCCTAACAATGTTAAGTTGTTGTGTTTTTTTTTTGACTGAATAAATGGTGTTAAGTTATTAATGAGACTGAGGTGGAAAAAAATCCCATGTGCCCACTTATAATTGGAGAACAGCACCACCAGTACCTATAGTATTGTAGGTAAGTTTTGTCCTAAGAAATTTGCATTGGCATTTAATAATATGTCATCATGTCATTTAATAGATTAGGAGACATCTATATCTATTTATATCTATATTTATATATATACTATATATATATATAAGAAGATACGTTAGGAGGAAATTTGGACATGTGTCAATGTCTGATGCAATAGCTTCTCATATATTACTCTAACTCATTCTTTTAAATTTTTATTTCGAATTTCAAGTTTTAAAATATTTTCAAGACATTTTCTTAATTGCTCATTAATAACTCATATAATTCAAATAAAATTTTTGTAGATTCCCATTAGATATATTCTCTTTTATTTTAAAGAGTTTCAAATTTCAAATTTTTATTTGTTTAGATTATTTCAAATTTCAAATCGTATAGTCATTATCCAAAAAATTTACTGAAGGAGGAATGACATACACGTTCCAAGACATAAATCAACAAATGAACATTTTAGGCTTTAGGCTTTAAGAATGTGTTTTAGGCTTTTCAATTGGATAAAAAGAGATTAGCATATCAATTGGATAAAAATGTGCTTTAGGCTTTTCTTAATTGGAATTTAATTATAATTTCGTACATATATAATTTTTTTAAAAGAATTTGAAAACAAACAAAATCCTTTAAATTCACATTCCCATGCAAATTGTAGGAAAACAGTGGGAACAATTAAAAAAATAGCGGTTATGAAGGAAATTATCATGATATTGAAAATCAAAATAGATGTTATTAGCATAGAAAAAATGTACACGGTAGCATTGATAGCATAGAAATCAAAATAGATATTGAAAATCATTCAAAATAAAAGCAGATTAATATGATATTGAAAATCAATCAAAATAGATATTGATAGCATCGATAGCATAGAAAATTCGGACCATCAGAAATCATTAGTATTCATTTATTGTGTAGATTCCCATTAGATCTATTCTCTTTTATTTTAAATAGTTTCAAATTTCAATTTTTTATTTGTTTAAACTATTTAAAATTTCAAATCGAACAGTCATTATCCAAAAAATTTACTCAAGGAGGAATGACATACACATTCCAAGACATAAATCTGCAAATGGACATTTTAGGCTTTATGCTTTAAAAATAAGTTTTAGGCTTTTCAATTGGTTCAATTGGATAAAAAGAAATTAGCATATCAATTGGATAAAAATGTGTTTTAGGCATTTGTTAATTGGAATTTAATTATAATTTTGTATATATATAATTTTTTAAAAAAAATTGAAAACAAACAAAATCTTTTAAATTCTCATTCCCATGCAAAATTGTAGGAAAAAAGCCGGAACAATTAAAAAAAAGAAGCTATCAAGGAAATATCATGATATTGAAAATCAAAATAGATGTTATTAGCATGGAAAAAATGTGCACGGTAGCATTGATAGCCTAGAAATCAAAATAGATATCGGAAATCAATAAAAAAATAAAAGCAGATTAATATGATATTGAAAATCAATCAAAATAGATATTGATATAGCATTGATAGTATATAAAATCCGGACCATCAGAAATCATTAGTATTCATTACAATTCATTATTCATTATAACCAAATTCCTTCCAACTACTTATTTTCCATCTATAA
Source organism: Sophora flavescens (assembly GCA_030762895.1). Taxonomy (NCBI): domain Eukaryota; kingdom Viridiplantae; phylum Streptophyta; class Magnoliopsida; order Fabales; family Fabaceae; genus Sophora; species Sophora flavescens. The sequence continues at coordinate 90,833,820 of CM061064.1, read as the reverse complement.
ATTGTTGACCCCTAATCACTATCAGTCATCATATCTTGCTTCTCATATACGTGTCTACGGATATTCTTGTGCTAAATTCTTCATCACGGATGCATCGTATGAGTTGGTCTCTGCTGTAACAGGTGCAAAGTCTACATGGAACCTGAAAGTTGAAATTGTCAAAATGTGTTCTATTCCGAGTTTAAATGGTTCTAGAATACCATATTCGTTGGAGTTGATTGTCATGGATGATCATGTTAATTTTAGTGTTCTTTATTTAATTTATTTTTAACCATGATTAATTTCTCAAACTCCCTTATTTATTTATCTATGTTACTTAGTTGGTACATTTTTTTTCCAAAAATGTACTAATGTACTTGCTATTTCATTTCTTCATTTTTTCAGTAATGTACTTTCACTACATTTCTTCATTTTTACTTCTCTATTTGGCACGAAAAAGGAATATATGAAGGATGGCAGAAATCCTCATTGAAGGTTATTGAATTGGACAATGATGGTTAGTTCTTACTCATCTATTAAAATCGAGTTAATTACCAATTAAAATTTTTAAGTTTTGAATATTGGTGATTCAATAACTTATTTTACCAAAATAAATAATGATGAAAGATTTTTATATCCGATAGACATTTAATGTCAGAGGCAAATATGAATTATTGATTTAATCATCTAATTTAAATCAATTACTAATTTAAATATTCATTATTAACTTAAAATGAATTGCATAATATTTCCTATCACAATCCAAAAATATAATTAAAGTAAAATTTAAAACTTTTGAACACATAAAACACCAATAAAGTTTTTGAACACATCAAGAAAATTTCCAAAGAGAGTACATTCAATTTTATTACTGTTTAAAAAAACTTACACGTTAAATTCCATATAATAAGAGACGAAAACAAAAATTAGGAAAAGTAATAGATGAGTAAGAACTAACCCATCATTGTCCAATTTCAATGAGGATTTTTGCCATCCTTCATATATTCCTTTTTCGTGCCAACACCAGTAAGTAGACCGATTACATTTGAAAAGCATCACATAGAGAAGTAAAAATGAAGAAATATAGTGAAATTACTGAAAAATTGAAGAAATGAAATAGCAATAGCAAACACATTACTGAAAAAAACGTACCAACCAAGTAATATGTATTAAAGTTCAGATCCAATACTTCGGTGAATGGAACAAAAGAGTAAAGGGTTGGAAAAATTTAGATTTCTTGCAAAGGCCTCCTTTTTGGATAATGACTGTACGATTTGAAATTTTAAATGATTTGAAATAATTTGAACAAATAAAAATTTGAAACTCTTTAAAATAAAAGAGAATAGATCTACTAGAAATATACAAGATTTGTGTAGGAATTATATGAGTTCTTAATGAGCAATTAAGAAGATGTCTTGAAAACATTTTAAAACTTGAAATTCGAAATTTGAAATAAAAATTTAAAAGAATGAGTTAGAATAGTATATGAGAAACTATTACACCAGAGATTGTCACATGTCCAAATTTCTTCCTAATGAACCTTCTTTTATATATATTATAGATAGATACAGATAGATTCAATCCATGCAAAAAATAAAAATAAAAAATGATTTAATGCAAGATATTTCATAATGAATTCTTTGATAAAGCCAATAAAATCACTTATAATTAACCGTAAAAACATATCATAACATTATACAATTTATTTTAATTTAAAAATGATTATTTAAATTAGGAACTTATTCCGATTAAAATGTTAAATCAATCGTTCATATTTGATTTATACATTAAATCTCTTTATCAGATATCAATATCTGCTATGATTATTTATTTACGTAAAATCAAATATTCATTCACCTTTATTCTTAGTTATTAACTTTCATACAAGAATCAATATCTACGTTGACATATTTTTCATTTATTAATTGATGTTACAATTTCGTATTAGTTGATTAGATTAAAGACAAATTTTATGTTATATGTTTATGAACCAGTATCGATTTAAATCTATTTAACTACTTCTATATTTTAGATATTAAAAATACCTTTATAACTAATTTTCACTTTTTCCAAAATTATTCCCGGACGTTACACGGGTTCAGTTATATATATATATATATATATATATATATATATATATATATATATATATATATACACACACACACGCTATGTCAAATTTAAGTGAGTAATTAAATTTCTAAATAAATGTTGACTTTAAGATTGATTTATTTTTCTTGCACTCCAGCCATAAACTGACTTAATTATACAGATCACGAGGCAAAAATATATAAACAGATGAAAAAATAAAATTAATTCTTAAATTATACATTCTTTATATTAATTTTTTAAATATAGTTTTCTTTTGTTCTAAATGAAGTCGACTTCTCTTTTACTATTTGGAAGTCGACATCTCAATTGCTGACTTCCCTACTTACCTAGTTACCTATACCTATTTTCTATATTTTTTTTCTTCTTCTTTGTTAGGCCATTTGCCAACTTTCCATACTTGGTTTTTTTAATTTTTAATTTTATTTAATTATTTGGATTATGAAAAAGGAGAAAAGGAATAAAGAAAAAAGAAACTTTAAAGGGAAGTTGGTTTTTGAGAAATCGAATTCCCCGTAGTTGGAAAAGTGATCTACAATTTAGAAAATAATATGGAAAGCGTTCATGTTGAAATTTATTCTTTATTTATTTATTTTAAGAATTAAAGTAATATGTATTTTCAGAGTAAAATGTCTTACATTAACATCCAATAATATTTGGATATATATTTTTTTATTTTAATAATAAGAGAGAAAAATATTAATAATAATGATTTGTCAAAATATCATTTGATGTCACAGTAAAAATTATTTACACTGACAGTGTATCAAAATTTAATGCTTATTTTAATATTTTGGCCAATATAATATGGAATATACATGTTTTTACACTGTCAACTAATTAGAACTCGACATATCATTAAGAATGTTTGATTCTTGTCCTAACTATTTTAAAAGTCACAAATTTTATGATTTTTTTATTGGTTGTTTGTATAAAAATATTTACACTAACAGTGGATACAAATTAAACTTATAATATTTAGAAAATTTTATTGAAATATTTGGTTAAAAAAACATTTTATTGGAATATTTAAAAAAATTTGAAAACAACTTCAGACGTGTCATTATAAGCGTACAAGGCATGCCGCATGCTCCCTACCCTTGTCAAGTCTATATGGGTTATAGTGTGGACCGGGTCAAATAAATGGGTCCAAGAAGATCCAGTCCAGGAGACTTCTAGACGTTTTCAAATTAACCAACGGGGTGAAGCAAATGTGATGTAGTCCATGACATGAATAAAACAAAGTGATAAAAGTGACGTCGTACCATTTTTTAACTGAAATAATTAGGATAATTATAAATTAATAATTTAATATGTTCAATACCTTAATAACGTCTTTTCTAAACTAATTCTCAGCTTTTTTTTAAGTGATCCATTTTTAGAAACTATATACCAAAATAACATTCTTTTGAAACAATTTACCAAACTAACCTACTTTTGAATAAAAAATTATTTTTTTAGTAGCGTCAGTTTGATTGGTGCCATTGACTTGTTGACCTGTCACGTGGTAGGTCATGATTAGTCCGAAAAATTCGAAAAAGAAAAAGAATTTTTTAAAAAAAAATTTGGTGAAAAAAAAGTCAGCGCTACGTGGCGTACTCTGGTAAAGTGGCGCCAGTTTGATTGTAACTGGTGTCATTAACCTACCATGTGGCAACTCCTGATTGGTTCGTTAGTTTTTTTTGAATTTTTTTTAAAAAAAGGTTTTTCTGCTTAAAAAAATTAAATAAAAGAAAAATATATTATTAATTAATTAATATAGTACTATTAATAACTTTTACCATTATATAATTATACTAATAAATAATACTAATAATATAATTAATAATACTAATAATATAATCAGCAATTAATTAATACCAATTAAATTTTATCATTATATAATCATACTAATTAATAATAATATACTGATTTTAAAATACAATTATACAAATTAAATTTTTTCTGGTTAAAAAAATTAAAATAAAGAAAATAAAATTAGATTATTAATTAATTAATATAATTATATTAATACATAATTATCGTTATATAATTATACTAATCAATAATACTAATAATATAATTAATAAATAATTAATACCAATTAAATTTTAACATTATATAATTATACTAATTAATAATAATATACTAATTTTAAAATACAATTATACCAATTAAAAGGTTTTCTTGTTTAAAAAAGTTAAAAAAAATAAAAAAATTATAATATTAATTAATTAATATAATCCTATTATTAAATTTTATCATTATATAATTATACTAATTAATAATATTAATAATATAATTGATAATTAACTAAAACTAATTAGATTTTATCATTATATAATTATACTAATTAATAATAATATACTAATTTAAAAAAATACAATTATACCAATTAAAATATTTAATTGGTATTAATTAAAAATTAATTATATTATTAGTATTATTAATTAGTTTAATTATATACCATTTAATTAAACTAATTCTCAGCTTTTTTTTAAGTGATCCATTTTTAGAAACTATATACCAAAATAACATTCTTTTGAAACAATTTACCAAACTAACCTACTTTTGAATAAAAAATTATTTTTTTAGTAGCGTCAGTTTGATTGGCGCCATTGACTTGTTGACCTGTCACGTGGTAGGTCATGATTAGTCCGAAAAATTCGAAAAAGAAAAAAAAATTTTAAAAAAAAAATTTGGTGAAAAAAAAGTCAGTGCTACGTGGCGTACTCTGGTAAAGTGGCGCCAGTTTGATTGTAACTGGTGTCATTAACCTACCATGTGGCAACTCCTGATTGGTTCGTTAGTTTTTTTTGAAATTTTTTTTAAAAAAAGGTTTTTCTGCTTAAAAAAATTAAATAAAAGAAAAATATATTATTAATTAATTAATATAGTACTATTAATAACTTTTACCATTATATAATTATACTAATAAATAATACTAATAATATAATTAATAATACTAATAATATAATCAGCAATTAATTAATACCAATTAAATTTTATCATTATATAATCATACTAATTAATAATAATATACTGATTTTAAAATACAATTATACAAATTAAATTTTTTCTGGTTAAAAAAATTAAAATAAAGAAAATAAAATTAGATTATTAATTAATTAATATAATTATATTAATACATAATTATCGTTATATAATTATACTAATCAATAATACCAATAATATAATTAATAAATAATTAATACCAATTAAATTTTATCATTATATAATTATACTAATTAATAATAATATACTAATTTTAAAATACAATTATACCAATTAAAAGGTTTTCTTGTTTAAAAAAGTTTAAAAAAATAAAAAATTATAATATTAATTAATTAATATAATCCTATTATTAAATTTTATCATTATAGAATGATACTAATTAATAATATTAATAATATAATTGATAATTAACTAAAACTAATTAGATTTTATCATTATATAATTATACTAATTAATAATAATATACTAATTTTAAAAATACAATTATACCAATTAAAATATTTAATTGGCATTAATTAAAAATTAAATATATTATTAGTATTATTAATTAGTTTAATTATATACTGATAATTATGTATTAATAGAATTATATTAATTAATTAATAATCTATATTCTATTCTTTATTTTAATTTTTTTAACCATAAAACCTTTTAATTGTTATAATTGTATTTTAAAATCAATATATTATTATTAATTATTATAATTATATAATGATAAAATTTAATTGGTATTAATTAATTATTAGTTATATTATTAGTATTATTAATTAGTATAATTATATAATGATAAAATTTATTAATAGTATTATATTAATTAATTAATAATCTAACTTTCTTTTCTTTATTTTATTTTTTTTAACCCAAAAAACTTTTAATTTGTATAATTGTATTTTAAAATTATTATATTATTATTGATCAATATAATTATATAATGATAAATTTTAATTGATATTAATTAATTATTAATTATATTATTAGTATCATTAATTAGTATAATTAAATAATGATAAAAGTTATTAATAGAATTATATTAATTAATTAATAATCTAATTTTATTTTTCTTTTTTTAATTTTTTTAAACCAGAAAAACCTTTTTTAACTTTTTTTTCAAAAATAACTCGCGTACCAATCAGGTGCTGCCACATGGTAGGTCAATGGCGTCAGTCAAACTGACGCCACTCCACCAGAGTGCGCTACGTGGTGCCAACTTTTTCCCACACAAATTTTTATTTATTTTATAAAAAAATTAATTTTTTAATTTTTTTAATTTTTTTAATTTTTTTTTCAAAATTTTCGGACCAATCACGACCTGCCACGTGGCAGGTTAACAAGTCAATGGCATCAGTCAAACCGTCACCACTAAAAAAATATTTTTTTGATTCAAAAGTAGGTTAGTTTGGTAAATTGTTTCAAATGAATGTTATTTTGGTATATAGTTTCTAAAAGTGAGTCACTTTGAAAAAAAAAGCCCCGATTCTCCCTCCGGTCTATGTTATAAACAAAAATTGAATAAAAAATTACCCTTCATCTTGTTTATTAACTTTGTTACCTAAATTACCCTTCATCTTATTTATTAAGCTTGTGTTGTTGAGAATAAAAGGAGTGATTGAAAAACAAAATTTGTATTAACTGAATGATATTTTAAGAATAACTTCATTAAATATGATAGAAGTAGTTGAAATTTGCTTATATTTTGGATCAAAAAATTTGAAATTTTTTGCTTATATCGTGGATAGGAGGGAGTATTTTAACTAAGTTGATATGTGTTTGGATGAGCGTTTGACAAACGTGATTTTGGATAAAATTGATTTTGTAGAATTGATTTTGGTTAAAAGTGAGTTTTTTTTACAATGTTAAAAGTGAGTTAAAAGTGAAGTGATTTATATTTGAATACATTCATGGGGAAAATAATTTTTATTGTTGTTTGTATCTTTGGATTAAATTTTTTTTGGGTGTGTGACTCCACATATATATACATACATACATACATACATACATACATACATACATATATATATATATAAAAGGAATACGTTATGAAGCTATAACTAAAAAATGGAAAATACATTTGAATGTCTAACTTGTTAACGTATATCTTCTAAAAATTGAGTAGGTATACATTAACAAGTCCCATATATATATATTAATTATATTTATTTTCCGTTTTTATTTATTTATTTTATATATTAACAAAATCAAATAAATTTGCTAAGATAATTATTAAAGAAAAAATTTCATTTCTTACGAGTTGGCCATCCAAATAGCTCACTAAAAAGCTGTAGATAACTATCAAAATATGTAATAAACAAAACAAAGTGAAAACCAATTAGTTGAAGTGAAAATCTAGAATAGGAGACGTGGAGTGCTGATGGTCGGCGTCGGTAACTTTTGAGGCGCTGTTGGCTGTAGCAGTACCATGGGACAATAGAAAAAGAGTAACTATATCATGATACCAGTTTTTGATATAAAATTGATATCTTGATTAATAACGTGTAAATTTTTTGTTAATTTAGTTCATTATATGGTTAATGGATCATCTAAAACTTATTTTCCATAATCATGTAAATATTTGGTTAATCACATGTAAATATCTGATTAATTCAATTCTTTATATATTTAATGAGTCATCATGAATTAATCAAATATTTATACGTAATTAATCATATAATGAATTGAATTAACTAAATATTTATATCAATTAATCAAGATGTCAAAAGTTGATATCAATTTTTGATATCATGATATCTTACTCACCGGAAAAAAAAAGGAGGGAGGAAGTGCTTTTGCTTCACGGAGGAGACATTGTGACAGTAAATGACATAAACACAGGTACGTGAAAATAGCTAATAAATTTGGATCTCAGACACACATTAAGCAGCAGTCAAACGTGATTTTCACTAAAAGGAAGGTGTTTGGCTCTACAAAGGAGAATTACGTTTGCATCCTAAATTGATTCTGGGGGAAGCTACTTCTCCTAGCTTTCACGTTGGAATCCAAAATTGATTCTGATTTTTTTTTTGTTTTCATACAAGTAGTTTATCTTATCAGGTTTGCTATTTTGACACAAAATGCCGGACAACATACGTACATCGTATGAACAGATCTTGCAGATGACAACAAGATCAGAACTGTATGCATCAGAAACTAGACACGCCTTTTTTTTTTTTTTTTTAAATTTAATTTTTTTTTGTAAATAAATTTTTTGATTAAGTATGGGCATTCACCACATATTTGAATGCATTCAGGATAATGGAATAATTGAACTACGCTTCACCGTAGATAATCACCACATAGGCATCCACAAGCTAATTTAGTATAGGCATTCACACCAAACTCGAAGTATGGCATTCACCGGATATTGAAGACATTCACCGATAATTGACCTACGTTCACTGAATCTCTAAGGCATCCAAAACTCGGTTTTAGTATGGGCATTCACCACATATTTGAAGGCATTCACCAGATAATTGAACTACGTTCACCAGATAATCTAAGGCATCCAAAACTTGGTTTTAGTATGGGCACTCACCACATATTTGAAGGCATTCACCAGATATTTGTACCCTGTTTACCAGATATTGACACATACTTAATCAAAAAAATTATTTACAAAAAAAAATTAAATTTAAAAAAAAAAAAACCTATGAACAGTGCCACACCGTGCAGCTACAGTGCCGCACAGTGCGATACTGTTCCATACGGTGTACGTATGTTGTCAAATTTTCTGTCTCAAAAAATCATTTCTGTTATCTTATTTACCCTTCATTTCCTACCTTCAATGATCTCGTATGCATCTTCTATTTAGAGCAAACACGACCACCGCCCTTACCTCAGCTGCCATCGAAGCCGCTGTCCAAAGCACGAGCGCCACCTCGAATCACCGAACCAGGAGCTCCACGTGACCACCATGCCGTCTACCTCCACGCCCAACAATCCAAAAAAGGCAGAAAAAGAAGGACAAAAAAGCAACAACTTTTACTCACTGTTAATGTCGTCATTTTGACTATCCCACTAACCCATTAACTATTCAATGTATCTAGCTAAATTCTATGATTTGGTTACTTTGTATTATTAGGTTTAAAAAAAAGAAAAAAAAAGAATGAGTAAAAATAAAAAGGTTTAGAAAAAAGAAAAAGAAAAATCGTATCTCGCAAAGTTCAGTGATAAAGCCTCATTGAACTCACAAGTTTGAGAAAATTCTAGAAACTTCATTTTAATACATATATAATTATTTTTAATTTCATAATTTAACATAAATTAAAATAATTGTTTTAATATATTTATCTAACTTGTTAATATTTATATAATTAATAATTAAAATGATAAAGAAATCTAGTTAAAGTATATATATATATATATATACATATATATATATATATATTAAAACCCATTTTGGTAATTGCAAACCTAAAATCAATTTTGATTCAAATATCCAAATAATAGGAATCAATAAAAATCATTTTTTCTATTAAGGCATCCAAACATAAATCACTTCATTTTCAACTCACTTTTAATCAAAATCAATTCCTTTTAAAATCATGTTTGTTAAAAACTCATCTAAACACACACATAGAAGCTACTTGAAGTTGCTTCATCCCAAACTCAATTTTGATGGCAAAATTGCTTCTCAACTCTACGTGCCAAACATCTTCAAATGGGTTAAATTCACGTTTGACCACACACAACATACGTTTGAGTGCAGCATACGTGATATCAAATAAGTACTTAGAAACTTTTTTTCCACAAGATACAAACTTTTTCGTGAAGAATAGTTATATTTTTTTTTAGAAAAAAAAACCCATAGATTCTGTTCAAAGTAAAACCTACTTATGCACCTGAAAAAAAAAATAGTTTTTTGTTTTGCTGAGTTAATCCATATCACTATTAAAATGGATTAAAATAACTTTTAAATTTCAATCAATTATAAAATAACAACATTAAATTGTATGTGTAAAGTTACTTAAAATTTAATTAAATTATAAATTATTTTTTTCTTTTTTAACTTTCTTTTTGACAAGCAACATGTATTTTAGTTAATTTGGTGCTTGATCCACATTTTTTTTTACCATATCAAGTTTTATGATCTTCCTAAACCACCCTAATTGAAGAGAGTTATGATATTTGAACACAAAATTTAGACATCGTATATGTGACACCGTATATGTTTATCTCTATGTCTCACTTACTTTTTATCTCCTTTGCATACACTCTTCTAAAAAATACACCCAAAAAAACAAAAAGGACACCAAATGATGTCCTATTTTGATGTACAAAAATCATTCCTCAATTAAGGAAGCACAGACCAGAAGACTAGTACAAACGATGTCATTGTCATGACAACATAGACACACCACAAAATATTGTGTTTGGCTGCAAGATTTCTTTGTGTCTCTCATTTGGGATGACAACCTTAATTTTTATGTCCATGAATCTCGAAATGAAACTTTCAACAAGGACCCCAAGATTTAGGAAAGGAGCTATAGCCTCAAGAGAAGGCTGTCCCAAAACTAATGAGGTGCCTGAGGCTGCTGACATTGATGAAGAACCTCATGTGAATCAAAGGCAGAGTAGATCCGGTCACATAGTATAGCTGCTAGGAGAACTTATAGAAAGCCAAACCACCTCAGAGATATAGCTTTGAGGATATGGTGGCTTATGCACTTTAAGTAGCAGAGGAGGTGAAGTTCCATGAAACTGTTGAGTCTCTAAATGTTTGATGTGCATTTGCCCTAAGTTTTGATGAAAACTAAACTTTTGTTAATGATTTAATTGGACTATATATTGGTTGCTAACCTGTCTACTTAGTGTGCATATTATTATTTAAGTATTTTAATCACCTGTCTGCCCTAAGACAATGTTGATCAAAGGTGAAGATAACTCGTCTGATGTGTAAGCCAACCCTTCGGTTGAAGAAGTTTCACCCATCTGAAGCCTATCTTAAGATGTCGTCTTTTTGTCAAGAAGAGTCAACTCGTCTAATGAAGCTCTCATCCGTCTGCTATCTCTCAATGAAGAACACACAAAGATTGAAGAACTTTTGTGAGATGTCTACTCAGACAGAAGATGGTGAAGCTTTCTCTCACAAGGATCAAGAATTTCATAAGGTCAAACACTCAAAGCAACCTTGTAGCTCAGAAAATGAATGCTAACAAAATGCTTTATTCCCTATTACATTTGGAAGTTGCACGAAACGGGAAATGTGCACAGTAAAGTACAAAAGCACCTGAAGAACTATGATTTGGCTGCTGCACAAAGCACAAAGCACTGATCCCATTTGTTAGAATACAAGCAACGTCCTATGCATCAATGGTTGCCCAGAACGATTCAATTGCATTCAATGGAGCTCATCATAAAGCCAAAAATCAGAAAGAATGTCTTTAACGGGTTCAAATTGAACGAAGGATATAAATAGAGATGACATTGAAGATGAAGAATAAAACGCAACATTAACTCAAGAGCCATTACTCTGTGCATTTAATTATTCATTCCTTCATTCTTCATTCTTCAATCATTTGAAGTTATTACACAGTCTTCCAAACCTTCATATTAAATTCACTTTTGAGTGTTAGTGAAAGACTTGCAAAATTGTATTAATTACACTTTTCTTTCAAACAAACCTGAGTAAGCCTGAAGAAGCTAGGTGTGCAAATAATACTGGTCTTGGAGCTTGGAGAGGCTAGGTGTGCAAAGAATACTTGTCAGTAACATGATCGGTTATAGTGGAGAAAACTTGGTGCTGCCAAGGATTGGATGTAGCCGTAGTTGTTAAGGGGTGAACCAGGATAAAATAGTTGTGTCTTTCTCTATTCATATCTAGTTAGTTTATTTTTTTTATCTTAACTGTTTAACTAACTAAAGGGGTTAAAGTTTGAATATCAAACATTGTTTTTAATCTTGTATGCTTGTGTGTTTTTTGTTGAAAAACCTTCAAACAAGTCACTTGTCTGATTGCTTTGATAATCACTTATCTGCTCTAAAGCTCTTGTGTGCGAAAAGTTTTTTAACTTTCTCTAAAAGTATGATAAACACAATGCAACCACCCCTTCTCGTGTTTATAGTTGTCTATTTCAGTTGGTATCAAAGATCAGCCTCTGGGATGAGCACATAACAAGTGTAGAGGAAAGATCCTGAAGAATAAACATGACTGCTGGAGCAAGCTCAAGTGGAAGACACCAGCCTGAAGGAGCCTCCATGACCAGACCTCCATTCTTCAATGGAGAGAACTAAAACTATTGGAAAGAAAGATTTCAATGGTTCATTCTTTCAACAAACCTTGATCTCTGGGATGTCATCACCGATGGTCCTTACACTCCAAAGAATGATGACAACACTATGAAATGAACAAATGAAAACACGAGAAGGGGGTTGAATTGTGTTTTACTTAAACTTTTCGAAAATATAAAAGTTTTCCCAAAGAAGCTAGATCAGACATCTTAATGCGTCTGATACAGAACATGCTAATTTAAATCTTAACACTTTTAACCCCGATTAGCACAATAAATATATAAAGCAAACTTAAAGAGATAGAGGAAGAGAGTTGACACAGATTTATACTGGTTCACCCCAAACCTTGGGCTACGTCCAGTCCTTGGTTTCACCGTTTCACCAAGTGTTACACTATAACTAATAAGGTTACAGACATGTATTGTTTGCACACCTAGTCTTATCAGACTCAACTAACAAGTTTTGTTTGCATACATAGCCTCTCCAGGCTCAACTAATAAGTATTCTTTAAGCAAGCTTCTTCAGGCTCTACAAAGGGTAAGGTTTAAATGAAGCAGCAGCTTCAAGATTTTACAGCTTTGCAAGTCAACCGAAGAACACTCAAAATGAGTGAATAAGAATTAAGGTTGGTATGACTGCAGTAATAACTTCTCAATGAATACAAATGATTGAGCAGAGAAGTATTTTCATAAAGAAGAACTTAGAGAGCTTTGAATGTGAAGAGAGTATTAAGTGCTTGAAAAATTAAAGTTCTGGCCAATCTCTTCAGGCAGTCTTCAAGGTCTTCCTTTTATACTCATCAGCAATAAATCCGTTCAGAGATGAATATAATTTTTGTTCTTCATTCATTTATGATCGTTGGATAGCTTCAAGACAAGCTGAACGTATTTCTTAGCATAACTTTATCAGAGTGCAGCTTGATTCAGAGCAGTTGCAGTTGCCTTTATAACTTGGACAACATGACTTTCTTTATTTGTGCAACATGGGTCTGTGACCGCGTAAAAGTCTCTTAGCTTGTTACAACAAAAGGGTTTTGCAACATGGCTTTATACTTTATGCTTTTGTGCTTCTGAATCCATAATATTTGATTTGAAAATGCTAAGGAATGTGCTTGACTTTTGAATGAAAGTATCATGAAACACTTTCAGTTATTTTGTTGGGTCAGGAAAATTTTCCTAGCTTGTTGCCACTAAGTCTAGAGTCTGACCATTTTATAAGTAAACACAGATGCATCTTTTAGACACTTTGTTTTACCAAAATGCCTTTGTCTTATGATCTGCACGCTTAATACACATATTAGCAGATTTCAAAAGTTCAATTAATATCATTCTTTGTTTGGATTCATCAAAATCAGAGATGTTAAAACTTAATAATCTCCCCCATTTTGATGATGACAAACATTTTCTTATGATTTTAATGAACTTCATAAAGAGCAACAATCGATATTTATATCAGATGAATTCATGATTGATTAACATTCTCCCCCTAAATTTATGCTTATTTTATCAGTTTTTCATTTAGGGTTATTATGCTACCAGAGCAACATTATCAGAGTTTTGTTGTAATGCCTAGTTTTTAATTAAGATTAATAAAATTGATTAAGGTAAGAATTATCAAGAAAAAAATCGAAATGTCCCCTTTGAAAATTGGAGTTTTGGATGAAGTCGGAAGAACCTGATGAAACAGTTTATAACATCAAATTCTTTTCCAATTCAAATTTGTTCACTAGTCTTACGTCAACAGCCAGGAGAGAAAATAAAAGTTTCAAATATAATAAAGACTTAAAATAATTAAGTACAGTAATCCCAAATGATTTTTCATACATATACACAGTTTTCATAATAACATAAAATATTCACAAAGTCATAAGTCAGATAGGGCATACAGAGCTCCCACTGTCAACCCTATAGCAGGATAAAGGTACTATATACACCAGTCATAAAATATAGAGAACTGCCATCATACAGGCTGATACAAAAGGATACATCAAAGCTTCCCAAGCATTTGTACATAACCAAAATAAAACAAAGTGCACAAAAATATCCCGAGATGCAGGATCCTCCAAAAGTACAAAAGTCTATATAGCGCATTGTCAAATGTGAGAACCTCCAAGTTTGGGAGTCGCATCCCTGATGTCCATCAGATCATGGTAGATTCTTTGTCCCGCGTGAGGGGCAGTCGTCAGAAGCAGCTACTCACATGAACAAGAAGAAAGAAGAAACTACATATGGAGGAAACATTCTATGTCGGGCTCATAATGTAGATATGGGTACGCAGGCATCAATCAATCAAGTGAATACATATATTTAAGGATACTATTATAAAATACATATATACAATTTCAGAAAAAGATGAGACTCGAATGCATGCCAGACTGGACCTAAATTTGCTCCAAGGAGACTATTGTTGGCATAATTGTTGAGACGAAATATAGGCAAGTATACCTAGTCGTACAAGTAATACGGTGGTAAGACCGGTTATCATATCCACAGGGATTGGTTGCCAATTACCAATTCACAAATCAAGCAACTATCTAGACTAAACTATAAATCAAGAGAAATCAAAACAAAAAAGCAATAAAATGTTTTTTTGTCTTTTTGGGAACTTTTAACAAACACTTGGAGTGCAGAATGAGGTGTTGGGATTAAATTTCACCAAACCTTAGCCTCATGCAATACCAAGACTAGATACCTCTCATTCATGCTTCAAATATTAAAATCAACCCACGAAATTACTCAAGCCCTGATTCCTCAGATGGTAAGAGCCTAAATCCACTAATAGACCCTAATTCCTTAGGTGGCCTAGATTAATGAATTTGCATTACGATTAAGGATTACGCGATTACTAATAAACCAAACCCCATTCTTAGGTGCAAGGTTTACTAGGTGATTAATTCCAGATCAAGAAATGATAAGAACGTCCCCATTGCAAATCAAATCTTAGAATCAAATCATGGATGATCAGACCATAACAAGCATTAAGCGTAAGAATTAAACACTAATACGAAGGCATGAACACAGATTAATCAATCATGGCAAATACATAATATTCAGTTTGGTTACATCTAATCCCAACAACAAGGATTTAGCTACTCATAGAGAAAGCCAAAACCAAAACAGTAGGGACAAAGGAAAGAAGAAGGGAAAGAAGAAACTCCATTGGAAGCTTTTCCCAGCCGTCGACCTCCTTTGATTCTAGGGTTCCAGTCCTCCTCAACCGCCAGCCTCCAAGGTCTTCCTAGGGTGAAAGTGCTCCTAGGGTAAAAGTCCCTCTTTTTCTGTCTGGAAGAATCTCCCCTGGATCTCCTTTTTCTGTTCTGCGCTGGGCCTCTTTTATAAACTGGGCACGCGTCACGGCCGTGATGGCCATCACGGCCAGGCCGCGACGTGTTCTGGAATGGGCGCGCTCTCAAATTTGGAGCATCACGGTCGTGATTCTCATCACGGCTAGGCCGTGATCGCTTCTGTCTCCACCAATTGGTCTGTCACGGTCGTGATGGGCATCACGGCTAGGCCGTGACAGCTTCTGACTTTTGCCTTCTGCTCTGCTTGATCATGGTCATGATGGTGATCACGGCTAGGCCGTGATGGTGATCACGGCTAGGACGTGATGAGCTCTGTTTGGCTATTTTCTTCACTTTTCAAGCTCTGTCTTCATCCAAGCTCCATCATGGCTGATCTTGAGCATTTTTCCTTAAATTCCTGTAAAACAACACCAAGAAACCGCCTCACCCGTTCCAAGGTAAAAACTAATAAAAATAAAATTAAATATGCCTAACCTATATGAAAATGCATGCAAAAATGTACATGAAATATGATGTGAAATCACACTATCAAATCACCCCAAGCTTATTCATTTGCTTGTCCTCAAGCAATCACTAAGGCCAGAAGAGATAAATGATCAGAACATGGATAGTGAACCAAGAACCCGAGTAACTAATCCAAGTAACAGGCATTTCAAATAATTCAGCGAGAGACAATCAGTTTCAAGTCCAATTAGAAGCTTAGGTTTCTTAGACTCATATTCTCACTGATTCGGGCACTCTTTCTCACATGAAGATCACCCCAAGCTTGTTCATTTGCTTGGCTCTATTTCTCCCCTCACTCAAGTGTTTAGGGATATATGACAATTCGCTCCATTTTCCTCAAGGAATGAATTCTACCATAAGCTTGACTATCGACCAAATCTCTACTTTATTAATGAAAACAATTAAGAATCAAGAGGTCTTTTACTTTGAGTGTAATGGGGCCATGAGATTAATCGTTAGGTGGGGAAATCAAGAAAAGTATATTTCAAAAGGGCTAAACAAAATCATCAAGCATTGCAAAACATGACACCTTCTAAAATACATTTTTGGGTTTCGATTCATTTTTCCACCTTTCTTCCTTTCTTTTTGTTTTATTTCTCATTTCTTTTTGTCATCCCCTTCTCTATTTATATTTCTTTTTCTTTTATTTTTTCCTTTTATTTGGAGAAGGGGAGATTTTCAATTCAAGAGAAATATTTTTCTGATTTTCTCATCCCATACTTTTTCAACTACCATTTTACCCTTTTTTGTAATACTTTAAAATGTGCCCTACCAAGCATATTCATCAAAGTAATTTGAGGTACCAAGAAAAGTATTTTATTCATGTAGGCTCAAAATTGGGCAACTAAGGGGTAACATTTAGTCATTCAAAGCTCAGAAGGCCGAAAAAATACATAGTGCCTCAATCATTTTCAAAAATGTTTTTAAAAAATTTTTAAGCTTCAAAACGGTTTCTAGTCAAGTTCTAGAGAAATACAATCCAAGAGGAATAACACTCTATCACAAAGAATGGGGTAGATTTAGTGAGTACCCCCTTTTTGGCTCAAAATCTCACATTTAATAGTTCAAAAATCAGTGAGGAACACAAATCTACGGAACCACATGCTAATTATCAACTATCAAAGATCATCTCAAGCAATTTTCATTTGTAGCCTTATCACAAGAATAAAAAAAATTGGGTTCAACAATTCACTATCTCAATTTATTTGGCACTAAGTTCTTACAATTGGATGCATAATCTAAGCAAGGGCAATCTAATTGTGTGATCATGCAAACTATACCTATGTGAATGCAACATGCAAAATGCACAAGTATGCAAAAGTACCCCTACCCCAAGCTTAAAAATTTACATTGTCCCCAATGTAAACAATCAAGTTAGAGAGAGGAGAAAAACGGAACAACTCACCGAGGCGGTAGCGGGTGCTGGCTCACATTCCAATCAGAAACTTGTTGGGAAATGCGTCACGACCGTGAGCCTCATCACGGGCAGGCTGTGATCAATTCTGATCCATGGGTGTTGGCCTGTCACGGCCGTGAACTCCATCACGGCTAGGCCGTGATGCTCTCTGATATTCAGGGTCCTTCCATCACGCCCGTGATCTGTATCACGGCTGGGCCATGATCCTTTCTGATCTTCTAATTAAGCTCATCACGGCCGTGACCAGTGTCACGGCCTGGGCGTGATGGTTGCTGACTTTGCTTTTCCTTGTCCTTTTGCTTTTCCTTCCTTCTTTCCCTGAAAACACCTAACAAATCTATTAATTTTTTTTTTCCTCTTGATCTTCTCAAATTATTCAAGAGTTAAATTCAAAAACAAAAACTAACTAAAGAGAAGGGTTAAGAAAACTTGGGTTGCCTCCCAGTAAGCGCTTCTTTAACGTCAATAGCTTGACGGGATCACGAAGCTTCCACCCAGATCCCATACCCTATGGTATAAGGGCCAATTGGTGCTCACAGTGTAAGGGCATCCTCCCGGATCCCATAGCTTGTGGAGTGACACTTGCAGAAGCAATATGAATATACCCTTATTTCCTCCTAGCAAGTGAGTGAAAACTCCATTGACCTCTTTAATAGCGAACTCACTTCTTCCCGGGTCAAATGGTAAGTCACCTACTTTAAGAATGGTCTTTATGTAATTAGTTTCTCCATGAAGTACTAGAACCATAACTTCTTGAGGCGATCTTAGAGCCTTTCCTGCTGTTGATGAAAACTCCCAATTCTCAGGCAATGACTTGAACTCCAAAGTTGGTATTTTCACAAAGTAATGATGTAGACAAATTGTAGGCACCAACTTTGTAATATCCAAACATGCATGCAAACCAACATACTTATCCAACTCAGAATTTTTAGGCTCCTCAATAGGAACGGTGAGAGAGGCATTTTCCACATGAATGGTCTCTTTTATCCCTTGCACAGGAACAATAGGAGATATTTCCTCTTTGCACTCCTCTCTATGATCCTCTCCTCTTGAATCATCTTCCACTACCACTTCATCTTCATTCACGTCCATGCTAGCAAATAGATTCTCTTCAATTTGAATTTCATGTTGCTTTTCTGCTAGTAATTTAGAAAATTCACTGGCTTGTTCTTCCAACTTCTGAAAGTTGTCACTTAGCGATGTCACTATATTACTAGCATTTTTCCCTGCTCGCATCTCAACCCTCTGAATCATGGAAATAACTTCCTCCTTGCTACGCTCTATGCTCAAGCTCAAAGGATAAGCATCTATATCCCAGAGAATCTCTAGCAAATCAGGATCCAGCTCGAAGTGTGGTGGTGGTTGCAAAGATGACAAATAGGACTTCCATTCTTCTTTGGAGTATGTCTTCACGTGCTTAACAATGATACCATCAAACACGATCCAATCAAGTTGATATTCCCAAGTTCGATAGTGATGATAATCCATGTGTTTCATCAACCTCGCATGCACAAAAGCCTAGAGACCAAGAATGTTAACACCAAATGACAGCAAAGAGAAACAGAAAGTAAAACAAAAAAAAAATCAGATATACACAGAGAATAAAAAATAAAAATGTCTAAAGTAGTTGCCTCCTTTGTTACTAATGATATTGGCTAAACCAATCCCCGGCAACGACGCCAAAAACTTGTTGAGACGAAATATAGGCAAGTATACCTAGTCGTACAAGTAATACGGTGGTGAGACCGGTTATCGTATCCACAGGGATCGGTTGCCAATTACCAATTCACAAATCAAGAAACTATCTAGACTAAACTATAAATCAAGAGAAATCAAAACAGAAAAGCAATAAAATGTTTTTTGTCTTTTTGGGAACTTTTAACAAACACTTGGAGTGCAGAAAGAGGTGTTGGGATTAAATTTCACCAAACCTTAGCCTCATGCAATACCAATACTAGATACCTCCCATTCATGCTTCAAATATTAAAATCAACCCACAAAATTACTCAAGCCCTGATTCCTCATATGGCAAGAGCCTAAATCCACTAATAGACCCTAATTCCTTAGGTGGCCTAGATTAATGAATTTGCATTACGATTAAGGATTACGCGATTACTAATAAACCAAACCCCATTCCTAGGTGCAAGGTTTACTAGGTGATGAATTCCAGATCAAGAAATGATAAGAATGTCCCCATTGCAAATCAAATCTTAGAATCAAATCATGGATGATCATACCATAACAAGCATTAAGCGTAGGAATTAAACACTAATACGAAGTCATGAACACGGATTAATCAATCATGGCAAATACATAATATTCAGTTTGGTTACATCTAATCCCAACAACAGGGATTTAGTTACTCATAGAGAAAGCCAAAACTAAAACAGTAGGGACAAAGGAAAGAAGAAGGGAAAGAAGAAACTCCATTGGAAGCTTTTCCCAGCCGTCGACCTCCTTTGATTCTAGGGTTCCAGTCCTCTTCAACCTCTAGCCTCCAAGGTCTTCCTAGGGTGAAAGTGCTCCTAGGGTAAAAGTCCCTCTTTTTCTGTCTGGAAGAATCTCCCCCGGATCTCCTTTTTCTGTTCTGCGCTAGGCCTCTTTTATAAACTGGGCACGCGTCACGGCCGTGACGTGTTCTGGAATGGGCGCGCTTTCAAATTTGGAGCATCACGGCCGTGATTCTCATCACGGCTAGGCCGTGATCGCTTCTGTCTCCACCAATTGGCCTGTCACGGCCGTGATGGTGATCACGGCTAGGCCGTGATGAGCTCTGTTTGGCTATTTTCTTCACTTTTCAAGCTCTGTCTTCATCCAAGCTCCATCATGGCTGATCTTGAGCATTTTTCCTTAAATTCCTGCAAAACAACACCAAGAAACCGTCTCACCCGTTCCAAGGTAAAAACTAATAAAAATCAAATTAAATATGCCTAACCTATATGAAAATGCATGCAAAAATGTACATGAAATATGATGTGAAATCACACTATCAATAATGTTCCATCGATATAGCATCCAAGAAATATGTTTAACAACTCGATGCACAAGTCCACGATCGGAGTACCCTAACAACCATCTCCTCGGTACTTTCACACTAGAGTACTTAACATCTGCATAATTATTTAGTTCAGTGGAGTGTCAAGATAGCCCTGCTGTCCAGGTCTCCATCGGTGCAGTGCAGTTGTACACTGAACCATTGGCAGGATCCACGCCTGACTATCCACAAGGTCTCTATGACCCTCACACAATCCCCTAATCTCCTATAAATAGGTATCTATACTTTCGGAATGACAACGACTTTGATTAGGTTGGAATGTTGTCCGAAGCACAAGACAACAACTAAAACGTCCCATAGCGCCGATATCAGTTTTAAAAGAATTGTCATTGTTAAGATTTGAGCTCGAATAGACCATTAACCAAAATCATCCTTTTAAACTCAAATTCATTTGAATACTTAAAATTAATTAAAGCATACTTAGGCTAAAATTAATTATTTTAAAGGACATGCATTAATATAATGATTTAACCTGATAAATTACTATTTTGACTCATTTTGGGTAAAATGTATAGCAATAGTTAAAATTAATAATTGATACCTATGAAGTTCAACATATGGTTTTGATGATGATCTCCAAATGCACACCAAGGAAGAAACTTCAATTGTTGAAGGGTTTAATATTTTCTTAAGGAATATTTTTTTAAAATTGCCTTTAAGATTGAAGTATAATTTGTAAAGTATGTAATAAGTTTTTTAGATTTAACATGTTTAGAAGATTATTTCACTTTGATTCAAGATATAAAAAAAAAATCTGGACTTGCCTTTGAAAAGAAAAAAATTGATTTTTTATGTGAAAAAGGCAAGTAGTCGACTACTTGGGTTAAGCAGTCAACTACATTGTTCTTTATCATTCCAGAAACGTGTTTTAATCAAAGTAATCGACTACTTATATGAAGTAATCGACTACTTCAGTCATGTTGTCTACGACTTCAGTCGGGTAGTCGACTACTTCAGTCAGGTACTCTACTACTTCAGTCAGGTAGTCGACTACTCAGCTGAAATTCTTGAATCTTGGTTCTGTTACACTAAAGTAGTCGATTACTAATATAAAGCAGTCGACTACTGATGAGTGTGATTTCACCTCATATTTCCATGACATTTTGCATGCATTTTCATATAGTTTAGGCATTTTTAATTTGATTTTGGTTAGTTTTTACCTTGGAACGGGTAAGGCAGTTTTGTGGTGTTGTTGTGCAGGAATTAAGGATTAAAATGCTCAAGATTAACCATGATGGAGCTTGCATGAAGATGGGGTTTGAAAAGTGAAGAAAATGAGCCAGACAGAGCCCATCACGGCCTAGCCGTGACAGCCATCACGGCTTAGCCGTGACAGCCATCACGGCCATGATCGAGTAGAGCTGAAAAGAAAGAATGGAAAAGTCACAGCTGGTCACGGCCAGCCCGTGATGTCCATCACGACCGTGACATGCCAACTGAACCAGACCCTCACAGGCAGAACTGATCACGACCTAGCCGTGATGGTGGTCACGGCCGTGACAGACCAACCGGTGAAGCAACCTCCAAGGCAGAACCCGTCACGGCCTGGCCGTGATGTCCATCACGGCCGTGACACGCAATATTTGGATCTGTAGAAACTGATTTGATCTGAATTTGTGTTTGATTGAGATTCAAATTACTCTAATCGATAAATAGGGCAATTAGGCAGAGGATTTGGAGGACTTTTGGACTGCTACACTTAGGGAAAATTAGGATTCTGTTCTTCTTCTTCTTCTCTTCTCTTAGGTTTTATTTCATGTTTTTGTTAACCAAGATTGTTATCACCATGGCAATGCTTGAGTAGTAGCCTTATTTCTAGGGATTGGGGCTATGCCCAAGATTTGTTTTATGTTATGAATTGATGTTTTACCTTTGTTAATTTCGATTTTGCTTTAGATCTGATTTCTATCGTTTTCATTACTCGTAAATTTGGTGGCCACTTATTTGCGTGTCGTAGATACTCTAAGGAGGAACCTAGCGGTGAACTTAGGTATCGGATCTATAGAATCAGACTTAGCTAGAAGCGGTCCTTCGAGGGGTTGACGAATTGTCACAAAGCTTAAAGGGTTCAATCTAAATTCAACTACCACGAGAGTAGGGGTTGGTTTAATTGGGCACGATTTTTGTAACCCGAGAGGGAGCATTAACTTATTTAGGATAAATTCGCCTTCAAGGCAATTTGGATAATTAACAAGGGGTAGTCAATTTGGTAACTTGAACAATCTTGTTGGTAACCCAATTCCTAGGAATCTCTTTAGATTTGAAAAACCCTTAATTGATTTACTTTTCTGTTTTAATTGATTGCATTCTTAATTATCTGATTTTCAAGTTTATTCTTATTTCAAAAACCAAATCTTTTCAAAATCCTTTTTTATATAGTCCAATTTGATTGATTTAATAATTAGTTGTGATTTGAGATCACGGTCTCTGTGGGATCGATCTTTTTATTACTTGGCGACGAATCCGGTACACTTGCCGGAATTCACCACACCAAGTTTTTGGCGCCGTTGCCGGGGACTGTGCTTTCTTGAATCTCAATTTAATTTTTAAATTGATTTTTATGGACTTTTTATTTTTAATTGTTTTTTGTTAAAAATAATATTTCATTTATCTCTTTTTCTTCCTAGAGTATCTATCTCTCTGTGTTTTTATCTTTCATGCAAAGATCCCTGAGTCTTGGAAACCTTATTGAAGTTGACCCCGAAATCGAAAGGACCTTTCGTAGACGTAGGAGACTACAAAGAGAGAGAGAGAGGTTGATTCCCATTCCACTCATGGTGAAACTACCGGATACCAAACCATTGAAGGACTACGCAACCCCAAATGCAAGGGGTTTGCGAACTGGGATTGCTAGGCCAGAGATCGAGGCGGAGAACTACATTATACCGCCTATGCTAATTAGCATGATTAGACAACACCAATTAGGAGGATTGCCCTCGGAGGACCCGACTGATCATGTGGAGACATTCTTGGAGTTCACCGATGCAATTAGAATTCATGGTGCCTTAATTGATGCTATTCGTTTGAGGTTTTTTCCCTCCTCTCTTACTGGAAAGGCAAAAGCTTGGCTGAAGCAAGTGCCCGCTAATACCTTGTCGACTTGGGACCAACTGGAGCAGGCATTCTTGGAGAAATTCTTCCCTCCATCCAAGACGGCTTACCTACGAACCCAGATCACCGGCTTCTTCCAAAAGGACGGAGAATGCTTATCCGAAGCTTGGGATCGCTACAAGGGATTGCTGGAGTCTTGCCCACATCATGGACTCGAAAGGTGGTTGTTAGTGCACACCTTCTACAACGAATTGGATTACTCTTCGAAGGTGTCACTTGACTCCGCAGCTGGTGGAGCCTTTATGAACAGACCCCTGACCGAAGCATTCAATATCATTGAAAACGTAGCTACCAACTACCACCAATGGGGTTCGGAAAGAGGTAATAACCCGAAAAAGATTTTGGGGGGTAAGTTTGAAATGAATAACACTGATCTTATTATGTCTAAAATTGACTCATTGAATAAACGCTTTGATAAGCTTGAAAAGGCTAATGTGAGTTCAATAGGTGCTACTAATGTTGTTTGTGAGATTTGTGGAATGCAGGGACATGACATAATGGAGTGCCCACATGGTATTGCTCATGGATCCGGTGCTTCAGGGGAACAAGTGAACTCTTGCCACAACTTCTATGACACGAACCCGAAGTTACCAAATTATGCTCCTCCAAATTCTTACAACCAAGGAAGCAAGAACAGCCCTTACCTCTCCTACGGGAACTACAACAACACGCTGAACCATGAATTCTAAGAAGGCCAAGGTAATAGGAAACCCGCATCAGGGTATCCTCAGGTACAAAAGTCTAAACTTGAGTCTCTCTTGGAGAACTTTGTTAAAACTCAAACAAAACACAATGAATAGTTTAGGCAACAAGGTAGGGCAGTCAATGAGGCAATAAAAGAGTTAGCATCTAAGGTAGATAACTTACCCATCCATAATAAGATGTTAGAAACTCAGATTGCCCAACAAGCTAGTACATATTCTAGACCTAAGGGTACGTTTCCGGGACAACCAGAAGTTAATCCCAATGAACATTGTAATGCCATATACTTGAGGGATGATAAACTTGGGGTGGTTGAGAAGGATGTGGAATGCAAGGAGGACATGAGCAAAGATGAAGAGATAGAGCCAAAGTATGTCCCTCCACCACCCTACCAACCCCCAATACCTTTCCCACAAAGGTTGGTAAAGAGAAAGCAAGTAGAAATAGAAACTAAGAGCTTAATTGAGGAGCACAATGCCATGATAAAAACTAATATGCCTCCTAAACTAAAAGATCCAGGTAGTTTCTCTATTGCTTGCTCAATCGGAGAAGTGAAAATAGACCAAGCCTTATGTGACTTAGGGGCTAGTACGAGTCTGATGCCGCTTACTATCTTTGAGAGGTTAGGAACCAAGGAATTGAGTCCATCCAAATTTTCTTTACAATTTACGGATGGCTCAACTAAAACTCCTCTAGACATACTAGAGAATGTCCCCGTAAAGGTAGGAAAATTTTTCATTCCAACCGATTTCATGGTGTTGGATATGAACGGGAATTCTAAATTCCTTATCATTCTTGGAATGCCATTCTTGGCCACAGCTGGAGCGATAATAGACATAAAAAATGGCAAGCTCTCTTTAAATGTAGAGGAAGGTAGGGTAGATTTTGATTTGACTAACTCATATAACAACCCTCCTTTTGAGAGTCATATGTGCAGGATCGATATAATGTCTCCAGAGGTGAAGGAAGAGCTTAACATGGAAGCAACTCCGAAGCTTTGCAAGACAAATGATGCACCAAATGGTGATGAAGTTGGAGTTGCTCATCATGTGGAGATAAAACTTCCACCAGGAGGAAGTAAGGCCATGAAACTCAGAGTGAAGAGAGCAAAGCGAAAGCGCAATTGCCCATATGAACAAAATCGGCTCTTTGAAGGACTTCCATGGAAGAGAGGTGTTCTTGCACTTCCAAGCCCAGCCGACCCCAGTTGATTGAAGGACTATGGTCAAGCTTAGGACCGTAAATAAGTGCTTCTTGGGAGGCAACCCAAATTTCCTTTAACTTTTCCATTTGTTTTTGAATTTTGTTTCTGAATAATTTGAGGAGGTTAAGATAAGAAAGATCGCTAATTGAATGTTTTGCCAAGTATTTTCAGGTTATGAAAGCAGTAAGAGCAAAAAGGCAAGGAAAAATAAAGTCAGGAGTCATCATGCTCAGACCGTGATGGTTGTCACGGCCGTGATTAGCTAACCAAAGAATATCCGAACTGATCACGGCCCAGCCGTGATATCCATCACGGGCGTGATGAGAAGGACCCTGAAGATCAGAATGTATCACGACCTAGCCGTGATGGAGGTCACGGCCGTGACAGGCCAGCTCCTATAGACCAGAATTGATCACGGCCTAGTCGTGATGAGCATCACGATCGTGACACATTTTCCAGCATCTCTATGACTGGCATGCGAGCCAGCACCCTCTACCACCTCGATGAGTTGTTCCATTTTTCTCCTCTCTCCAACTTGATTATTTACATTAGGGACAATGTAAGTCTTTAAGCTTGGGGTAGGGGTATTTTTTCAATTTTTTGCATTTTTTCATTTTTCATGTTGCGTTCATATAGGCATAGTTTTGCATGATTACATGATTAGATTGCCCCTTTCTTAGATTATGCATCCAATTATAAAAACTTGGTGCCAAATGAATTGAGATAGTGAATTTTTTAACACAATTTTTGTATTCTCGTGATAGGCTAAAAATAAAAATGCTTGAGATGATCTTTTGATAGTTGATAATTAGCATGTGGTTCCTTAGATTTATGGTTCTCATTGATTTTAAACTACTAAATGTGAGATTTTTGAGCCTATAAGGGGTACTCACTAAATCTACCACATTCTTTGTGATAGAGTGTTTTATTACTCTTGGATTGTATTTTCTAGAACTTGACTTGAAACCGTTTTGAAACTTAAATTTTTTTTGAAAACATATTTGAAAATGATTGAGGCACTAGGTATCTTTCCGGTCATCTGAGCTTTGATTGATTAAATGCTATCCCTTAGTTGCCCAATTTTGTGCCTAAAAGAATAAAATACTTTTCTTGGTACCTTGAAATATTTTGATGAACAATGCTTGGTATGGAACCTCTTAAAGTATTGCAAAAGGGCAAAAAGGGTAGTTTGAAGAATGAATTGTGGGATAAAAAGTTAGAGAAATTTCTCTAAATTTGAAAATCTCCCCTTCTCCAAATAAATAAATAAATAAATAAATAAATAAATAAATAAATAATGGAGAAGGGGATAAGAAAAAGAAAGTGAGAAATAAAAAAGTAAAATGAAAAGAAAGAAATGTGGAAAACTGAACTGAATCCCAAAAAGGAATTTTAGAAGGTGTCATGCTTTGCACTGTTTAATTTTGTTTAGCCTTCTAGAATTTCCCTTTTCTTGATTTCCCCACATAACAATTAATCCCATGGCCCCATTACAACCAAAATAAAAGACCTCTTGATTCTTATGTGTTTTCATTAATAAAGTAGAGATTTGGTTGATAGTCAAGCTTATGGTAGGGTACCTTCCTTGAGGAAATTGAGCGAATTGTCACATACCCTCAAACATATGAGTGAGGTGAGAAGAGTACCCGAATTAGTGAGAGATGTGAGTCTGGGGAACCTAAGCTTCTAATTGGACATAAAATTGATTGTCTCTTGGTTTCTTATTGAATATGCCTGTTACTTGAATTCATTACTCGGGTTTTAGATTCACTGTCCATGCTTCGATTGATTATCTTTTCTTGCCTTAGTTATTGCTTGAGGACAAGCAAAATATTAATCTTGGGGTAGTTTGACGAGTGTGATTTCACCTCATATTTCCATGACATTTTGCATGCATTTTCACATAGTTTAGGCATTTTTAATTTGATTTTGGTTAGTTTTTACCTTGGAACGGGTAAGATGGTTTTGTGGTGTTGTTGTGCGGGAATTAAGAATTAAAATGCTCAAGATTAACCATGATGGAGCTTGCATGAAGATGAGGCTTGAAAAGTGAAGAAAATGAGCCAAACAGAGCCCATCACGGCCTAGCCGTGACAACCATCACGACCATGATCGAGTAGAACTGAAAAGAAAGAATGGAAAAGTCAGAGCTGGTCACGGCTTGCCCGTGATGTCCATCACGGCCGTGACATGCCAACTGAACCAGACCCTCACAGACAGAACTGATCATGGCCTAGCCG
The DNA here is from genome assembly GCA_030762895.1 of Sophora flavescens. Taxonomy (NCBI): domain Eukaryota; kingdom Viridiplantae; phylum Streptophyta; class Magnoliopsida; order Fabales; family Fabaceae; genus Sophora; species Sophora flavescens. The sequence continues at coordinate 90,805,977 of CM061064.1, read as the reverse complement.
TGATGGTGGTCACGGCCGTGACAGACCAACCAGTGAAGCAACCTCCAAGGCAGAACCCGTCATGGCCTGGCCGTGATGTCCATCATGGTCGTGACGCACAATATTTGGATCTGTAGAAACTGATTTGATCTGAATTTGTGTTTGATTGGGATTCAAATTACCCTAATCTATAAATAGGGCAATTAGGCAGAGGATTTGGAGGACTTTTGGAATCCTCCTCCTCCTCCTCCTCCTCCTCTCTTAGGTTTTATTTCATTTTTTGTTAGCCAAGATTGTCATCACCATGGCAACGCTTGAGTAGTAGCCTTATTTCTAGGGATTGAGGCTATGCCCAAGATTTGTTTTATGTTATGAATTGATGTTTTACCTTTTTTAATTTCGATTTTGATTTAGATCTGATTTCTATTGTTTTAATTACTCGTAAATTCGGTGGCCACTTATTTGCGTGTCGTAGATACTCTAAGGAGGAACCTAGTGGTGAACTTAGGTATCGGATCTATAGAATCAGACTTAGGACTTAAATCACGAGAGTTAGAAGTGGTCCTTCGAGGGGTTGACGAATTGTCACAAAGCTTAAAGGGTTCAATCTAAATTCAACTACCACGAGAGTAGGGATTGGTTTAATTGGGCACGGTTTTTGTAACCCGAGAGGGAGCATTGACTTATTTAGGATAAATTCGCCTTCAAGGAAATTTGGATAATTAACAAGGGGTAGTCAATTTGGTAACATGAACAATCTTGTTGGTAACCCAATTCCTAGGAATCTCTTTAGGTTTGAAAAACCCCTAATTGATTTAATTTTCTGTTTTAATTGATTGCATTCTTAATTATCTGATTTTCTAGTTTATTCTTATTTCAAAAACCAAATCTTTTCAAAATCCTTTTTTATATAGTCCAGTTTGATTGATTTAATAATTAGTTGTGATTTGAGATCACGGTCTCTGTGGGATCGATCTTTTTATTACTTGGTGACAAACCAGACTCGGTGGTCGTCTTCTTCACTTCGAGCGGCGGCCGGAGTCGCTTCCTAGGTGGCGGCACGTGCTGCTGGACTGGAGTGAAGGAGGAGAGAATTTTCAAAAGTTTAGAGAGATGTGAGATGTGAGTGTGTTCTGTGTTTTACTGAAAGAAGAAGAGGAAGTAATGTGAAAAAAAAAAAAATAATGAAAGGAAGGGAAGAAGGGAACGTGGAGGGATGCAGAGCCAAGGGAAAAATAACTTTCATTTTTTTTTCTTTTTCATGATAACAAATTTCCTCTATTATTTTTTTAAAAAAACTAAAATTAAAATATAATAAAATATGGAAAATAAACTTTCTTCAACTATATTACTTTAGGTAGTTTTTTTTTTCCAAACAAGGAATAATAGCGTAAAGCTATTATCTAACAAGCGTGCATACACTGCAATAATACAGTACTGATGCACCAAATAAAATATTTTTCAATGAGTAAATAAAATTACTCAAACCAAACAACATAAAAATAAATAAAAATAACTATCCAAATAATTAATCACTCAAATAAATAATTAAACATATATACAAAAATTGGGATGTTACATTTGTGATATCAAAGCCAAAGGTTTTTTGATCAGGGCAGATGATATAATACAAAGCATGTATCCAATTATGATCAGAGCAAGCATAATATTGCATCCATGTATTTCGTTAAGATATTCATTAATAGCAGCAGTTAACTCATTTTCTCCCCCATTGTCATCAACAAAAAGTAAAAGAGAAAAAAACAAAGAGAACTGCGAGAAACTGTATTTTATTACGAACATCATTGACTAGTACATTGCATAAAAACGAAAAAGGTACAAAAGAAAATTTATTGATCGGGTTTAGGAACAAGTTGACTAAGAATTCTAAAAACTTCATCTAGCTTTTCACCAAGTCCACTGATTTGTGCTCTGGAAACTAGATCCATAGCAATGAGAGTGGAGGCCAAAGTTACAAAAGTAGAAGTAGCAGATGATGTAGAGGTTTCATGTTTAAGAGGTTTTCTAGATGTCTGAGGAGGTTCATGAGGAAAAATATTAAGACAATACCATAGTAAGGAGAGACAAGAAGAATAAATGAAAGTGATATCAAAGATCAGTAGGAAAAGTGAGAGAGAGATAAAGGAAAAACATAATGTAAAGAACCGAAAGGTTTTAGACAAAGAATTCGAAGACAGATATTTTCAAAGTTAGAAAGATAAGAAATAAGAGGTGAGAAATAGTAGAAGAACCAAGATAAATCTTGTGAAGAAATAGGTAAATTTAAAGTATAAACTGAAAAGGGATTTGTGTAAAAACAGATTGGAAGAATAAACAGAAAAGGAGTAAAAATGAAAGTTTGTTGAAAGGGGTAGAGTTGTCTTGTTTCTGCTGTGTCTTCATCTGGGTACCCAACGCAGGGAATCTAATAGGATGAGAGTCTTGCTCTATCAGTAGGCGTCTCAAGTTTTTCAACCAAAGATAATCCACAATGGTGAGCTGGGTCCTGAAAGACTCTTGGTTCAGGACGACTCATGGAAGATGTGGACCATCTTGGGAACTTCAACTTTTATTCAGTCCTTTTGAGCCAACAAAATGGCTTCTTGATCTTAGGCTCTAGATTTTGTGGCTTGCAGTAGGGTCCTCTGCCAGGACAGATCTTCAAAGTTGTGTCTAGCCACATGCAAGCTGTAGGATTCATCTTGTATTTCCTAGAGGCTCTGTACAGCCTAACTGCAGCCTGCTCAGTAATTAGATTGTTGATTGCCTTAAGATCATTTGAGGTGAGTATGTCAGGGTTAATGAGGTCAATTGACTGTAGGGTAGTAGAAACGTATCTGAATGGAGGGATAGTGGTTTTTGGTATGCCTCCGTGTGATGTGGTTAGGAAAGAAGGTGATACTTTCCAGGAGGTGGTAATGGGTGGTATGAGAGAATCAAAGACTTGTGTAATTGGTACAAGTGTTTGATTTTCTTGTTGTGGTGGAGAAGAAGGTGAAGAGTGATCAGAAAAGTGGTCAAGTGAGATGTGTTGATGTGGTTCAGGTGAGGTATTATCAGGAGTGAGCTTAAGATTGAAGTTTCTGAGGTAAAGGGAAAGAATATTTTCAGCTATGGGTATTTGGTTATGAAGAGGTGTGTTATAATATGGTGTAGGTGTAGAAGAGGAGGTAGAAGATGAGGGTAAGTGAATTAGTGAAGGAGATGAGGGTTCATATGACCTTACTGGTGAAGCAGCAGGTGAATCAATGTGTACATACATCTGTACAGGCTCAGCAATCTTCAACTGAGTTGATCTTCTAACTGGTGTAGGTGCTTCTACAACCTTTCTCTTCATTCCTTCTTAGGGGTACTAGCAGAATCTCCCTTGAGTAGTTCCTTCTTTAGAACCTTTGAAATAAGTTGGTCATCATCATTAGACTCCTCTGTGATGACCAGCTTCCTTTTAACTTGGAGCTTTGGTCTAACTTTGGGGTCCAAAGGTACAGACTCTTAAGTTGCTTGAGTCATCAGACTCCTCAGAAGATCCTTCCTCAGACTCCTCTGAAGTCTTCTTAGCCATTTCTTCTTCTTCGGAATCAAAAATCTTTCCAAGTTTCCTCAGCTTCATCCGTGAGAGAGTCCTCTCATATATGGCAGTAGCCATGTCAACCTTGCCTGTGGTAAGTTGAATACCGTTGTTTTCCAGCAGCTTGGTAATCATCACCCCGTAGGTGTAAAAGGTGCGGTTCTGTGGCTTTTCCATCCTCAACATGTACTTTAAAATTAGATCATTCATATTTATCTTGCTCAAGCTTAAGAAATAAAATAGGGTACACCTATCCATCTTATTGACATTGTCCCTTGCATTGGTTCTTGGCATAACCCAGTTCAGCAGAATGACAAGTAGAAATCTTCCTTTTGGAATAAGCTTGGAGGCAGCCTTATTCCTAGGGTTAGACACTCCGTACAAAACCCTATTTACTGTGTATTCTCCAGAAGCTTCTTCCCGATCATCAGAGAAGGCTGCTCCTTCTCTGGGACATCCAGTAGCAACTTGAATATTCTTGATGGTGAACGGGTAGGGTTTCCCATTGCACAGGGTTTTGATTGAGATCTATGATTGAGACATCCTTTCTTCAGCATTCTCCCAGAATTACTGAACAAGAAGTGGGTATACTGGTTCCTTCAGCTTGAAGAACTTTACCCATTGTGATGCTTCCAGCTCTGGCATCACATCCATCCCAACTTTTATGATTTTTCTCATCTTAGCAAATCTTCCATATACAATCATTTGAATGTTAACAACACTCATTCCAATTCGAGCAGCAGTACGAACAAGCTTCTTGAAAGGTACTTTTGGTGCCATGTATTTTGGTTTGAGAGAGAAGAGGCTTTCGAAAGATTTTTCGCACGAGAGAGAAAAAGTGAATGATTTGGAGCAGTGAGGAGTTTCTGACAAAAGATGTTTTTCTTTTAAGAGAGAGGTGTTTCAAAAAAAGTAGTTGAGAATGATAAAGGCAAAATGAACCAAGTTATATTTAGATAATGTTTTGTTAAAAAACAACATTACACTAATTAAAACATATAGACATGTTAGTCACGACAATATCTCAGTTTACTCTAATGCTAAAGGAAATATGATCTAAAAAGGCATGTTATAATACGATTAAACAAAGAATTCAATTTACATGCACTGTTGGTCTAAAAATATTTAATTGCATCATTAACAATTATATATGTATAGTATAAAATTTTTTAATCTAACGCTATGTCAAGATTAAACTCTACCAAACTTTCATAATTGGTTAACTTATACTTTTGGTCACTTATCTTTATTTTAGGTTTCGATTTGGCCCCTCATGTTGTCAACAACATATCAGTTTGATCCTTTCTATTAGATTTATATTAAAGGCGTTAGGTTTTCACCACCAATCGTCGGAAACCACGAACCCTTGCCGAAAACCACCATCCCTCCTCGGAATCTGGATTTTAGAGAGAGAAATGTCCATTTTCTCTTTCTCTATCTCTCTCCTCCCTTCTCTATCACCATTTCCTCATCTTATCCCACGTTGCAAGATCCTGAAGCTCAGGTATCAAAATACCTTTGGAAAACAAATTCACCACAATCCTATTGAACCCATCTCGAAAAGAAGCATTCAAAGAGTTTCTAACATAAATAAAAGCCAATCTTTGTGTTCCCTCTCGAGCTTCCTAAGGTTGAATAACTCTCTGCCCACTTTAATCATAGAAGGGTAGAGTTCCCAGCCGTGGACGACACCTTCAAGGTAGAGCTCGAGGAGGATGCGAGCGGTGGAGCCGACGCCAAAGACAAGGATGGCGAAGGGTCCCATAGGCACGATGCGTGGGACGGTTGCGAAGACGCCGAAGTAGGTGTTGGTGAGGGATTTGAAGAGGAAAGGAATGTTATGGATGTTTCAGGAGAATGAAATTGGTGTTGGGGTGTTTTTGAGAGAGAATGAAATTGTCGTTGGGGTGTTGGTGTAACGCCCCGATTTCTGCTGTTTTCTATATCGATAAACAAATATCTATTTATATTTTTATCCGAGATCTAGAAAATGATTTTGGTTGAAAACTAAATCATATTTAGAGTCGACTTCATGGCGAAAGCCTACGGTTAAATTTTGGGTTGAAAATTCAGACGAAACCCGGTCTGCGTTTTCACTGACGGTAAGATTTTACTAGTCAGAAAACCTAATTTTGACCCGATAACGAAACAATAATTTTTCTTATCACCTTTTACGTAATATGGGCCTTTTCAAAAATTTTGTTCTAAAATAAAATATTATATTTTGTTCGGGCGAAGTTTTGAATTAATTTAATTGTGGAAAACCTAAATTGGGAGAATAACGGAGTCGGAATTGGAACTACGGAGACTGAATCAGACATCGGGCCAAGGTTGGACAAATGCCACAATGTTCTAGAGAGTGTGGTGAGTCACCACTAATGACTCACATTAGTCATGATTAGTTTTCTAAATATCTTAGATATTTTGGGTAGGAAAAGACTAAAATGCCCCTAAGTTTAATTGGAACCCAAATTACCCTTAATGACTCACTCATCCTTGCCCCCTCACTCCCTCTTGGTCTCGACAGCGCCCCCCCCCCCCACCCCCCCACTCTCATTTGATCATCAACTACACTAAAAGAAAACCTAAGTTCTTAAGTGTTTGTCTTGCAAATTGGATCAATTTCTTCATCTTCTAGAGGATTGTGTTAGTAGTTATTGTTTGGAGTATTGTAGAGGAAGCTGAGAATCATGTGATCATTTTCGGAAGGAAAATCTATACTTTAAGGTAAGGGGAGTTTGCCTGAGGAGCTTCGATAACTATGTGTATAAATTGTTTGGTGTGTATGTAATTAATTGTGGTAGTTTGTGGTGTTTGTTTTAAATCATTGCGTAATATTCTGTGATGCATGATTTGTCTGTGAAAGCATGCTATAAATTGCGATGTGTGAATTTATTGTTGGTTGTGAAAGCATGTGATAAATTGTGTTGTATGAAATTTTCTGTTGATTTTGTGATTGGCTGGAAGACTGATATCGGTCAGTGCTTATTGGAAATTAAGGATAAAACATTAAGAAAGTTTAAGGAAGACTTTATGTTTTTGAAAACTAATGGATTTAATTTGAAAGGTGAAAATATTAATATTTTAATGAAATAATAAGTTAACGAGTGACAGCGAGTGCGTAACCGAGGAAAAAATTCACTTTTGCAATTTTTTTCGGAAACGACGGGAAAAATGGAAATAAATCTTAATTTTAAAAAAATGTATTTTAAAAATTGTTTTAAGGTTGATGATATGATTTTTTTTGATAAACAAGGGTTTTTGCTTGAGGAAATATGATCTTTTTACGTGGAAAAAAAAATGGGTTAGAAATGATTTTCAAAGAGCTAATGGATTTTTGGAAATAAAAATAAAGGAATCTGAGGACAAATGATTTTCATTACGTTTTAAAATGAATTTCATCAGAAAAGGGTTTTTGGAAAAGAATTTATGAAACAGCGGAAATTTTCCGACAAACTTTGATAAGTTTTCGGGGTTTTTGTTTTGGTATTTGTGTTTCACCGAACGGAAACTCTTTTGGGAAAATAAAGGAAATGATAAGGACCTAGATTGCCGAGACGTCGGGCTAGAGTTCCTAAGAGGAAATTGTAGGGGGAAAGAATTGTAATAACTGAGAAAGGGTAGTCTGGAGCTTTAAGCCTCGATAGAGGAAAAACGAACGGCAAAGAACAGTTACGATAACAACGGGTTTTACATGCCTTGTCTGGCAAATATGCCATTTTGGGCTGACGTGCCTTGTGTATCGAGCTACAATTTCACAAAGGGTGAATTGGGTAAATTGGTTAGTTACGGACCAAAGATAAATTCTAGGGTCTTTGGATCTTAGGGACATTCGGGCTTCGAACATCCAGCGAATACTCGGGGCCTTGCTACCTCGGGTCGTGGAATTCGGTTACCCGGTGATAAGCCGCTGGCTCATCTAGTTTTATGGCTAGTATGACCGTGGTTTTGTGCTAATTATATCCCGTTTTCACCCAAATTAGACTTGATTGTCGTCAAGCAACTTTTTGAGTCTCTAAAGTATTTTTAGGTTAATTTAGCTAATTTGGAGTCGAATAAAGCACTTACTGCTATTTCTTGTTTTCAGGTAATAAAGAGAAGCAGTTATGGAGTTTTTCGCCCCTCGAGAGGCTACTCGCCTCGCGAACCTGAAGCCTGACTGTGCAAGAAATGTCATCTTCTCTGCCTCTCCCCGCGAAACAATGTCTCTCCCCGCGAGAAATCCAACCCTGAAGGACAGAGATGATCACGGCTTACCCGTGTTGAAGGTCACGGCTGTGACAGTTTGGAATTTGAAGAGTCTCACCTCGCGGATCCTCGTCTCGCCCAGCGAGAAATCCAAACACTGAAGACTGTTCATAATATTCTCCTCGCTAAGGTATGCTCGCCTCGCGAGCTCGCGGAATCCAGAATCTGTACTTAAGTCTGTTTTAGGGCAGAACTGATCATCTTCTCTTCTCTTCTTCTCTTCTTTTCATAGTGCGGCTGCATATTAGAATTAGGTTTTAGGTTTATGTTTGTAATGGAGAGCTAGTCTCCTTTGATCAATCTACTGTAATCGGTTCGCACTGCCGCTTGAGGTTTTGTAATTCCTGAACTCATTGCTATTCTCTTTCAATACTTATTTTATATGTTCTGTTTGCTTAATTCAGAATTATATAGAATATGTATTGATTTGTTTCAATGATTGTGTGTTCCTATATTTAATCGCGTTTGCTTAATTCGCGTGTGTTCAATTCGTGTTTGCTTAATTCACTAAGGGCTTCCCCCCGTTTGCTTAATTCGGGAATAGGAACATATGTCTCGTAGCATCGGTTTCGCTTGTTAATTGATGTTACAATCGAAAAGAGAGTAGAATCCGCTTAGGGCTTGGAATTATGTGAACCGATGATAGTGGGAAACCGAGAGCAGTAGGTTGATTGCTTAGCTTATTTTTATTAGTCACTAGTTTGCATTGTTTTCCTTAATTGTTTTCTAGATTGCATCCTTAATTTCAAACCCCCCAAAACTGATTTTGTGTTAATAACAACCCGAGAGTCCTTGTGAGACGATACTCGAGTTGTCGCTCCCTAAACTACATATTTTTGTAAACCGCTCGCTTTTTGACGCGTGCGCGACAGCGCGTCAAAAATTGGCGCCGTTGCCGGGGACTCTTGTTGTTATTAACAGAAAATAGGAAATTTTTTTTTTTGCTAAATTGGTCTGGTTGTGAATTTACCCATGGATGATTATATGCAAGGTTACATGCCTAATGTTAACTATGAACCACCATGCATATGTTATCCTTACTCTCATGGTTTAATACATCGGTTGCCAAGGTTTAGTGGTCTTGCAGGTGAGAATCCGCAGGGGCATCTGAGGGAATTCCAGATTGTTTGTTCTACAATGCTGAGACCTGAAGGAATGACAGAAGACCATGTCAAGATGAGAGCCTTCCCATTCTCACTTGAAGGTGCTGCAAAGGATTGGTTGTATTGTCTTGAGGCGAATTCCATCTCAACCTGGTTTGATTTGAAGAAAGTCTTCCTGTTGAGATACTTTCCTGCTTTCAGAGCTGCATCAATCAGGCGAGAGATATTTGGTATTGGACAAGTTAATGAAGCACCTTAAGCATATATAGACAATATTTACAATCAAGGCAACAATCAGAACAGACACAACATTCTTGACCCTTCCACTGATGAGTACCACACCAGCTGGGGAAACCATCCAAACCCTTGGTATGGGGACTCACCCATGCAACAACAACTGATGTTGCCGCTGACACCACCACAGAACTCTCTCCAAGTGACCACCTCTGCACCGTCTGGACCTTCACTAGAGGACCTGTTCAAGCAAATGACTGCACAAATAACTGCACAAATGGAAGCAAACAATCTCGAATTCCAACAGAGGATGGAAGCAAGTCGTCAGGATTTTGCCACTCAAAATGCTTTCATCGTTTCCTCCTCAGCTACACTGCAAACTCCACATTCCCTTGAAGAACATACAGATTCACAAGTAGTTATTCTTGACAATACTTCTGAGGACAATTTTGATAATGATGTCAAGAATACTTCTATTGATGAACTGTGTGTTGAATCTCCATATATTCATACCTTTCCTGATTCTATCTATTATACTTCATGTGCTGATTGTAATGAATTTGCTTCGTGTGTAGCATTTTTTGAAAGGTATGAAAAGCAAAACGTCCATATGGAACATGAGACGCATGAGGTTGAGGGTCCTGTTCATATAGAAAGTGAGGATCAGGGGGACATCTGCTTCACCATGCTTGAGGATAATGAAGAACCTTTGGAATTAGATGATTCTATGAATTCATATGCATGTGTTGAAAGTGATGGGATGGATGAACTGTGTGCTGAATTTCCAGACATTCAGGCCTTTTCTGATTTTGTTTATTGTACCATATGTACTGACTGTACTAACACTAACATTTATGTGGTGTGTGCTGAGAATTCTGCATGTATAACAGGTGATGAATCTGGTAAAGCAATGGATGAAAATTGTGCAGAAGATGAAGCAGCACCAGAGACACTCTATACCTATCTGCCACCTCCCCCTGTGGAACCACCAGTGATGGAGTTCAATCCTCTGGATTTTGCACCCTTGGATATGAAGACACTGTGGCCAGTCCAAGAGGTTGAACCCCGATTTTATTGGGAGGACTTTGTTGAGAAAGAGGTCAACTGTGACCCAAGAGGGAGTGAGAAGTCCGCCGCACTTGACGAGGTCGCCATAATTGTCAAGTGCTCACTCCCATATCAAGGCTGCAAGTTATGGAAGCATGGAATGAACTCTCACCCTTTGGCTATCACTTGGGCCTTATGTTACAAGCATTGGGATCCAGGCGGAAGCCTCTGAATGAGTTTTTCTTAACCCTTTCTCTTTAGTTTACTTTCATTTTCTTGTTAGTTTCTGCCTTGCTCTATTTTTGTTTTGTTTTCTTTTAGCTCCTGAATAATTTGAGAAGATCAGGAGTATGTGTGTAGAGTCTTGTGTCGGCAAGCTTGATTGGTATTGATTGATTTTGCATAGATTGATTGCATGTTATTTACTGACTGTTTCCCCCTAGGTCTTAAAAATTGAAAATTGATCCCCATTTGAAAAATTGAAAATTGAACTTTGAGATATTTTGTTATGATTGCATGATTTATGATAAGTTTGGGGTGAAGGGAAGCACACACTAGGGATAGAATCTCGTTCAAACAATTTGCAAAAATGTTCAGGTGAGGATTTGAGCCTCCAACATGTTTTTAATTGTGTGAATCACTTTTGAGTTGCACTTTCCCGAATTTGCTTGAATCTCTTTATGGTTTGCATGTTTATGTGTTTGCATCAAATGATTTAAGCATTTTCTTTGTAAATAACCACTTGGCCTGAAAAGAACCAATTCCTAATGCATGTTCCTTTGTTAGCCCCTTTGAGCCTGATTAGCCTATTGTTTCTTATTGACCTTGTGTTATGAGCCTAAAATCTGGAAAAAAAATCATGTTAACCCAATCTTAGGATTAGGAGAGCATGGAAGCTTAGCAAAGAGAAGGTTTGTAAGAAACTAAGTTTGGGGTGGCTACAAGGATGTGACATGTCATTCTGGGGTGAGAAAAAGAAAAAAAACAACATAATAAAAAGGTTGGAGCCAAAGGGCAAAAAGAAAAAAAAAGAAAAAAAAAAAGAAAAAGAAAGAAATAAAAGAACAAAAATGTCAAAGAAAAAAAAAGGATATCTAAAGAAGAAAAAGGTTGTAGTCACCCAAAGCATAAAGAAAAATGGAAAAAGGAACTTGAGTGGAAATTCAAAAGTGTATCAAATGCTCATGCTCTCTTAGTTCCTAGGGACTTAAGCCTAGTACCTTTGTATATCCTACCCTTAGTCAGGCCCCATTACAACCTTAAAAGACCTTTTGATGTTTCATGCATGTTTTCGTGGGAACCTTGGTTGAGATGGAAATCAAATTCAGGGGAAGTGCTCTTAAAAGTGAAATTGAGTGAAATGTTGATTGCCTAGACAAATTGAGCGATTGAGTGAAATGTTAAATACCCTTGTGTGGAAGGCAATTGTTTGAATTTGGTGATCTCCCTTTTGTGTGTAACTTGGATCCCTTGCTTAGATTACTAATTGCATGAATGGTAGAATTCTCAATGTTTAAAGTAGATGAATGTGGGGATTGCTTTGTTGCAAAGGGGGGAAACATTGAAGAAAAATTGTTTTGATGAATTGCTTGAAGTTTGTGCAAATTTGATTGAACCTTTAAGCTTGCCATGTCTTGAGTCTTTTTTGAGTTTTTGAGTTTTAGTTTGCTTGGGGACAAGCAAAGTTTAAGTTTGGGGTACCCGGCATGAATGTACTCAATAGGGAACTATTCCAATATTATTTTAGGTGCTCCATCGTGGTATCCTTGAACAATTGGTGCCGGACCTACATTTAGAGGCCGATCTCATGAGACAATTTTGTTAAGGGGTATCACAGACTAATCATTTCTCGAAGGAGGGAAGTTAGGATCTCCGGAGAATAAAGGTCAAGACTCATAGGATGAACATTGTGAACACCTAATTTTGTCCGGGTATTTTATCCTTTTAATTAATATTTAAAAAATAAAAAATGGAAAATAAAAATGAAATAAAAAAATACATCAGAAAGTCAAATTAAAAAAAAAGAAAAATAAAAAAAGAATAAGAAGGTTTCTTGAGTCCTCTATGTCAGTGTGCAACGTCCAATGGCTCTTGTCACCAATACCCTGTTTTTTCTTCAATTTTGGTCATTCCCCCCTCAGCCTTCCTCTTAACCCAACATACTCCCAAGCATTCTTGAATGAAGCAACACTCAGATGGGGGCTGCTCAAGGATGCTAGTGCAACTGTCAAAATCTTTCCCACAAAGCTCAAGAAATCATAATCCTTTTATAGCTAATTTTCAGAGTTGGGAAGGGGGCTTATGCCTTGATCAGAGATATAGATACATAGATGGAAACTGAAAGGAGACTAGAGGATTTTTTACTTTTGTAATACTCAATATCATCTGGTCCTAATGTTGATGAGAAGAGTTCAATTTTCCCCTCTATAAATAGATACAAATCATAAACAGAAAGGGGGAGGAAGCGTGAAAAAGAAGAGGAATATCAGAATAAAATTTACAAAACCTTTCCCTAACCTCCATCAATAACAGTGGCAACATATTCCACTCATCCATAAACATCATCAACCACATTCCATCTTCAACACCATCCACTCCATTCCATTAAACACATCCCTTCAGCCAAGAAAAAAAACCACCTATCACCCACAACCCATCACTACTTTCATAACAGAAACCATAAAAAAAATAAAAATAAGAAAGAAAAAGATCTGAACCAGCGTCCCTCCTCCGCCACTGCTCTGCCCACAGTCGGTCGCGCCTCACCGTCATCGGGACCCGAAACCGGGCCACAGACGAATCCTCTGTCCCTCGCTGCCTAGCTCCGCCACCATAGCCCGATGCTCCTCCGCTCTGTCCAGTAGTGCGTCAACCGCCTCTGTCTCGCCGTTGGCGCCCTCCACCACGTCTCAGACCAGAAGCTTCACCGTCGTACCATTGCAAAGCTCCGCCATGTCGCCGTCACTGCCTTGCCGTACGATCTCCACCCCACAAGCCATCATCTCCAGTCGCCACCACCTCCACATGCAGCCCCCTCTGTGACGCCAGCCACCGCTCTACCCACCAGTCCCGCCATCGTCGATCTGCCATCTCCACCGTCGTCCGTCCTCTACGTTCAAACCTCCTCTTTTGCCTCCATTGTTGGTAACGTTAGGAAGCTAGAAGCTTCCTCTGTGTTTTGTACTTTTTATTTTGCCTTTATTATGTGTATTATTACTATGTTAATGGGTTTCTCACGGCTTGGGCTGGGCTAATGCTGATATTATGTTTGGGTCTGTTTTAGTTTTAGTTTGCCTAAGCTATTTTAGGGTAATAAAAAAAACGAAAACCTTTTTGTTAAAAAAAATTAATTAAATTCCTTGTTTGAAATAAATTAAAAAAAAAACTTTCCAAAAAAAACCAACCAAGCAAACTTTCAAAAGAACTAGGTGGCTTTGAGTTTCCCATCGCACCCGGGAATACGTAGGAGCAAGATAAATCATCTTGTCGGGCCAAAACTAAATTTTCCTTTTTTTGTGTCTCTTTTTATGTTAAAATAATTAATCAAATAATTAAACTTTTCTCTTTCCAGGGGTGCTCTATGGACACAATGCCATGTTTAATCCCTTAGATTTGAGGTTGCCTTGTGGACTCATGTGACATGTTCAACCTCATTTAGTTTTTATAAACCATAAAGTTAAAAATATAAAAAATTTAATAAAAGTCAAAAAAATTAAAATTTAAAATAATTCTTTCTTGTAAATAATTTTCGGGGTAAAATAAATATTTAAAAGGTTATTAAAATGTTTTTTTGCACAATTAACTTGAGGTATCGTTTTTTAAACGAGCGATGTGGGGTGCTAATACCTTCCCTACTCGTAACCGACTTCCGGACTCATATCTCTCTTTTTTAAAAGACCAATTTACCTTTAAATAATTGGTTTTTCTAATATTTTCCCAATAAAAATCTTTGTGGCGACTCATCTGTCTTTTTATCCCCTTTTCGCGACTGACGGATGCCAGTCGCGATAGTTTGCGACTCCACTGGGGACTTTAGAGAGTCAGGCCTATCATAGTTGGTTGTGCAACTTTTAATAACTTTGAAAATATTAGTTTTACCCCTCTTTTTTTTATTTGTTTTGTAAATTGTTATATGCATTAATATATGCCTTTGTATATTCTTGCAACCCTAGGGTAGAGAATTATTATGTTGTTGGCTGTTATTTTTTGCATGTGTGATGTAGTTTTCATTTTAATAGGTTTGGAGCAGATTTGTATGCTCCCAGCACACACATCACTTACACTTATTTCACACACTTTTAGCTCTATACCCGAGCTTATGGAAGCTTAAGGATTAGGCAATGTGTCGACATTGTCATTGAAGAGGTCTTGTACCCCCCTGATATTTGTCGATTCACCACTTAGGTTGTACCCGATATCATGGGATGGTCATATTGAGAGGGTTTATCCCTACTTGTGGCTAGACTCATGAGTCGGATCCTTATCTTCGGGATGGGGGCAACTCGAGGACCATGGATTTTAGAAGTCTAGACCCTACCCAATTTTCACTGATAAAACAAACTTAGGGGCCAGCCTGTTAAAGTCAGGACTTTAGATGTATCAACCCTAAATCTTAGGACACAAAGAGAGCATTTTTTTTCTTTACCTATCTTCATGTCTTTTATTTTATTTTTTGTCAAAAAAATCCACATTTTTATTTATTTTTTTTTCTAAAATAAAAAAATGATTTATACGAGTCCTTTTGTTTTTGACAAAAACAAAAAAATTCTTCATATTTTGTAACTCATGCATTTCAGTAAATAAAAAATGGGCTTGTGTAAATATATATATATATATATATATATATATATATATATATATATATATATTTTAGCTCATCCATATTTTTTTTGTAGCTCATTCATATTTTTTAGACGAATAAAAAAGGATGATCCATGCATCTCATGCATTAATTAATTTTTTGAGTCAATAAGAAGAAATAAAAAACAAAATCATTTTTCATTCATTGCATGCATCAATTACTTTGTGACAACCACATGAAGAAAAAATTAAAAGAAAAAAAATCATGTCATGCATATGGTGAAAAAAAATATAAAATAACTCAATCTTCTTCATGCATCTTATGCATCAATTTCATTAACCTCTTGGATAAAAAAAGAAACAAAAAATAAAAATTCATTCATCTCATTTTTTTTTATGCATCTCTCAAGAAAATTTGATAAAGAATAAACCATTGCATGCATTTCATACCTCTTTGGGTCAATATAAAAACAAACCATTCATCTCATACATTAAAAAAAACGAATGCATTGCCATTGTTATAATAAAAACTCTTTTTCATACAATTCTCTAGTTAAAAAATAATAATAATAACATAAAGAATTCATTTCATGCATCTCACGCATTAGTACTTGGCTCAAAAAAAAATTTCTTTTTTTATGCATCTCATATACTCATTTCTTTTTAAGTTGAACATTTATTAAACATAATTCATTCCATGCATTTCATGCATTGTGCTCCTTTCCTGGAGAAAAGTGAACCACTGCACTTTCAATAAAAAAGAATGTCAACTAAACCTTGGATCATGAGGTGGAACTGGAGAAAATATTTGCTCAAGTGACCGAAAAATATAGGCACAGCCTTTTGCCTAATCATGGATGTTTGGATGTCAATGTGAAAGATTTCATATCGTCCTATTGGAGTCGGTAGCACATATTCTGGCTCTTATGGAGCGATCTTTGAAAAATCATGCAAACTCAGGATATTAAGGCCCCCGACCGAGGAAGAAAGAAATCATGATAAGGACAGTCTCAATCGACTATGAAGAGTTCAAGATGAAGGCTATGCTAGCATCACCAGAGATTCACATCCTAGTGATTGAAAAGAGGCAATACTTTGTGACCCCGTCTTGAGAATTTCTAAGTAACTAAGGCAAGATTTGTTTATCAGGGATTTACCATGACACAATGGTTATGTTGTATTCTATCATGAGATAATTGAACCATGTTCACTTTCTTGAAGCATTAATGTAATGGATTTGCATGCGTACCTTGTCTCATCCTTTCTTTACATCTTCATCACCACCATAATGTTTCTCTCGTCATCCTCATATATCATATTCCCTTTTTTTTCTTCCCAAGTACCTTTTTGGTTTGGTTAATAAGGCCCACTTTCTTGAAAGTTCTTTGTGGACAACAATAAAGCCCACATGTGCTCATACCTTTTCAAAAAAAAAAAAGAAAAGAAAAAGAAAATAAAAGAGGAGCAAATAAATAAAAACTTGGTGAGTCCCATCTTTGTCTCTAAAATAAAGTTTAAAAAAAAATAACAATAAACAATCATGATTTGAAATTAAGATTGGCCATTTTTTCTTTACCCTTAGCAAAATATCATCATTATCCCTTGTTACCCCTTTTGAGCCAGAAAATTTTCTTCAAAGAACCTTGGACAAGGATCACCACTAAACAACGGGCAAGCAAGAAGGAGATGGTGATCATGAAGCATAACATTGAAAGAAAAAAGAATTAAAAAAAAATAAGAATAAAAAGAAGAGAAAGAGAGAGGATAAAAAAAAACCTCATGTAAAACAGGAAAAAAAAGGGGGGAAAGTTAGAAGAAAGTAAATGTTCTCAAAATCCGAAAAAGAACATGGATCTTTGATCCTATTCAACCTTAAAACATTTGTTTGAGCCTTATATCCTTTTTCATGACCCCCAACCATTAGCCACGTTACATGCCTCAAAAAGTCCACTCTGATCAATGAATGATTGCTACTTTTTCATCAACTTCATTTTAAGACAAAAAGTTTGTGCTCTTCTAGTTTTTAATTGATTGCTCCTCTAAAAAAAATCCAAAAAAAGAATGAAAAAATAAAAAAGAAAAGTTGTTAGGCTGAAAACCCTCATAGGCAGTCTAGGCAAAACCTTGGGCAAGATCTACATGGGGTAAAAATTTGCTTTCAAGGGCCTTATTCTAGAGCATCTCCATTATTGGATGCCCTACACTGGGGCAACATCATTCTCAAGTTTTCCATATCAAGTGCCCTACATTGGGTCAGTTTCATTCTGGGAACCCTACATTGGGGCACTTCATCCTCAAGGAAACTACTCTGGGGCAATTTTGTTCTTATGAATATCGAGACAATAGCCATGATCAAATCAATCCAAACTGGGGCAATGCCCTTCTGATCTTCATATCACCTCTTGTGTATCTTGCTTCATTTCTGTTCTTTTGAATACCATTTGAGTTGTCAAACTTCTAATACCAATCGAGAGGCTGTTCAGGCAATAATATCATTTCCTATCATACTTTTGAATCCATGCATGTTTGTTACATGATGTTTCAGGTAAGGTAAACATGAGTTCAATGATACAATTTAACCATTTATGGTAATTCTTTGATGACCAACTCTGGCCGGAAGAATTCTTCATACAAGGGGAAAGTGGTATCTCAGTGACAATCAAGCAAGAAGCTTTGATCCTCACGGATAAGGGTGGTAAAATTGTCCACATCTCGAAAAAAAATCGAAAGAAAAAAATAGACAGAAAAAAAGTGAGAAAAATGGCTCGCTAAACTGAAAACCTGAAAAGGCAGTCTAGGCAAAAGTTAGAGCGGCCCGGTAGGTTGAAAACTCGCAAAAAGCAACCCACGCTAAAATTAGGGTCAAATACGAATAAATCACATGAAGTCTCCTCAAAATAACAAATTGGGGCAGTTTAAGAGGACAAGTCATGAAAGGCTACCAATACATGACGACTGGGGCAAGTCACATCCTTTAAAGTTGATCAGATAATTTCATCCATTGGGTAATCATTACGAAGAAGCATATCTCAGCCAAGAAACTAAACATCAGTTGAGCAAGTTAGTGATAATTAAGATCAAGGTGTCTTCCTCTAGCTCATCCCCAATCTCGGCTGTAATCAGGACTCTAAGGAGCCAATGATCAAAGAGTTTTTCGCAAAAAAATAAAAATAAAAAATAAAATCAGAGTCTTCATCAATGATAAAAACATCTCATGCATGAAAAATAATCAGGATCATAAAAAGCATCTCATGCATCATTTAAAAAAAATTATCACAGTTTTCACCAATCATAAAAAATCATCTCTCATATCATACATTGTCTTATCATTTCATGCATCAACAAAGTCAACATCTTTGCAGTGCATTTGTTCTTTGGCACAAGGCCCCAAAAGTCATGTCTTATTATTGGCATATGGCCTCTTAATTTTGTTTTGTTACAGGCCCACAGGCCCCAAAATTCATGTCTTGTCGCCTTTAGCAGCATATGGCCTCTTAAGTTTTGTTTTGTTGTAGTTTGGCTTTAGCTAGCACAGGACCCCAAAAGTCATGTCTTGTCGCCTTTAGCAGCATAGGGCCTCTTAAGTTTTGTTTTGTTGTAGTTCGGCTTACGGCACAAGACCCCAAAAGTCATGTCTTATTAACTTTAGCAGCATATGGCCTCTTAAGTTTTGTTTTGTTGTAGTTCGGCTTTCGCTGGCACAAGGCCCCAAAAGTCATGTCTTTGTTAGATTTAGAAGACATAGGGTCCCTAAGCTTTTGTCCGTTTTAATGGGCATAGGGCCCATAAGCTTTGTTTTGTTAGCTTTAGCGGACATAGGGTCTTTAAGCTTTCTCTTGTTTTAATGGGCATAGGGCCCATAAGCGTTGTTTTTGTTAGCTTTAGCGGACATAGGGTCTCTAAGCTTTCGTTTGTTTTTACGGGCTTAGAGCCTATAAGCTTTGCTTTTGTTAGCTTTAGCAGACATAGGGTCTCTAAGCTTTCGTCCGTTTTACTGGGCATAGGGCCCGAAAGCTTTGTTTTCGTTAGCTTTAGCGGACATAGGGTCTCTAAGCCTTCTTTTGTTTTAATGGGCATAGGCCCCATAAGCATTGTTTTTGTTACCTTTATTTTTAGCAGGCACAAGGCCTCATAAGCTTCATTATGTTTTTGTTCACTTTTGACCAGGCACAGGGCTCATAAGTTGCGTCTTTATTAGCTTTAGTAGGCATAGGACTTAATGAGCTTCGTGTTTGTTTTTGTTTAGCTTTAATGGGCAGAGGGCTCATAAGCTATACCTTTATTGGCTCCTATAGGCATAGGACCACACAAGCTTTTTATCTTTCAGTTCGAGCTTCTGACGGGCAATCCACC
>CM061064.1:90488997-90786145 GCA_030762895.1 Sophora flavescens | reverse complement strand
CATTCAAAGAGTTTCTAACATAAATAAAAGCCAATCTTTGTGTTCCCTCTCGAGCTTCCTAAGGTTGAATAACTCTCTGCCCACTTTAATCATAGAAGGGTAGAGTTCCCACCGTGGGCGACACCTTCAAGGTAGAGCTCGAGGAGGATGCGAGCGGTGGAGCGACGCCAAAGACAAGGATGGCGAAGGGTCCCAGGCACGATCGTGGGACGGTTGCGAAGACGCCGAAGTAGGTGTTGGTGAGGGATTTGAAGAGGAAAGGAATGTTATGGATGTTTCAGGAGAATGAAATTGGTGTTGGGGTGTTTTTGGAGAGAATGAAATTGTCGTTGGGGTGTTGGTGTAACGCCCGATTTATATTGTTTTCTATATCGATAAACAAATATCTATTTATATTTTTATCCGAGATCTAGAAAATGATTTTGGTTGAAAACTAAATCATATTTAGAGTCGACTTCATGGCGAAAGCCTACGGTTAAATTTTGGGTTGAAAATTCAGACGAAACCCGGTCTGCGTTTTCCATCGACGGTAAGATTTTACTAGTCGAGAAAACCTAATTTTGACCCGATAACGAAACAATAATTTTTCTTATCACCTTTTACGTAATATGGCCTTTTCAAAAATTTTGTTCTAAAATAAAATATTATATTTTGTTCGGGCGAAGTTTTGAATTAATTTAGTTGTGGAAAACCTAAATTGGGAGAATAACGGAGTCGGAATTGGAACTACGGAGGCTCAGATGGACATCGGGCCAAGGTTGGACAAATGCCACAATGTTGTAGAGAGTGTGGTGAGTCACCACTAATGACTCACATTAGTCATGATTAGTTTTCTAAATATCTTAGATATTTTGGGTAGGAAAAGACTAAAATGCCCCTAAGTTTAATTGGAACCCAAATCACCCTTAATGACTCACTCATCCTTGCCCCCTCACTCCCTCTTGGTCTCGCGTCCCCCACCCCCCCACTCTCATTTGATCATCAACTACACTAAAAGAAAACCTAAGTTCTGAAGTGTTTGTCTTGCAAATTGGATCAATTTCTTCATCTTCAAGAGGATTGTGTTAGTAGTTATTGTTTGGAGTATTGTAGAGGAAGCTGAGAATCATGTGATCATTTTCGGAAGGAAAATCTATACTTTAAGGTAAGGGGAGTTTGCCTGAGGAGCTTCAATAACTATGTGTATAAATTGTTTGGTGTGTATGTAATTAATTGTGGTAGTTTGTGGTGTTTGTTTTAAATCATTGCGTAATATTCTGTGATGCATGATTTATCTGTGAAAGCATGCTATAAATTGCGATGTGTGAATTTATTGTTGGTTGTGAAAGCATGTGATAAATTGTGTTGTATGAAATTTTCTGTTGATTTTGTGATTGGCTGGAAGACTGACATCGGTCAGTGCTTATTGGAAATTAAGGATAAAACATTAAGAAAGTTTAAGGAAGACTTTATGTTTTTGAAAACTAATGGATTTAATTTGAAAGGTGAAAATATTAATATTTTAATGAATTTTAATGAAATAATAAGTTAACGAGTGACAGCGAGTGCGTAACCGAGGAAAAAATTCACTTTTGCAATTTTTTTCGGAAACGACGGGAAAAATGGAAATAAATCTTAATTTTAAAAAAATGTATTTTAAAAATTGTTTTAAGGTTGATGATATGATTTTTTTTGATAAACAAGGGTTTTTGCTTGAGGAAATATGATCTTTTTACGTGGAAAAAAAAAAAGGGTCAGAAATGATTTTCAAAGAGCTAATGGATTTTTGGAAATAAAAATAAAGAAATCTGAGGACAAATGATTTTCATTACGTTTTAAAATGAATTTCATCAGAAAAGGGTTTTTGGAAAAGAATTTATGAAACAGCGGAAATTTTCCGACAAACTTTGATAAGTTTTCGGGGTTTTTGTTTTGGTATTTGTGTTTCACCGAACGGAAACTCTTTTGGGAAAATAAAGGAAATGATAAGGACCTAGATTGCCGAGACGTCGGGCTAGAGTTCCTAAGAGGAAATTGTAGGGGGAAAGAATTGTAATAAGCGAAAGGGTAGTCTGAGCTTTAAGCCTCGATAGAGGAAAAACGAACGGCAAAGAAGAAGCGATTCACGATAACAACGGGTTTTACATGCCTTTTGCCGCAAATATGCCATTTTGGGTGGCGTGCCTTGTGTATCGAGCTACAATTTCACAAAGGGTGAATTGGGTAAATTGGTTGAGTTACGGACCAAAGATAAATTCTAGGGTCTTTGGATCTTAGGGACATTCGAGCTTCGAACATCCAGAATACTCGGGGCCTTGCTACCTCGGTCGTGGAATTGGTTACCCCGGTGATAAGCCATTGGCTCATCTAGTTTTATGGCTAGTATGACCAGTGGTTTTGTGCTAATTATATCCCGTTTTCGCCCAAATTAGACTTGATTGTCGTCGAAGCAACTTTTTTGAGTCTCTAAAGTATTTTTAGGTTAATTTAGCTAATTTGGAGTCGAATAAAGCACTTCTTGCTATTTCTTGTTTCGGGTAATAAAGAGAAGCAGTTATGGAGTTTTCGCCCTCGAGAGGCTACTCGCCTCGCGAACCTGAAGCTTCGACTGTGCAAGAAATGTCATCTTCTCTGCCTCTCCCCATGAAACAATGTCTCTCCCTCATGAGAAATCCAACCTGAAGGACGAGGAGATGATCACGGCTTACCCGTGTTGAAGGTCACCTGGCAGGCGAGTTTGGAATTTGAAGAGTCTCACCTCGCGGATCCTCGTCTCGCCCCAAGAGAAATCCAAACATCAAGATCTGTTCATAAAATTCTCCTCGCTAAGGTATGCTCGCCTCGCGAGCTCGCGGAATCCAGAATCTGTACTTAAGTCTGTTTTAGGGCAGAACTGATCATCTTCTCTTCTCTTCTTCTCTTCTTTTCATAGTGCGGCTGCATATTAGAATTAGGTTTTAGGTTTATGTTTGTAATGGAGAGCTAGTCTCCTTTGATCAATCTACTGTAATCGGTTCAGCTGCCGCTTGAGGTTTTGTAATTCCTGAACTCATTGCTATTCTCTTTCAATACTTATTTTATATGTTCTGTTTGCTTAATTCAGAATTATATAGAATATGTATTGATTTGTTTCGATGATTGCGTGTTCCTATATTTAATCGTGTTTGCTTAATTCGCGTGTGTTCAATTCGTGTTTGCTTAATTCACTAAGGGCTTCACCCCATTTGCTTAATTCGGGAATAGGAACATATGTCTCGTAGCATCGGTTTCGCTTGTTAATTGATGTTACAATCGAAAAGAGAGTAGAATCCGCTTAGGGCTTGGAATTATGTGAACCGATGATAGTGGGAAACCGAGAGCAGTAGGTTGATTGCTTAGCTTATTTTTATTAGTCACTAGTTTGCATTGTTTTCCTTAATTGTTTTCTAGATTGCATCCTTAATTTCAAACCCCCCAAAACTGATTTTGTGTTAATAACAACCCGAGAGTCCTTGTGAGACGATACTCGAGTTGTCGCTCCCTAAACTACATATTTTTGTAAACCGCTCGCTTTTTGACGCGTGCGCGACAGTGCGTCAAAAATTGGCGCCGTTGCCGGGGACTCTTGTTGTTATTAACAGAAAATAGGAATTTTTTTTTTTGCTAAATTGGTCTGGTTGTGAATTTACCCATGGATGATTATATGCAAGGTTACATGCCTAATGTTAACTATGAACCACCATGCATATGTTATCCTTACTCTCCTGGTTTAATACATCAGTTGCCAAGGTTTAGTGGTCTTGCAGGTGAGAATCCGCGGGGGCATACGGGGAATTCAGTTGTTTGTTCTACAATCTGAGACCTGAAGGAATGATGGAGACCATGTCAAGATGAGAGCCTTCCCATTCTCACTTGAAGGTGCTGCAAAGGATTGGTTGTATTGTCTTGAGGCGTAATTCCATCTCAACCTGGTTTGATTTGAAGAAAGTCTTCCTGTTGAGATACTTTCCTGCTTTCAGAGCTGCATCAATCAGGCGAGAGATATTTGGTATTGGACAAGTTAATGAAGCACCTTAAGCATATATAGACAATATTTACAATCAAGGCAACAATCAGAACAGACACAACATTCTTGACCCTTCCACTGATGAGTACCACACCAGCTGGGGAAACCATCCAAACCCTTGGTATGGGGACTCACCCATGCAACAACAACTGATGTTGCCGCTGACACCACCACAGAACTCTCTCCAAGTGACCACCTCTGCACCGTCTGGACCTTCACTAGAGGACCTGTTCAAGCAAATGACTGCACAAATAACTGCACAAATGGAAGCAAACAATCTCGAATTCCAACAGAGGATGGAAGCAAGTCGTCAGGATTTTGCCACTCAAAATGCTTTCATCGTTTCCTCCTCAGCTACACTGCAAACTCCACATTCCCTTGAAGAACATACAGATTCACAAGTAGTTATTCTTGACAATACTTCTGAGGACAATTTTGATGATGATGTCAAGAATACTTCTATTGATGAACTGTGTGTTGAATCTCCAGATATTCATACCTTTCCTGATTCTATCTATTATACTTCATGTGCTGATTGTAATGAATTTGCTTCGTGTGTAGCATGTTTTGAAAGGTATGAAAAGCAAAACGTCCATATGGAACACGAGACGCATGAGGTTGAGGGTCCTGTTCATATAGAAAGTCAGGATCAGGGGGACATCTGCTTCACCATGCTTGAGGATAATGAAGAACCTTTGGAATTAGATGATTCTATGAATTCATATGAATGTGTTGAAAGTGATGGGATGGATGAACTGTGTGCTGAATTTCCAAACATTCAGGCCTTTTCTGATTCTGTTTATTGTACCATATGTACTGACTGTACTAACACTAACCTTTGTGTGGTGTGTGCTGAGAATTCTGCATGTATAAAAGGTGATGAATCTGGTAAAGCAGTGGATGAAAATTGTGCAGAAGATGAAGCAGCACCAGAGACACTCTCTACCTATCTGCCACCTCCTCCTGTGGAACCACCAGTGATGGAGTTCAATCCTCTGGATTTTGCACCCTTGGATATGAAGACACTGTGGCCGGTCCAAGAGGTTGAACCCCGATTTTATTGGGAGGACTTTGTTGAGAAAGAGGTCAACTGTGACCCAAGAGGGAGTGAGAAGTCCGCCGCACTTGGCGAGGTCACCATAATTGTCAAGTGCTCACTCCCATATCAAGGCTGCAAGTTATGGAAGCATGGAATGAACTCTCACCCTTTGGCTATCACTTGGGCCTTATGTTACAAGCATTGGGATCCAGGCGGAAGCCTCTGAATGAGTTTTTCTTAACCCTTTCTCTTTAGTTTACTTTCATTTTCTTGTTAGTTTCTGCCTTGCTCTATTTTTGTTTTGTTTTCTTTTAGCTCCTGAATAATTTGAGAAGATCAGGAGTATGTGTGTAGAGTCTTGTGTCGGCAAGCTTGATTGGTATTGATTGATTTTGCATAGATTGATTGCATGTTATTTACTGACTGTTTCCCCCTAGGTCTTAAAAATTGAAAATTGATCCCCATTTGAAAAATTGAAAATTGAACTTTGAGATATTTTGTTATAATTGCATGATTTATGATAAGTTTGGGGTGAAGGGAAGCACACACTAGGGATAGAATCTCGTTCAAACAATTTGCAAAAATGTTCAGGTGAGGATTTGAGCCTCCAACATGTTTTTAATTGTGTGAATCACTTTTGAGTTGCACTTTCCCGAATTTGCTTGAATCTCTTTATGGTTTGCATGTTTATGTGTTTGCATCAAATGATTTAAGCATTTTCTTTGTAAATAACCACTTGGCCTGAAAAGAACCAATTCCTAATGCATGTTCCTTTGTTAGCCCCTTTGAGCCTGATTAGCCTATTGTTTCTTATTGACCTTGTGTTATGAGTCTAAAATCTGGAAAAAAAAATCATGTTAACCCAATCTTAGGATTAGGAGAGCATGGAAGCTTAGCAAAGAGAAGGTTTGTAAGAAACTAAGTTTGGGGTGGCTACAAGGATGTGACATGTCATTCTGGGGTGAGAAAAAGAAAAAAAACAACATAATAAAAAGGTTGGAGCCAAAGGGCAAAAAGAAAAAAAAAGAACAAAAAAAAGAAAGAAATAAAAGAACAAAAATGTCAAAGAAAAAAAAAGGATATCTAAAGAAGAAAAAGGTTGTAGTCACCCAAAGCATAAAGAAAAATGGAAAAAGGAACTTGAGTGGAAATTCAAAAGTGTATCAAATGCTCATGCTCTCTTAGTTCCTAGGGACTTAAGCCTAGTACCTTTGTATATCCTACCCTTAGCCAGGCCCCATTACAACCTTAAAAGACCTTTTGATGTTTCATGCATGTTTTCGTGGGAACCTTGGTTGAGATGGAAATCAAATTCAGGGGAAGTGCTCATAAAAGTGAAATTGAGTGAAATGTTGATTGCCTAGACAAATTGAGCGATTGAGTGAAATGTTAAATACCCTTGTGAGGAAGGCAATTGTTTGAATTTGGTGATCTCCCTTTTGTGTGTAACTTGGATCCCTTGCTTAGATTACTAATTGCATGAATGGTAGAATTCTCAATGTTTAAAGTAGATGAATGTGGGGATTGCTTTGTTGCAAAGGGGGGAAACATTGAAGAAAAATTGTTTTGATGAATTGCTTGAAGTTTGTGCAAATTTGATTGAACCTTTAAGCTTGCCATGTCTTGAGTCTTTTTTGAGTTTTTGAGTTTTAGTTTGCTTGGGGACAATCAAAGTTTAAGTTTGGGGTACCCGGCATGAATGTACTCAATAGGGAACTATTCCAATATTATTTTAGGTGCTCCATCGTGGTATCCTTGAACAATTGGTGCCGGACCTACATTTAGAGGCCGATCTCATGAGACAATTTTGTTAAGGGGTATCGCAGACTAATCATTTCTCGAAGGAGGGAAGTTAGGATCTCCGGAGAATAAAGGTCAAGACTCATAGGATGAACATTGTGAACACCTAATTTTGTCCGGGTATTTTATCCTTTTAATTAATATTTAAAAAATTAAAAATGGAAAATAAAAATGAAATAAAAAAATACATCTGAAAGTCAAATTAAAAAAAAAGAAAAATAAAAAAAGAAAAAGAAGGTTTCTTGAGTCCTCTATGTCAGTGTGCAACGTCCAATGGCTCTTGTCACCAATACCCTGTTTTTTCTTCAATTTTGGTCATTCCCCCCTCAGCCTTCCTCTTAACCCAACATACTCCCAAGCATTCTTGAATGAAGCAACACTTAGATGGGGGCTGCTCAAGGATGCTAGTGCAACTGTCAAAATCTTTCCCACAAAGCTCAAGAAATCATAATCCTTTTATAGCTAATTTTCAGAGTTGGGAAGGGGGCTTATGCCTTGATCAGAGATATAGATACATAGATGGAAACTGAAAGGAGACTAGAGGATTTTTTACTTTTGTAATACTCAATATCATCTGGTCCTAATGTTGATGAGAAGAGTTCAATTTTCCCCTCTATAAATAGATACAAATCATAAACAGAAAGGGGGAGGAAGCGTGAAAAAGAAGAGGAATATCAGAATAAAATTTACAAAACCTTTCCCTAACCTCCATCAATAACAGTGGCAACATATTCCACTCATCCATAAACATCATCAACCACATTCCATCTTCAACACCATCCACTCCATTCCATTAAACACATCCCTTCAGCCAAGAAAAAAAACCACCTATCACCCACAACCCATCACTACTTTCATAACAGAAACCATAAAAAAAATAAAAATAAGAAAGAAAAAGATCTGAACCAGCGTCCCTCCTCCGCCACTGCTCTGCCCACAGTCGGTCGCGCCTCACCGTCATCAGACCCGGAAACCGCCGCGTACGAACCTCTGTCCCCGTCGTCTAGCTCCGCCACCACAGCCCGATGCTCCTCCGCTCTGTCCAGTAGTGCGTCAACCGCCTCTGCCTCGCCGTTGGCGCCCTCCACCACGTCTCAGACCAGAAGCTTCACCGTCGTACCATTGCAAAGCTCCACCATGTAGCCGTCACTGCCTTGCCGTACGATCTCCACCCCGCAAGCCATCATCTCCAGTCGCCACCACCTCCACATGCAGCCCCCTCTGTGACGCCAGCCATCGCTCTACCCACCAGTCCCGCCATCGTCGATCTGCCATCTCCACCGTCGTCCGTCCTCTACGTTCAAACCTCCTCTTTTGCCTCCATTGTTGGTAACGTTAGGAAGCTAGAAGCTTCCTCTGTGTTTTGTACTTTTTATTTTGCCTTTATTATGTGTATTATTACTATGTTAATGGGTTTCTCACGGCTTGGGCTGGGCTAATGCTGATATTATGTTTGGGTCTGTTTTAGTTTTAGTTTGCCTAAGCTATTTTAGGGTAATAAAAAAAACGAAAACCTTTTTGTTAAAAAAAATTAATTAAATTCCTTGTTTGAAATAAATTAAAAAAAAAACTTTCCAAAAAAAACCAACCAAGCAAACTTTCAAAAGAACTATGTGGCTTTGAGTTTCCCATCGCACCCGGGAATACGTAGGAGCAAGATAAATCATCTTGTCGGGCCAAAACTAAATTTTCCTTTTTTTGTGTCTCTTTTTATGTTAAAATAATTAATCAAATAATTAAACTTTTCTCTTTCCAGGGGTGCTCTATGGACACAATGCCATGTTTAATCCCTTAGATTTGAGGTTGCCTTGTGGACTCATGTGACATGTTCAACCTCATTTAGTTTTTATAAACCATAAAGTTAAAAATATAAAAAATTTAATAAAAGTCAAAAAAATTAAAATTTAAAATAATTCTTTCTTGTAAATAATTTTCGGGGTAAAATAAATTTTTAAAAGGTTATTAAAATGTTTTTTTGCACAATTAACTTGAGGTATCGTTTTTTAAACGAGCGATGTGGGGTGCTAATACCTTCCCTACTCGTAACCGACTTCCGGACTCATATCTCTATTTTTTAAAAGACCAATTTACCTTTAAATAATTGGGTTTTCTAATATTTTCCCAATAAAAATCTTTGTGGCGACTCATCTGTCTTTTTATCCCCTTTTCGCGACTCCCTGACGGGACGGTCGCGATAGCTGGCGACTCCACTGGGGACTTTAGAGAGTCAGGCCTATCATAGTTGGTTGTGCAACTTTTAATAACTTTGAAAATATTAGTTTTACCCCTCTTTGTTTTATTTGTTTTGTAAATTGTTATATGCATTAATATATGCCTTTGTATATTCTTGCAACCCTAGGGTAGAGAATTATTATGTTGTTGGCTGTTATTTTTTGCATGTGTGATGTAGTTTTCATTTTAATAGGTTTGGAGCAGATTTGTATGCTCCCAGCACACACATCACTTACACTTATTTCACACACTTTTAGCTCTATACCCGAGCTTGTGGAAGCTTAAGGATTAGGTGATGTGTCGACATTGTCATTGAAGAGGTCTTGTACCCCCCTGATATTTGTCGATTCACCACTTAGGTTGTACCCGATATCATGGGATGGTCATATTGAGAGGGTTTATCCCTACTTGTGGCTAGACTCATGAGTCGGATCCTTATCTTTCGGGATGGGGGCAATCTGAGGACCATGGATTTTAGAAGTTTAGACCCTACCCAATTTTCACTGATAAAACAAACTTAGGGGACAGCCTGTTAAAGTCAGGACTTTAGATGTATCAACCCTAAATCTTAGGACACAAAGAGAGCATTTTTTTTCTTTACCTATCTTCATGTCTTTTATTTTATTTTTTGTCAAAAAAATCCACATTTTTATTTATTTTTTTTTCTAAAAGAAAAAAATGATTTATACGAGTCCTTTTGTTTTTTACAAAAACAAAAAAAATTCTTCATATTTTGTAACTCATGCATTTCAGTAAATAAAAAATGGGCTTGTGTATATATATATATATATATATATATATATATATATATATATATATTTTAGCTCATCCATATTTTTTTGTAGCTCATTCATATTTTTTAGACGAATAAAAAAGGATGATCCATGCATCTCATGCATTAATTAATTTTTTGAGTCAATAAGAAGAAATAAAAAACAAAATCATTTTTCATTCATTGCATGCATCAATTACTTTGTGACAACCACATGAAGAAAAAATTAAAAGAAAAAAAATCATGTCATGCATATGGCGAAAAAAAATATAAAATAACTCAATCTTCTTCATGCATCTTATGCATCAATTTCATTAACCTCTTGGATAAAAAAAGAAACAAAAAATAAAAATTCATTCATCTCATTTTTTTTTATGCATCTCTCAAGAAAATTTGATAAAGAATAAACCATTGCATGCATTTCATACCTCTTTGGGTCAATATAAAAACAAACCATTCATCTCATACATTAAAAAAAAACGAATGCATTGCCATTGTTATAATAAAAACTCTTTTTCATACAATTCTCTAGTTAAAAAATAATAATAATAACATAAAGAATTCATTTCATGCATCTCACGCATTAGTACTTGGCTCAAAAAAAAAATTCTTTTTTTATGCATCTCATATATTCATTTCTTTTTAAGTTGAACATTTATTAAACATAATTCATTCCATGCATTTCATGCATTGTGCTCCTTTCCTGGAGAAAAGTGAACCACTGCACTTTCAATAAAAAAGAATGTCAACTAAACCTTGGATCATGAGGTGGAACTGGAGAAAATATTTGCTCAAGTGACCGAAAAATATAGGCACAGCCTTTTGCCTAATCATGGATGTTTGGATGTCAATGTGAAAGATTTCATATCGTCCTATTGGAGTCAGGTAGCACATATTCTGGCTCTTATGGAGCGATCTTTGAAAAATCATGCAAACTCAGGATAATAAGGCCCTGACTGAGGAAGAAAGAAATCATGATAAGGACAGTCCCAATCGACTATGGAGAGTTCAAGATGAAGGCTATGCTAGCATCACCAGAGATTCACATCCTAGTGATTGAAAAGAGGCAATACTTTGTGACCCCGTCTTGAGAATTTCTAAGTAACTAAGGCAAGATTTGTTTATCAGGGATTTACCATGACACAATGGTTATGTTGTATTCTATCATGAGATAATTGAACCATGTTCACTTTCTTGAAGCATTAATGTAATGGATTTGCATGCGTACCTTGTCTCATCCTTTCTTTACATCTTCATCACCACCATAATGTTTCTCTCGTCATCCTCATATATCATATTCCCTTTTTTTTCTTCCCCAAGTACCTTTTTTGGTTTGGTTAATAAGGCCCACTTTCTTGAAAGTTCTTTGTGGACAACAATAAAGCCCACATGTGCTCATACCTTTTCAAAAAAAAAAAAGAAAAGAAAAAGAAAATAAAAGAGGAGCAAATAAATAAAAACTTGGTGAGTCCCATCTTTGTCTCTAAAATAAAGTTTAAAAAAAAATAACAATAAACAATCATGATTTGAAATTAAGATTGGCCATTTTTTCTTTACCCTTAGCAAAATATCATCATTATCCCTTGTTACCCCTTTTGTAAAATTTTCTTCAAAGAACCTTGGACAAGGATCACCACTAAACAACGGGCAAGCAAGAAGGAGATGGTGATCATGAAGCATAACATTGAAAGAAAAAAGAATTAAAAAAAAATAAGAATAAAAAGAAGAGAAAGAGAGAGGATAAAAAAAAAACCTCATGTAAAACAGGAAAAAAAAGGGGGGAAAGTTAGAAGAAAGTAAATGTTCTCAAAATCCGAAAAAGAACATGGATCTTTGATCCTATTCAACCTTAAAACATTTGTTTGAGCCTTATATCCTTTTTCATGACCCCCAACCATTAGCCACGTTACAAGCCTCAAAAAGTCCACTCTGATCAATGAATGATTGCTACTTTTTCATCAACTTCATTTTAAGACAAAAAGTTTGTGCTCTTCTAGTTTTTATTTGATTGCTCCTCTAAAAAAAATCCAAAAAAAGAATGAAAAAATAAAAAAGAAAAGTTGTTAGGCTGAAAACCCTCATAGGCAGTCTAGGCAAAACCTTGGGCAAGATCTACATGGGGTAAAAATTTGCTTTCAAGGGCCTTATTCTAGAGCATCTCCATTATTGGATGCCCTACACTGGGGCAACATCATTCTCAAGTTTTCCATATCAAGTGCCCTACATTGGGGCAGTTTCATTCTGGGAACCCTACATTGGGGCACTTCATCCTCAAGGAAACTACTCTGGGGCAATTTTGTTCTTATGAATATCGAGACAATAGCCATGATCAAATCAATCCAAACTGGGGCAATGCCCTTCTGATCTTCATATCACCTCTTGTGCATCTTGCTTCATTTCTGTTCTTTTGAATACCATTTGAGTTGTCAAACTTCTAATACTAATCGAGAGGCTGTTCAGGCAATAATATCATTTCCTATCATACTTTTGAATCCATGCATGTTTGTTACATGATGTTTCAGGTAAGGTAAACATGAGTTCAATGATACAATTTAACCATTTATGGTAATTCTTTGATGACCAACTCTGGCCGGAAGAATTCTTCATACAAGGGGAAAGTGGTATCTCAGTGACAATCAAGCAAGAAGCTTTGATCCTCACGGATAAGGGTGGTAAAATTGTCCACATCTCGAAAAAAAATCGAAAGAAAAAAATAGACAGAAAAAAAGTGAGAAAAATGGCTCGCTAAACTGAAAACCTGAAAAGGCAGTCTAGGCAAAAGTTAGAGCGGCCCGGTAGGTTGAAAACTCGCAAAAAGCAACCCACGCTAAAATTAGGGTCAAATACGAATAAATCACATGAAGTCTCCTCAAAATAACAAATTGGGGCAGTTTAAGAGGACAAGTCATGAAAGGCTACCAATACATGACGACTGGGGCAAGTCACATCCTTTAAAGTTGATCAGATAATTTCATCCATTGGGTAATCATTACGAAGAAGCATATCTCAGCCAAGAAACTAAACATCAGTTGAGCAAGTTAGTGATAATTAAGATCAAGGTGTCTTCCTCTAGCTCATCCCCAATCTCGGCTGTAATCAGGACTCTAAGGAGCCAATGATCAAAGAGTTTTTCGCAAAAAAATAAAAATAAAAAATAAAATCAGAGTCTTCATCAATGATAAAAACATCTCATGCATGAAAAATAATCAGGATCATAAAAAGCATCTCATGCATCATTTAAAAAAAATTATCACAGTTTTCACCAATCATAAAAAATCATCTCTCATATCATACATTGTCTTATCATTTCATGCATCAACAAAGTCAACATCTTTGCAGTGCATTTGTTCGGCTTTCGCTGGCACAGGGCCCCAAAATTCATGTCTTGTCAGCTTTAGCAGGCATATGGCCTCTTAAGTTTTGTTTTGTTGTAGTTTGGCTTTAGCGGGCACAGGACCCCAAAAGTCATGTCTTGTCAGCTTTAGCAGGCATAGGGCCTCTTAAGTTTTGTTTTGTTGTAGTTCGGCTTTCGCTGGCACAAGACCCCAAAAGTCATGTCTTATTAACTTTAGCAGGCATATGGCCTCTTAAGTTTTGTTTTGTTGTAGTTCGGCTTTCGCTGGCACGAGGCCCCAAAAGTCATGTCTTTGTTAGATTTAGAAGACATAGGGTCCCTAAGCTTTTGTCCGTTTTAATGGGCATAGGGCCCATAAGCTTTGTTTTGTTAGCTTTAGCGGACATAGGGTCTTTAAGCTTTCTCTTGTTTTAATGGGCATAGGGCCCATAAGCGTTGTTTTTGTTAGCTTTAGCGGACATAGGGTCTCTAAGCTTTCGTTTCTTTTTACGGGCTTAGAGCCCATAAGCTTTGCTTTTGTTAGCTTTAGCAGACATAGGGTCTCTAAGCTTTCGTCCGTTTTACTGGGCATAGGGCCCGAAAGCTTTGTTTTCGTTAGCTTTAGCGGACATAGGGTCTCTAAGCCTTCTTTTGTTTTAATGGGCATAGGCCCCATAAGCATTGTTTTTGTTACCTTTAATTTTAGCAGGCACAAGGCCTCATAAGCTTCATTATGTTTTTGTTCGGCTTTGACGGGCACAGGGCTCATAAGTTGCGTCTTTATTAGCTTTAGTAGGCATAGGACTTAATGAGCTTCGTGTTTGTTTTTGTTTAGCTTTAATGGGCAGAGGGCTCATAAGCTATACCTTTATTGGCTCCTATAGGCATAGGACCACACAAGCTTTTTATCTTTCAGTTCGAGCTTCTGACGGGCAATCCACCCCGTAGGCTCTTTTATCTTTCAGTTCAAGTTTTTGACGGGTAATCCACCCCGTAAGCTCTTTTATCTGTCAGTTCGAGCTTCTGACGGGCAATCCACCCCGTAAGCTCTTTTATCTTTCAGTTCGAGCTTTTGACGGGCAATCCACCCTGTAGGCTCTTTTATATTTCAGTTCGAACTTCTGACGGGCAATCCACCCCGTAAGCTCTTTTATCTTTCGCCGAGCTTGCACGCAATCCACCCCATGAGCTCATTTATCTTTATGTTCGAGTCCGACGGCAATCCACCCAGTAGGCTCTTTTATCTTTCAGTTCGAACTTCTGACGGGCAATCCACCCCGTAAGCTCTATTATCTTTCGGTTTGAGCTTCAGACGGCAATCCACCCCCGTGAGCTCATTTATCTTTCTGTTCGAGTCTGACGGGCAATCCAACACGTAAGATCTTTTATCTTTATGCTCGATTTTCTGACGTGCAATACACCCCGAAAGCTCTTATATCTACGAGCTCGGATAGACGATCCACCCCGTAAGCTCTTTTATCTTTCAGTTCGAGCTTCATACGGGCAATCCACCCCGTGAGCTCATTTATCTTAAGGTTTGAGTTTCTGACGGGCAATCCACCCCGTAGGCTCTTTTATATTACAGTTCAAGCTTCGACGGCAATCCACCTCGTAAACTCTTTTATCTTTCATTCGAGTCCGACGGGCAATCCACCCCGTAAGCTCTTTTATCTATCCGTTTGAGTTTCGACGGCAATCCAACCCGAAGCTCTTTTATCTTTCTGTTCGAGTCTGACGGGCAATCCACCCCGTAAGTTCATTTATCTCTCTGTTCGAGCTTCTGAAGGGCAATTCACCCCGTAAGCTCTTTTATCTTTCTGTTTAAGCTTCTGATGGGCAATCCACCCCGTAAGCTCTTTTATCTATCCGTTTGAGTTTCTGACGGGCAATCCACCTCATAAACTTTTTTATCTTTCTGTCCAAGCTTCTGACAGGCAATCCACCCCGTAAGCTCTTTATCTTTATTTTTAAGCTCGGCAGGCAATCCACCCTACAAGCTTTTTATGTGTGTACCTCGTTGGGTAATCCAACCCGCTGGTTCTTTACAGGAAATCGTGTTGTGGTCACGGGTCCTTTTGCTTGTCAGTATATCCCGAACAAAATTGGAGTTCATGTCTTTACTCATTTCTTATAACGATAATAGGTTAACTATAGTTACACCAATTATATAATAAGAAACAAGTAAAGAGGGGCAGCTGTGAACACCTAATTTTGTCCGGGTATTTTATCCTTTTAATTAATATTTACAAAATTAAAAATGGAAAATAAAAATGAAATAAAAAAAATACATCTGAAAGTCAAATTAAAAAAAAAGAAAAAGAAAAAAAGAATAAGAAGGTTTCTTGAGTCTTCTATGTCAGTGTGCAACGTCCAATGGCTCTTGTCACCAATACTCTGCTTTTTCTTCAATTTTGGTCATTCCCCCCTCAGCCTTCCTCTTAACCCAACATACTCCCAAGCATTCTTGAATGAAGCAACACTCAGATGGGGGCTGCTCAAGGTTGCTAGTGCAACTGTCAAAATCTTTCCCACAAAACTCAAGAAATCATAATCCTTTTATAGCTAATTTTCAGAGTTGGGAAGGGGGCTTAGGCCTTGATCAGAGATATAGATACATAGATGGAAACTAAAAGGAGACTAGAGGATTTTTTACTTTTGTAATACTCAATATCATCTGGTCCTAATGTTGATGAGAAGAGTTCAATTTCCCCCTCTATAAATAGATACAAATCATAAACAGAAAGGGGGAGGAAGCGTGAAAAAGAAGAGGAATATCAGAATAAAATTTACAAAACCTTTACCTAACCTCCATCAATAACAGTGGCAACATATTCCACTCATCCATAAACATCATCAACCACATTCCATCTTCAACACCATCCACTCCATTCCATTAAACACATCCCTTCAGCCAAGAAAAAAAACCACCTATCACCCACAACCCATCACTACTTTCATAACAGAAACCATAAAAAAAATAAAAATAAGAAAGAAACAGATCTGAACCAGCGTCCCTCCTCCGCCATCAGTCGCCTACGCTCTGTCGGTCGCTCATCGTCATCAGACCTGAAACCGCCGCGAACGAACCTCTGTCCCCGTCGTCCAGCTCCGCCACCACAGCCCGACGCTCCTCCGCTCTGTCCAGTAATGCGTCAACCGCCTCTGTCTCGCCGTTGGCGCCCTCCACCACGTCTCAGACCAGAAGCTTCACCGTCGTACCATTGCAAAGCTCCGTCGTGTCGCCGTCACTACCTCGCCGTACGATCTCCACCCCGCAAGCCATCATCTCCAGTCGCCACCACCTCCACATGCAGCCCCCTCCGTGACGCCAGCCACTGCTCTACCCACCAGTCCCGCCATCGTCGATCTGCCATCACCACCGTCGTCCGTCCTCTGCGTTCAAACCTCCTCTTTTGCCTCCATTGTTGGTAACGTTAGGAAGCTAGAAGCTTCCTCTGTGTTTTGTACTTTTTATTTTGCCTTTATTATGTGTATTGTTATTACTATGTTAATGGGTTTCTCACGGCTTGGGCTGGGCTAATGCTGATATTATGTTTGGGTTTGTTTTAGTTTTAGTTTGCCTAAGCTATTTTAGGGTAAAAAAAAAACGAAAACCTTTTTGTTAAAAAAAAATTAATTAAATTCCTTGTTTGAAATAAATTCAAAAAAAAACTTTCCAAAAAAAACCAACCAAGCAAACTTTCAAAAGAACTACGTGGCTTTGAGTTTCCCATCACACCCGGGAATACGTAGGAGCAAGATAAATCATCTTGTCCGGCCAAAACTAAATTTTCCTTTTTTTGTGTCTCTTTTTATGTTAAAATAATTAATCAAATAATTAAACTTTTCTCTTTCCAGGGGTGCTTGATAAGCCTCTGACTCATCTAGTTTTATAGCTAGTAGGACCAGGGTTTTGTGCAAATTATATCGTATTTTCACCCAAATTAAATTAGATTGTCCTCAAGCAAGGTTTTGAGTCTCTAGAGTAGTTTTAAGTTAATTTAGCTAGTTTTAAGTCAAAATAATACACTTATGGTTATTTCCTTGTTTTCAGGTTAAGTAGAAGTTGAGAAAATAAAGAGCAGGGGATTCGCCCCGCGAAGAACACGCTCGCCACGCGACCCCGAAGCCTGACTGTTCCAAGAAATTGCTAAGTCTCTGGCTCGCCTCGCGAAGAAGGTCTCGCCCCGCGAGTCTTGCAACCCTGAAAAAGTCAGAGACGATCACGGCTTGCCCGTGTTGAAGGTCATGGCCATGGCAGTTTTGAAGTTGAAGAGTCTCGCCTCGCGAGCATCCATTCGCCTCGCGAGTCCGGAAGTTAGAGAGCATCACGGTTGGCCCCTGATGGCCATAACGGGCGTAAGGAGAAAACTCTTCATATCCTCGCCTCGCGAGCAAGTATTTCGCCTCGCGAGAATGCCAAAGGTTGCTGACTCTTCATGAAATTCGCCTCGCGAATGTGTGTTCGCCTCGCGAGCTAGTTGAATTCTGAATTTGTATAAAAGGCTGTTCTGAACAATTTGTAAAAACTTTTGCTTCTCCAATTTTCTGTTTTACACTTTTCTCTGTGATTTCGTTTTTGCCACGGAGAACTAAGTCCTAGGATTAGTCTACTGTTTGAGGATCCTATATACTTGAGGTTTTGTAAATCCCTATTTTAATTGCTTTTCCCTTTTCAATACCATACTATGCAATTCTGTTTGTTATTTCAGGAGTGTGTAGTATTGTATTGATTTGTTTCAGTGATGTTACTTTCCTATACATAATCGCATTTGTTAATTCGCGTGTGTTCATTCATGATCGTTTGTTCATGAGAGCTTAATCCCGTTTGTTATTTCGGGAATAGGAATTTGCATCCATAGTAGCAATTACGTTGTTAGTTATTCATCAGAATCGAAAGGGGATTAGAATCGCTTAGGGCTTGGGATTACATTAACCAAGGATAGTTGGGAATTCTTGATGAGAGATTAATCGTTGTTTTTTAATTGATAATCTCTTTTCAACTGCCCTGTTTTTGATTGCTCTGTTTTGTTTGTTTCTTATTTGCACTCCAATCCAAACCCCCCCCCCCCCCCCCCCCAAAAAAAACTGGTTTTTGTGAAAGGTAACATTTTCAGAGTCCTTGAGAGACGACATCCGAGTTGTCGCACTAAACTACAGTTTTAAACCCGCTCGTCCTTTTTATAGCGTCTTGGCGACAAAGTACGACCAAAAATTGGCGCCGTTGCCGGGGACTCTGAGTTGTTATTTTTCGCAACTTGTTTTATTTTATCTTTCTTTCTTTTATTTTCTATTTTGTTTTGAATTGGTCTGGCTACTAGGTCTCATTGCCCTGAACTGTGTGATTTTGACCCGGATATTGAAAGAACACTGCACACACTCCGTAAGGAATTTCGGGCTAGCACTAGTAGTGATTCCAATTTTAAAACTGCTTTTGAAAACATGGGAGACCAGAGGACATTAAGGCAGCTTGCTGCCCCTGATGTCAACTATAATGGATTATGTATTTCTTATCCTGGTGCTGACACTCCTTTTGAACTGAAATATGGTTTTATTCACCTGTTGCCCAAGTTTAATGGTCTTGCAGGTGAGGATCCACACAAGCACTTGAAAGAATTCCAAGTTGTATGCTCCACAACCTCGAGAGCAGAGGGAGTCACTGAGGATAGTATCAAGCTGAAGGCTTTTCCATTTTCACTCCAGGGAGCTGCAAAGGATTGGCTATTGTATCTTGAGCCTAACTCCATCACCACTTGGAATGATTTGAAGAGGGTGTTCCTAGAAAGGTATTTTCCTGCTTCATGAGCTGCTTCAATAAGGAAAGATATATGTGTAATCAGGCAAGTGAAAGAGTCACTAGTGAATATCGGGAAATGTTCAAACATTTGGTATCTAGTTGCCCCCAGCATCAAATTTCTGCACAACTCCTGATCCAATACTTTTATGAAGGATTACTGCCAATGGATAGGAATCTGCTGGATGCAGCTAGTGCGGGAGCAGTAGTTGATAAGACCCCACTTTGCCAAGCAACTCATTGAGAACATGTCATTGAATTCCCAGCAGTTTTCTACAAGAAGAAATTCAGTTGAGCCAAGAGGTGTGCATGAGATTCATAGTTCATCTTCCAACCAGCCGCCCTTGAGAATAGATTGGATGAGCTGACTTCCTTTGTAAGACAATTGGCAATAGACAAGGTTCACCGCAAAGTTATGTAGCATGTGCAATTCACCTCGAGCACCCATTTGATCCATGCCCGATCCAGAGAGAAGAGTTTGTCGGTGAAGTACCTCAAGCTTATACAAAGTGAACCCCTATAATCAAGGAAGCAGTCAGAATCGGTACAGCATTCCAGACCTCTCTACTAATAGGTACCATCCTAGCTGGAGAAATCACCCTAATCTGCGGTATGGGAACTCTTCCCAACAACAGCCGATGGCACCTCAGAATCATCCTCCGGTGACCACTTCGCACCTTTCTCGGACCATCATTAGAAGACTTGGTGAAGCAAATGGCTGCATCTAGTGTACAGCCAAAGAATGACGAGAGATGCTAGTATTCAAGATTTGAGGACACAGATTGGACGATTGGCCACATCCATGAATAGCATACAGCAAGGGTCAAGGGACAAACCAGCTGCCTGCACAGCCAGTGATAAATCCTAATGCCTCCAACCCTAATGTGAGTGTCATCTCTCTGAGATCTGGAAAGGTTGTTGAGGCCACTTCTGGAAAGATGAAGAAACTATGAAGGCTACTCCTGAGCCTACTGTTGAGGTTACTCCTGAACCTGTGGTTGAAGTTGAAACTGAGAGAGTGTATAGACCACCCATTCCATTCCCACACAGAATTCAGAAAAATTTGAAGATTGGTGGTGAAAATAAGGAGAAGGAGATTCTTGATGTTTTCAGAAAAGTAGCTGTTAATATTCCACTGTTGGATGTGATCAAGCAAGTGCCCAGATATGCCAAAATTCTGAAGGACCTATACACCAACAAGAGGAAGATGAAGACTAATGAGAGGGTTGACTTGGGAATGAATGTCTCAGCGCTTATCCAGTCAAAGATAGAAAGAGTTGCTTCTATAGCCCCTACTCAAGCACTACCACAGAAGTGCAAGGATCCAGGCACCTTCACTATTCCATGCACTATTGGGGACAAGAAGTTTGAGAACTGCATGTTGGACTTGGGAGCATCAATCAATGTCATGCCTACCTCCATCTTTAATAACCTTGATCTAGGGCCATTGCAGTATACAGGTCTTACCATCCAGTTGGCTAACAGGACCAGTGCCCGACCCATGGGAATGGTAGAGGATGTCCTAGTGCAAGTTGATGATTTGATAGTCCCTGCGGATTTCTATATCCTAGATATGGCAGGAGAGACTCGGTCCAGTAGATCACCCATAATCTTGGGTAGACCATTCATGATGACATCCAAGACCAAAATTGATGTTTATGATGGGACTATGTCTATGGAGTTTGGTGGTATTGTGGCCAAATTCAAGATCTTTGATGCTATGAAGCACCCAGTAGAGGAGCACTCTGTATTCCACTTAGAGTTGCTGTCTGAGCTTATTGAGGACACACATGATGACTTTATTTCTAATTTTCCTCTTATTTCTGGTTTTGATGATGTATATACTTGTACTAACTGCACTAACACTAACCCATGTTCTGTTTGTTCTGAGTTTTTGGATTCAACCTTGCAGGGTGAGGATGATAGTGATAGTGATAATGAGAGTGAAGCTGTCTACTCAGCAGAAGTCCTTGACCCTATGGCTACTCCCAATGCACCATCTGTTGAGCAGCCACCTTCTTTGGAACTCAAACCACTTCCTGAGAACCTAAAGTATGCCTACTTGGGGAGGGATGCAACATTGCCAGTCATCATTTCCTCCAGCCTCAACTCTGATCAGGAAGCCAAGCTTTTAGAAGTTCTGAGGAAGAACAAGAAGGCCATTGGGTGGACATTGGCCGATATTCCAGGAATTAGCCCCTCCAGATGCATGCACAGAATTTTACTGGAGGATGGGGCTAAGCCAGTCAGACAGGCCCAAAGGCGACTTAACCCACTAATTCTGGATGTGGTAAAGAAAGAGGTGACTAAGCTTCTACAGGCAGGTATTATCTATCCCATCTCTGATAGTTCTTGGGTAAGTCCGGTTCAAGTTGTACCAAAGAAGTCTGGTCTAACAGTAGTTAGGAATGAAAATAATGAACTTGTGCCTACTAGAGTCCAGAATAGCTGGAGAGTTTGTATAGACTATAGGAAG
The DNA here is from genome assembly GCA_030762895.1 of Sophora flavescens. Classification (NCBI taxonomy): domain Eukaryota; kingdom Viridiplantae; phylum Streptophyta; class Magnoliopsida; order Fabales; family Fabaceae; genus Sophora; species Sophora flavescens. The sequence goes on along the minus strand of CM061064.1, from coordinate 90,764,674 downwards.
CTAAACCAGGCCACTAGAAAGGATCATTTTCCTTTGTCGTTCATAGATCAGATGCTAGATCGGCTGGCTGGTCGGTCCCATTACTGTTTTCTAGATGGCTTTTCCGAGTATTTCCAGAATCATATTGCCCCTGAGGATCAGGAAAAGACCACCTTCACGTGCCCCTTTGGTACGTTTGCTTATAGGAGGATGCCATTTGGCCTCTGTAATGCTCCTGGCACCTTTCAAAGATGCATGCTTAGTATTTTCTCTGATTTTATTGAAAATTACATAGAGGTGTTTATGGATGATTTTACTGTGTATGACTCCTCTTTTGATGCTTGTTTGCATAGTCTAGGTCTAGTTCTACAAAGAGGGTATTTCTGTAGATCCTGCAAAAATAAATGTGATTGCTTCATTGCCTTACCCATCTTGCGTACGCGAGATCCGTTCCTTTCTTGGACATGCAGGTTTCTACAGGCGCTTTATAAAGGACTTCAGCAAGATAGCACTGCCATTGTCAAATCTGCTGAAAAATGATGCCCTGATCCAGTTTGATGAAAAGTGCAAAGAGTCATTTGACTATCTGAAGAAGGCGTTGACTTCTACCCCTGTCATCCAGCCCCCAGACTGGACACTCCCGTTTGAACTGATGTGTAATGCTTCAAATTTTGCTGTGGGGGCAGTTCTGGCACAAAGGGTGGGCAAGGTTGCCCATGTAATTCACTATGCTTCTAGGACCTTAGATCTTTGCTCGGTGCAAATTACACCACCATCGAGAAAGAGTCGCTAGCTATTGTATTTGCACTTGATAAGTTTAGGTCTTATTTGCTAGGTTCTAGGGTGACTGTTTTTCATGACCATGCAGCTTTGAAATATCTCGTTGAAGAAGCCGGAAGCTAAGCCAAGACTCGATCCGGTGGATGCTCTTGCTCCGAGGAATTCAATGTGGAGATAAAAGATAAAAGTGGAGCTGAAAATTTGGTAGCGAGATCATTTGAGCGGGATAGCAAGGGATGAGGATACTTTTCCCATCCAAGATGATTTCCCCGATGAGAGATCACATATATGTATGGGGTAACCCCCTGGTTTTTGCGACATTGTAAATTTTCTAGTTCTTTGGTGTTGTTCCTGCAGTACAAGTAGACATATGTTCCCAAGTCAAGAGCGATGCAAAGTACTATGTGTGGGATGACCCCTATCTGTGGAAATTTTGCAGTGACCAGGTTATTCGGAGGTGTGTTCCCGAGCATGAGACAGAGTCCATCCTGCATTTCTCACATGCCTCTCCAGTTGGAGGACACTTTGGACATCAGAGGAAAGCAAGAAAAGTCCTGGACTCTGGGTTCTACTGGCCCACAATTTTTAGGGATTCATATGAGGTATATAAGAGTTGTAAAGAATGTCAAATAACAGGCCCTGCAATCACTCGTAGGAGTGAGATGCCCCAACAGCCCATGCTCTTTTGTGAAGTTTTTGATGTGTGGGGGATGGACTTCATGGGTCCTTTCCCTCATTCTTTTGGTTTTGTATATATTTTGTTGGCTGTAGATTATGTTTCAAAGTGGGTGGAAGCAATCCCCACTAGGACTAACGATGCTCAGATTGTTTCCAAATTTGTTAGGTCCAACATTTTTTGCAGGTTTGGCATACCCAAGGCCATCATCAGTGACCAGGGCACACATTTTTGCAACAGAACCATGGAGGCCTTACTGAGGAAATATGGGGTTGTACATAGGGTGTCCACCGCTTACCATCCCCAAACCAATGGCCAGGCTAAAATATCCAACAGGGAGATCAAGCAAATTCTAGAGAAGATGGTGCAGCCTAATAGAAAGGAATGGAGCCGCCGTCTGGAAGACGCACTGTGGGCACAAAGGACTGCTTTCAAGACCCCTATAGGAATGTCCCTATTTCGGCTAGTTTTTGGTAAGGCATGTCACCTTCCGGTGGAGGTTGAGCATAGAGCATATTGGGCAGTAAAGTGTTGTAACATGGATATGAATAAATCTGGTGTTGAAAGAAAGCTGCAGATTTAAAGAACTTGAGGAGCTTAGGCTTGAAGCCTATGAAAGCTCCAAGATTTATAAAGAAAAGACAAAACAATTTCATGATAGAATGATTGTTAGGAAATAATTTTTTGTGGGCCAGCTAGTATTATTGTTTAACTCCCGCCTGAAACTGATGGCTGGGAAACTTAGGTCCAAATGGGATGGCCCCTTTGTCGTTACTAATGTGTTTCCTTATGGTGCAGTAGAGATTACACGTGCAGGTACACACAAGCCCTTCAAGGTTAACGGGCAGAGGTTGAAGCCATTCCATGGTGTGGATGCTGTTGTTCCTATGAATGCTAATGTTGAGGAGCTATCTTTGGATGCTCCAACCTACACTGATGCTTGATCAGGGAGTTTCTTTTCCTTTCCCTCACTCTGATTGTAAAGTCTGTTGTTGTTCATTGGGGACAATGCCTGTTTTAAGTGAGGGGGAGGGAACTAGTTGTAGTTTTTCTTTTCTTTGAATAAAGCTCCTGAATAATTTGAGAAGCTCAGGAGCATTTGTGTGTTAAGATTTTAGTTGGCAAGTTTGCTAGATTTTGATTGATGTGATTCCCATGTGAAATTGAAAACTGAACTTTGGGATTTTGTTATGGTGGCATGATGAATGATAAGTTTGGGGTGATAGGAAGCACACACTAGGGATAGAATCTCTTTCAAACAATTTGCATGAATGTCCAGGTGAGGTTTTGAGCCTCCAGCATGTTTTAAACTGTGTGAAAAATCACTTTCAAGTTGCACTTCCCTGGATTTGATTGAATCTCTTTTTGGTTTGCATGATTATATGTGTGTAGCAAATGATTTAGGCATTTTCTTTGTAAATAGCTACTTGGCCTGAATAAACCAATTCCTAATGCATGCTCCCTAGTTAGCCCTTTTGAGCCTATTAGCCTGTTAGTTCTTGATAACCTAATGTTATAAGCCCAAAAATCTGGAAAACCATGTTAACCCGATCTTAGGATTAGGAGAGCATGTAATCTTAGAATGGGTGCAAGAAACTAAGTTTGGGGTGGCTGCTCGGTGCAATGTGTGTTTGGGATTGGGAAAAAGAAAAAAAAATATAAGAAAAAAAAAAGAGTTGGAGCCAAAGGCTTGTGAAAGAAAAAGTGTACAGATGTTGAAAAATAAAAATAAATAAATAAATATATATATATATATATAAATACAAAAATGCCAAAAAGAAATAAAAAGGGCTGTAGCCACCCAGAAGTGTAAAGAAAAAAAAATAAAGAAAGGAACTTGAGAGAATTTCAAAGTGTAAATAGAGTTCATGCTCTCTTAGTTCCTAGGGTCTTCAGCCTAGTTTCCTTTGTATATCCTGCCCTTAGCCAGGCCCCATTACAACCCATAAAAGACCTTCTGATGTTGCTTGCATGTTTTCTGTGGGAGCCATTCTGAGATGAAAAGCAAATTTTTGGGAAATGTACTTGAAAAGTGAAACTGAGTGCAAGTTGTTAGCCTGACATAAACTGAGTGACTGAGTGAACAAATAATGCCCTTGTGAGGAAGGCAGTTGTTTGGATTTGGTGATCTCCCTCTTGTGTGTAACTTAGATCCCCTGCTTAGATTTCTGATTGTTTTCATGATGAAACTCTCAAATGTTTAGAATAAATGAATGTGGGGATTGCTCTGTTTGAAAAGGGGGAAACAATGAAGAAAAACTGTTTTTGATGTATTGCTTGAATGTGTGCAATGTTGATTGAATCTTTTGAGCTTGCCAGGTCTTGAGTCTTTTTGATTTTTGAGTCTTAGTTTGCTTGGGGACAAGCAAAGTTTAAGTTTGGGGTATTTTGATAAGCCTCTGGCTCATCTAGTTTTATAGCTAGTAGGACCAGGGTTTTGTGCAAATTATATCGTATTTTCACCCAAATTAAATTAGATTGTCCTCAAGCAAGGTTTTGAGTCTCTAGAGTAGTTTTAAGTTAATTTAGCTAGTTTTAAGTCAAAATAATACACTTATGGTTATTTCCTTGTTTTCAGGTTAAGTAGAAGTTGAGAAAATAAAGAGCAGGGGATTCGCCCCGCGAAGGACACGCTCGCCACGCGACCCCGAAGCCTGACTGTTCCAAGAAATTGCTAAGTCTCTGGTTCGCCTCGCGAAGAAGGTCTCGCCCCGCGAGTCTTGCAACCCTGAAAAAGTCAGAGACGATCACGGCTTGCCCGTGTTGAAGGTCATGGCCGTGGCAGTTTTGAAGTTGAAGAGTCTCGCCTCGCGAGCATCCATTCGCCTCGCGAGTCTGGAAGTCAGAGAGCATCACGGTTGGCCCCTGATGGCCATAACGGGCGTAAGGAGAAAACTCTTCATATCCTCGCCTCGCGATCAAGTATTTCGCCTCGTGAGAATGCCAAAGGTTGCTGACTCTTCATGAAATTCGCCTCGCGAATGTGTGTTCGCCTCGCGAGCTAGCTGAATTCTGAATTTGTATAAAAGGCTGTTCTGAACAATTTGTAAAAACTTTTGCTTCTCCAATTTTCTGTTTTACACTTTTCTCTGTGATTTCGTTTTTGCCATGGAGAACTAAGTCCTAGGATTAGTCTACTGTTTGAGGATCCTATATACTTGAGGTTATGTAAATCCCTATTTTAATTGCTTTTCCCTTTTCAATACCATACTATGCAATTCTGTTTGTTATTTCAGGAGTGTGTAGTATTGTATTGATTTGTTTCAGTGATGTTACTTTCCTATACATAATCGCGTTTGTTAATTCGCGTGTGTTCATTCATGATCGTTTGTTCATGAGAGCTTAATCCCGTTTGTTATTTCGGGAATAGGAATTTGCATCCATAGTAGCAATTACGTTGTTAGTTGTTCTTATCAGAATCGAAAGGGGATTAGAATCGCTTAGGGCTTGGGATTACATTAACCAAGGATAGTTGGGAATTCTTGATGAGAGATTAATCGTTGTTTGATAATTGATAATCTCTTTTCAAAACTGCGCCTGTTTTTGATTGCTCTGTTTTGTTTGTTTCTTATTTGCACTCCAATCCAACCCCCCAAAAACTGGTTTTTGTGAAAGGTAACATTTTCAGAGTCCTTGAGAGACGACATCCGAGTTGTCGCACTAAACTACAGTTTTAAACCCGCTCGTCCTTTTTGGCGCGTGCGCGACAGCGCGACCAGTGCTCTATGGACACAGTGCCATGTTTAATCCCTTATATTTGAGGTTGCCCTGTGAACTCAATAGCCATGTTCAACCTCATTTAGTTTTTATAAACCAAAAAGTTAAAAATATAAAAAATTTAATAAAAGTCAAAAAAATTAAAATTTAAAATAATTCTTTCTTATAAATAATTTTCGGGGTAAAATAAATATTTAAAAGGTTACTAAAATCTTTTTTTGCACAATTAACTTGAGGTACCGTTTTTTAAACGAGCGATGTGGGGTGTTAATACCTTCCCTACTCGTAACCGACTTCCGGACTCATATCTCTCTTTTTTAAAAGACCAGTTTACCTTTAAATAATTGGGTTTCCTAAGATTTTCCCAATAAAAATCTTAGTGGCGACTCATCTGTCTTTTTATCCCCTTTTCGCGACTCCCTGACGGGACGGTCGCGACAGCTGGCGACTCCACTGGGGACTTTAGAGAGTCTGGCCTATCATAGTTGGTTGTGCAACTTTTAATAACTTTGAAAATATTGGTTTTACCCCTCTTTGTTTTATTTGTTTTGTAAATTGTTATATTCTTTAATATATGCCTTTGTATATTCTTGCAACCCTATGGTAGAGAATTATTATGTTGTTGGCTGTTCTTTTTTACATGTGTGATGTAGTTTTCATTTTAATAGGTTTGGAGCAGGTTTGTATGCTCCCAGCACACACATCACTTACACTTATTTCACACACTTTTAGCTCTATACCCGAGCTTGTGGAAGCTTAAGGATTAGGCGGTGTGTCGACATTGTCATTGAAGAGGTCTTGTACCCCCTTGATATTTGTCGATTCACCACTTAGGTTGTACCCGATATCATGGGATTGTCATATTGAGAGGGTTTATCCCTACTTGTGGCTAGACTCATGAGTCGGATCCTTATCTTTCGGGATGGGGGCAATCTGAGGACCATGGATTTTAGAAGTCTAGACCCTACCCAATTTTCACTGATAAAACAAACTTAGGGGCCAACCTGTTAAAGTCAGGACTTTAGATGTGTCAACCCTAAATCTTAGGACACAAAGAGAGCATTTTTTTTTCTTTACCGATCTTCATGTCTTTTATTTTATTTTTTGTCAAAAAAATCCACATTTTTATTTATTTATTTTTTCTAAAATAAAAAATTGATTTATACGAGTCCTTTTGGTTTTTACAAAAACAAAAAAAATTCTTCATATTTTGTAACTCATGCATTTCTGTAAATAAAAAATGGGCTTGTGTAAATATATATATATATATATATATATATATATATATATATATATATATATATTTTAGCTCATCCATATTTTTTTGTAACTCATTCATATTTTTTAGAAGAATAAAAAAGGATGATCCATGCATCTCATGCATTAATTAATTTTTTGAGTCAATATGAAGAAATAAAAAACAAAATCATTTTTCATGCATTGCATGCATCAATTACTTTGTGACAACCACATGAAGAAAAAATTAAAAGAAAAATAATCATGTCATGCATATGGTGGAAAAATAAATAAATAAATAAAAACTCAATCTTCTTCATGCATCTTATGCATCAATTTCATTAACCTCTTGGATAAAAAAAGAAATAAAAAATAAAAAATCATTCATCTCATTTTTTTTTATGCATCTCTCAAGAAAATTTGATAAAGAATAAACCATTACATGCATTTCATACCTCTTTGGGTCAATATAAAAACAAACCATTCATCTCATACATTAAAAAAAAACGCATGCATTGCCATTGTTATAAAAAAAAACTCTTTTTCATACAATTCTCTAGTTAAAAAATAATAATAATAACATAAAGAATTCATTTCATGCATCTCACGCATTAGTACTTGGCTCAAAAAAAAAAAAAATTTTATGCATCTCATATACTCATTTCTTTTTAAGTTGAACATTTATTAAACATAATTCATTCCATGCATTTCATGCATTGTGCTCCTTTCCTGGAGAAAAGTGAACCACTTCACTTTCAATAAAAATGAATGTCAGCTAAACCTTGGATCATGAAGTGGAACTGGAGAAAATATTTGCTCAAGTGACCGAAAAATGTAGGCACGGCCTTTTTCCTCATCATGGATGTTTGGATGTCAATGTGAAAGATTTCATATCGTCCTATTGGACTCAGGTAGCACATATTCTGGCTCTTATGGAGTGATCTTTGAAAAATCATGCAAACTCAGGATAATAAGGCCCTGGCTGAGGAAGAAAGAAATCATGATAAGGACAGTCCCAATCGACTATGGAGAGTTCAAGATGAAGGCTATGCTAGCATCACCAGAGATTCACATCCTAGTGATTGAAAAGAGGCAATACTTTGTGACCCCGTCTTGAGAATTTCTAAGTAACTAAGGCAAGATTTGTTTATCAGGGATTTACCATGACACAATGGTTATGTTGTATTCTATCATGAGATAATTGAACCACGTTCACTTTCTTGAAGCATTAATGTAATGGATTTGCATGCGTACCTTGTCTCATCCTTTCTTTACATCTTCATCCCCACCATAATGTTTCTCTCGTCATCCTCATATATCATATTCCCTTTTTTTTCTTCCCCAAGTACCTTTTTTGGTTTGGTTAATAAGGCTCATTTTCTTGAAAGTTCTTTGTGGACAACAATAAAGCCCACATGTGCTCATACCTTTTCAAAAAAAGAAAAAAAGAAAAAGAAAATAAAAGAGGAGCAAATAAATAAAAACTTGGTGAGTCCCATCTTTGTCTCTAAAATAAAGTTAAAAAAAAATAATAAACAATCATGATTTGAAATGAAGATTGGCCATTTTTTCTCTACCCTTAGCAAAATATCATCATTATCCCTTGTTACCCCTTTTAAGCCTGATAATTTTCTTCAAAGAACCTTGGACAAGGATCACCACTAAACAACAGTCAAGCAAGAAGGAGATGGTGATCATGAAGCATAATATTGAAAGAAAAAATAATTAAAAAAAAAGAAGAAGAATAAAAAGAAGAGAAAGAGAGAGGATAAAAAAAAACCTCATGTAAAACAGGAAAAAAAGGGGGGGAAAGTTAGAAGAAAGTAAATGTTCTCAAAATCCGAAAAAGAACATGGATCTTTGATCCTATTCAACCTTAAAACATTTGTTTGAGCCTTATATCCTTTTTCATGACCCCCAACCATTAGCCACGTTACAAGCCTCAAAAAGTCCACTCTGATCAATGAATGATTGCTACTTTTTCATCAACTTCATTTTAAGACAAAAAGTTTGTGCTCTTCTAGTTTTTAATTGATTGATCCTCTAAAAAAAATCCAAAAAAAGAATGAAAAAAGAAAAAAGAAAGCCTGTTAGGCTGAAAACCCTCATAGGCAGTCTAGGCAAAAGCTTGGGCAAGATCTACATGGGGCAAAACTTTGATTTCAAGGGCCTTATTCTAGAGCATCTCCATTATTGGATGCCCTACACCTCCACATGCAGCCCCCTCCGTGACGCCAGCCACCGCTCTACCCATCAGTCCCGCCATCGTCGATCTGCCATCTCCACCGCCGTCCGTCCTCTGCGTTCAAACCTCCTCTTTTGCCTCCATTGTTGGTAACGTTAGGAAGCTAGAAGCTTCCTTTGTGTTTTGTACTTTTTATTTTGCCTTTATTATGTGTATTGTTATTACTATGTTAATGGGTTTCTCACGGCTAGGACTGGGCTAATGCTGATATTATGTTTGGGTCTGTTTTAGTTTTAGTTTGCCTAAGCTATTTTAGGGTAAAAAAAAACGAAAACCTTTTTGTTAAAAAAAAAATAATAATTAAATTCCTTGTTTGAAATAAATTTAAAAAAAAAAAACCTTTCCAAAAAAAACCAACCAAGCAAACTTTCAAAAGAACTACGTGGCTTTAAGTTTCCCATCGCACCCAGGAATACGTAGGAGCAAGATAAATCATCTTGTCGGGCCAAAACTAAATTTTCCTTTTTTTGTGTCTCTTTTTATGTTAAAATAATTAATCAAATAATTAAACTTTTCTCTTTCCAGGGGTGCTCTATAGACACAGTGCCATGTTTAATCCCTTAGATTTGAGGTTGCCCTGTGGACTCATGTGCCATGTTCAACCTCATTTAGTTTTTATAAACCATAAAGTTAAAAATATAAAAAATTTAATAAAAGTCAAAAAAATTAAAATTTAAAATAATTCTTTCTTGTAAATAAATTTCGGGGTAAAATAAATATTTAAAAGGTTATTAAAATGTTTTTTTGCACAATTAACTTGAGGTACCGTTTTTTAAACGGGCAATGTGGGGTGCTAATACATTCCCTACTCGTAACCGACTTCCGGACTCATATCTCTCTTTTTTAAAAGACCAGTTTACCTTTAAATAATTGGGTTTTCTAAGATTTTCCCAATAAAAATCTTAGTGGCGACTCCTCTGTCTTTTTATCCCCTTTTCGTGGCTCCCGGACGGGACGGTCGCGACAAATATTGAAGTGGCATGCATTCTTGAAAAATCACGATTTGATTGTCGGGTATGAATCCCACTGGTAGAAATTATTTACAATATGTATATATGATGTTTGTTTGAGTGTCGTGCATATAGTTATCATAATGAAACTCAATATTGGTATCTCACCCTTGCTTTATTTATTTTCATGTTGGTTTCTACTATATATATATATATATATATATATATATATATATATATTCGAGTACAGATGAACCACACGAGTCCGATATCGTACTCGGGGATACGTTCCCCGCACTTTGACGAAGCTGATGATGAAAGCATGTGGGCGATTAACCCAGGCACTCGTAGCGCTACGTACACCGGGCCAGTATGTACCACTACGGGTACATTAGCGACGGGACCACAGAACCGTACTCACAGCTTTGAGACAGTCGAGGTACCACTTCCCCCGATGTGGCTATTGTTGATGAATCTGGTGAATGAGTGAAATCTGGTGCATCGGCCACCATATGACCAGCCACTTCATGCGGCAGCGCCACCGTCACCTCCAACGCCGATCGTCATTGTTCCGGAGGAGGACGAGGAGATGGAGGAGGACCCCATGGAGGACGAGGAGGAGGTACCCGAGTATCATCCTCAGGTTGACGACGTTGTTCCAGAGGTTAAGGCAGAGGCGAATGTATCCTCACCGGATACTCCTGCGGCCTTGGGAGGACTATGGAAGTCTTCCCAATGGCTTTCATTAGGTGCAACTAGCAGTAGGACTTAGTTTGGGTTTACTTTTTGGGGAGTAGTGGTATTGTCACAGTCTGTATATCTTAGCTACTGAGAGCCATCTTTTTGATGTCGTGGTTCCGGACTACCGCTGCTATATAGGTTTAGTTTGTGTGTGTTTTCTTATGTTATGACTTTAGTAAATGACTTGTAAATATCAAGGTCCGTATGTAAAAAAAAAGTAATATATATGAGGTTGTTAGTTATCAATGTTTGGTTTGTATCGATCAAGGAAAAAAAATACAACTAATTTCAAGTAAGTTAAGAAATAGAGAAAATTATTTTTTTCCCGAAAGTAACCAGCATAAATATTTTCAGTCTTTTTGTTTCAACATGTAGCGCCAAGGGGGTGTTACAGTTGTAACATCCCTGGCTGCTTTATGAATTGACGACTGTCCCCAGAACTGCTCCAAGTCAAGCACGCTTAACTGTGGAGTTCTTAAATGATGGGCTCCCGAAAAGAAGATGCATCTTGTTGGTATAGGTAGTACCAATCAATTCGTATAAGCCATCCTCAATGGTATAGTCCCATACCTTCACAGTCTCAGGATTCCTCTCATTCCGGTGTGTAATTGGTTCATTCACTTTCCCCTCCGCCTAGAAGCTTGCCAGGAGCCGCTCCTTGCCCGTGCCTTCTTGCACAGGCGATCACTCCCAGCCCTCGTCATCCCCGGGTGTCACATACCCACCAGCTTCCGTTTGGTTCGTGCCCGAACTACACCGTACTGGGAGAGGTGCCGCTCTGATACCATTTGTAACATCCCTGGCTGCTTTATGGATTGACGACTGTCCCCACAAACCAACACAAGTCTTTTCAGTGTGCTTTGTCCTCACTTATACGCTTCCTGGGAAAACTTCCCAGGAGGTCACTCATCCCAGAATTGCTCCCAGTCAAGCTTAACTGTGGAGTTCTTAAGTGATGGGCTCCCGAAAAGAAGAGGCATCTTGTTGGTATAGGTAGTACCAATCAATTCATATAAGTCATCCTCAACGGTATAGTCCCATACCTACACAGTGTCAGGATTCATCTCATTCTGGTGTGTAATCGGTTCATTCATTTGCCCCTCCGCCTAGAAGCCTGCCAGGAGCCGCTCCTTGTCCGTGCCTTCTTGCACCGACGATCACTCCCCATCCTCGTCAGCCCCGGGTGTGTCACAACAGTTGGGTTGGAGGTAACACCCTTATGTTACCGTTAAAGTGTGAAACAATGTTTGTGTTTAGGGTGAAGAAAGCAATTGTCAGGTCAAATCATTTCTACCATAAATAGAATTGGAACAAGCTTTGAATAAGAACAGGGGAGGAAGAATGTAGGAGGAAGGAAGAAGGAGGAAGAGAAGGAAGAAGAGAGAGAAAGAGAAAATGAGTGTTTCTCTTTTAAAATCCAAATTCTTGTGAGATTTTGGCCAGGGGTGGTGGTTTCTGACGAGTGACGACGGAAACTTGACGTCGTTAATATAAATCTAACGGAAAGGACCAAATCGGTGTAACGTCAACAACATAATTAAGGGATCAAATCGAAACAAAAATTAAAAGAGGAACCAAATCGAAACTTAAAATAAAGAAAAAGGATAAAAAATTATAATTTACCCTTCATAATTCTATTATCACAAATATTTAATATAGCTGCAAACATCCATACTTGTATATGAGATAGTGGTTTTGTGCTTATTTAAACAATTTTTAATAGAACTCATATGTTGTGACTAGTTATGTTTACTCTAGAATAATGTAATAAGTAACATTCATTCTTAGTAAGGGTTTCCTCATATTTTTATTTTGTCAAGTTTTAGATCTGTGAATTATAGGCCTAGTATTAATCAGTTAATTGCAAGAGCCTAGCGAGCTAAGGACCATGAGTTGGCAAATACATTTCCTGTAATGTCTAAGACAGAGAGATTCTCAATTGTTTTTCGATCAGTGGTAAGTTCCATTCACCATAAGAAACAAAACAAAGCATACAAATTAATTGCAACATATGAAAGGCACCTATTTGCAAACCAAGATGGAGAAGCGTGAGGAGCGAAAAGAAAGAGCAAAAGAAACAAGGAATCTACATTGAGTAAATTAGTTGAAATTATATTTTAGTGTAGGAAAGACATAGCAAGAATAATGAAAGGAAAAATATCCTTTTCTGGCATACTACCCTGAATCGTTCTCTCTTAGTCTTGATCTTTTTTTTCTTTTTTTTTTTTGTAATCTCTTAGCCTTGATGTTTATCACACTTGGATAACCAGTTTCTTAATTTATTTCGTTCTGGCTATGTATATTATTGAAAGTCCATTTGAAAATTAATTAATAACCTCACCTCTTTTAGAGAGAAATTGTTAAATAATCACAAAGTACACAAAATATATATTATCTTCATTAGAAACGTACATAGGAAACAAATGCAATTTGCAATTCTAAACACCCATTATGAATTTGTCCGTGTGTTGATAACTTCATAAAATTGAACATAGCTTGTATACAATACCTCTTGGCTATCTTGTGAGAATCACATAAAATTTGACCACTCCTAGCTATTAAATTGTCGAGATTTACCAGTAGAGAAATCAGCATGGCTCTTGTCGTACTCTGACGAACAGTTTAGTTTGTAAAAGATGCTAGTGTTTAGTGGATGAAAAATTAGCTCCGTTTGGTAATCGTTTTTAAAATTAGCGTATAACGTTTTTTTCAGACGCTACTTGAAGTAGCGTTTGAGCTTATAGCGTATCACTTTTTCTTCCATTTTTATCCTTACTATCTTAATTAGATTTTTTACTTATCCTTCACTAATAAAATATGATATTAATAGAAATCTTTAAAATTAATTTGTTAGAATTAATATCACCATTTAAATTTATATTTAAGATAAAATAGAAATTATATTTTTATTTATAAAAAGAATCGTATAAAAATCATATCAATATTATTTTTATTATTCCATATTATTTATAAAAATAACTAAAACTAAATAAATATTAAAATTTAAAATTAATATTTTAATCTTTAAAATTATAAATAATTTAAAATAAATTAAAGAGTTAAATTGATAATTATTTTAAAATAAATAATATAAATAATATATATAAATACATATATATAACTTATATAAAAAAAAACGCAAACATGTACTTTTATAATATTTTACATTAATCAGTTAGTCCAATCGTTATTTTTATCAAACACTTCAAACCAAATTCGTTATACACTATTTACTAACTTATCCGCTAGCTTATCCGTTATGCGCTAGTTTTTATCGAGCAGAGCATGAAGCTTAATGATGATGGATAATATAAGAGAAATTGCATAAACACTACTTAAATCAGAATATACCATATTTTCAACGTGTCATCGGTCACACTGCTAAGTTTGTTGGAAATCTTATTTTGGACATATAACCTAACTTTTGTGTTTAGGACCTAATTTTTTTTATTTTTTTTTACATTTTAATAATGAATTAATCATCTTTTGAAAAAAAAAATAATTTTACTTTTGTAATAATAGAGTTAGGTTGCAAAGGAAAGGTAATGAAAAAAAGGTAAAATAATCGGGAGATTTAATTATTTATCGGGAAAAAAATCGGGAGGTTTAATTGATGTTAAAATTTAAATGAATTGATAGAAAATTAGAGTATCAAAATGAAATTAGAGCTGTGATTTGATTATAAATATCTTTTATTTATATTTCATAAAAAAAAATATATCTTTTATTTATAAGGTGACTTGGTGGTTTGAGGAAAGGAGATAGTGTTTGGAGTGATAAGGTGGATGTCATGACCGGTTTAACCCCTCACTAACCTAACAAACACTAACAATCTAATATTTATCAATAAAAAAAATAAAAAAATAATAAATATCTTTTATTTTTTATTTTCAAGAAGTAATGAAATGAAATGACATGCCCCACGCAATATTAACATGGAAGAAAGAAGAAACTTAAAAGGGTTTGGTAGCATTAGTTTGGAAAGGGTTTGGTAGCTAGGGAGACAACATCTGCAAAGGTGGTGTGCTGCTGAGGTGTGCCGAAAGAAACAATGCCTTTTCTTTCAAAATTTCTTTAATTCACGCATTATAAATAAGTTAAGTAGATGTACCTTGTTGGCATTTTCTTTGGTAGACCATAATTCTCCAACATACCCATATTTTCTTCGCGTGAGCAAAAGGAATTCTCAAACAGAATTATTAACTCTTAATTTCAAATATTTCATTTAAGGGAAAAGTATTCAGACTTAAGGTTTAACTTTTTTCAAATTACTATTATGGACTTTAAAGCTTTTTAAATTAGTTTTCAATTTTAATTAGTATTCCAATAAATCATGGATTAAAGGAGTATACAATGTCAGCATAAAAAGTTTTACACTGACATCCACTAATATTTTGACATGTGTGTCTTTATTTTAATAATTAAGAGATAGAGATAATAATCACGCTGATTTGTTAAGATTCTATTGGATGTCTGTATAAAATTTCACGTATCTCGACAGTAAATAGAAATTAAACTCATAAATCATTGTTTTTAATTTGAGTCTTCTAACTTATAACGATGTTATTGTATGGTAACATTTTATTTGTATTAATGTTAATCTCAAATGTTCGATAATTTATCTGTCAAAAAAAATGTTTGATAATTTATTTATTAAAATATAATTTTAAATATATTTATTATTTTCAAGTTATATAAAAAAATTAAAATTAAAATATTTTCTAATAATAAAATGAATTTATAGTCAAATTTTAATAAATTAATTAATTTTTTTTACTAAAAAAGATATTCATTCATTCAAATTGGTAAAATACATCGAAAACAACATAAATTCAACATCACTAAAAACCGAAAAGGATGAATCTACGAACAAACTCACAGGACTCATGATAATAGCATAACACGGCAAAATGCCTACAAATGTGACAAAATCAAAGTGGCCGGAATACCCATGCCTCCGGATCTGTAACGTTGACCACCAAATCTTGATTGAATATGTAATGGGTCGAAGTTGATCTGTCAATCTGAACCAAACGAACACCGCAACAAGACGGGAAACCAAACGACACCGCAACAAGACGACGAACAAAAAACCGCCACACGCAGACGACGAAAACACGAAAGAAAATCTGGATCTATGTGGAAAAACCACTTATTTAGATAAAATGAGAGAAAAATGATGTAGATGGATGATTCCGGGCCAAAAATATACCCAAAACCACCCCCTTCAGGAGTAGATGGAAGGTTGAGAGAGAGGCGGCTCTATGTTTTTTTAATAAATAAATTATTATAAAGTTAAAAATAATATTAATATTTTATAAATAATAATAATAATAATAATATGGATAAATTATTGTTATACATTATCATTGTTAGTAAATTGATATATTCAAATAAAACATAAATATTTATAGAGCCATTAATTAATTTTAAAATTAATTGAAAATGTTTTAAAGTTTTATGATGATATTTTACATTTACAAAATGGTAAACGTTCAAAGCTGCATACCCTTTTCCCTTTATTTAAACACAAGTTGGGATATATATATCTTGCTTGGATAAACAACTTGTTTAAGTGCTTATATAAAAAGGATTTATGTGAAATATTTTTATGTTATAAGCTCCTTTTAAATTAAGTTATTTAATGTTTTGGTAAAAACTCGAAAAAACGCTTCTAGAATTTATAAAGTATTTAAAATAACTTCTTGTATAAGTCTTGACAAGGTTTTTCAATAAGCTAAAAAATTGATTTCTCATAATAAGCTAAAAACAACTTTTTGAAGTTGATAAGTTAATTATTTAAATTTATCAAAATATTATTTTTCCTATATAAAAATATTTATATAAACAAAAAAGCTCTAATAAATGGTAAGTTATGCCATGCAGACACGCTATAGAACCATCGGTTCTCCTTTCGCTCTATCCATGACTTACATCATTGCTACACACAAATAATTACTAAATGTTAAGAAAGAAGAGTGAGAGAAACCGCCCTTCAGGTTGTTAAGCGGACGTATCAGCTTCTTCTTGGTCATCTTGTTCAATATTCGTGTCATCTCCATGTGGGACGGTATCATACTTATTACTTTGTGAGTTATTTTTGGTTGTTATAGACAGAAATCCATTACACCTATATTTTTAAATATGATACTTTGTCAAATTGAGAGCATAAAGTAGGACCTCAGTTCTTAAATTTTAATTAATGGGTTTGTTTATTAACATTTAAGTAGCTTTAACTGTCCCTTGTACGTATAAACTATAGCAAAATATAAAGTCAAATCCAAGAGGATGTGGTATATAACCAAATTACAATTTTTTTAAAGCTTCTTACCAATCAATCTATCACAATCCTCAATTAACTGCTTTTGTTCCAAATAAACCATGTTCCTCGTATATATTTAAGTTGCAATTTCTTTCCAAGTATTCAGATATCTTTTCGTTTTAACACAACTCGCATCTTTTAGATCACTAAGTTTTCTTAGGAATATTACATCAACTACCTATATATATATAAAAATAAAATTAACTTCATATAAATTTATATACAACTCAAACTTTTTTTTTATTCCAATTGTTATGATTAGGGAGCTCGTATCGAAGATCTTCTCCAAGATTAATGAGCCAAGGTATTATTCCATGAGTTAAGTAAAGAAGCACAAGTGGATTTAATATCACATGTTGATCCGAAATTTTAAGGCATAAGATGTGAGAGATTTCTAAAATAAGAGAAGTATACGAACACCCAAGTTGGAGAGAGGACGGGCGCCTGGGCTTTGGGCACCCGACGTGCCTGGGCTTTGGGCACCCGACGCTTTGGTACCTGAAAGCAAAAGTTCTTTTGGGCGTCTGACGCTCGCGATGCAGAATTTTGTAGAGTTCATTTTGATGTGTTCCAAAAATTGTGTCCTTTTGAGTAATGATACCTTTACATTTGGACGTGTTCATTCAAGAATATTTGTATCAATTCATCAAATGATACATCCCTCTTGAATTCTTTGAAGGATTGTTTCTCCTACCAATAGGTATAAGTTGGTATGTAAATAGAATCATTCTACATGCAGATTGGGACACAAAAAATTGCCAAGTTTTTACAATCCAAATCACTTGCTTTCTTCCCTTTTGCACAAAGAAAAATGAGGAAACTTCTTATTTTGTAAACTACGATTGACGATATCCTTGATTGTGGGTGTACAAACTAAGTCAATGGATTTCCATTATATACTGAAGGGGATTTGCTATTAACACCTCCTGCATCCAGGTAATTAGACAAAGGTTGGTGAATCAAATCGAATCCAAAATCTAGTGTCCACACACGTCGTGCTTGTTTTGTTCATCCTTCTTTGTTGCACAACCATCACCACTAACATACGACCTATGCGTCTTTTCCACCCATATAAGTTTCTACTTGTCAACTTCTTTTTAAATTTCACACTTAATTATACTTAAAATTCCACCTATTTCTTTATTCACATCTTACTCATACTTAAAATTCTAACTCCGAGTTTATGAGAAGCATCCATTAATGAAAATTAGGTGAAATAACAGACTCGAATGATGCTGGTTATTTTGTCATCATCCACTTCAGGATCAAATTAGTCCTTAAGCACAAAGATTAACATTAAGACTCTAAGAGGGGCTCTTTAGTATCTTTTTTGGCAACTCAGAATAAAAACATACCAATAAAACAAGAGAGCACTTCCTGTGCATGTATGTCTCCCAACATTGGTCGGCTTGACCATATTCTCGATGAGATTAAGGACAACCTTCCCACTAACCCCCCATTTGTGTTATGTCACACTCAATAGGTTTCTCATAATCAGTCGATCGGTAAATATCACAATCATAGGTGGTGGTAATGGTATTGCTAATTTCAATGCAACTTTGATTGATTAGCCTTGCTTTATCGTTGAAATTTGAAGGTTGTAATGACATCTGAAAAGGCCGATAAAGGATTTTGATACAAACTGGGGGAGAATAATAAGGGTGGTTTGTTTTGTTTCCGATTTCTAATTTTGAAATAATTATAAAATTATTATATTATTTTTATTTTATTTTTTATTTTTAGAAATTTATACAGGAAACATAAAAAATAAAATTTTTCTGTTTATATTATTTATGTATAAATTTTTGAAAATAAAAAATGAAATGAAAATAATATAATAATTTTATAATTATTTCTAAAAACAAAAAGTAAAGTGACAAATGTAATAATTTTATAATGAAAACTGGACGTAGGCTTTCAACAGTTCCTTTGCTTTTTGGTACAAAGTTTGGTGGCTCCTTTAAAGTGCCAAGACTAATCAGCATTTTTTAATTTACTGCATCTTCATTATTATTTCAACAACTCCTTATTAGTAGACACTGGTACTTGTAGGCCTTATAGGTCTTCATAACTGAAAAGGTTATCTTTCACAGAATTTTTCTGTCTGGTGAGAGCACATTATTTAGAGCAAGTAAATTTTAAGTTTACAATTTTAAGCTCCAAATTATTAACTTGTGCTCTAGGATTCTATACTAGTGACTAACAGCTCTATAAGCAGGTGCCCATACCATACCCTACTCACAATAAATGCTTATATGTTCAGAGTTCTTGTTCTGTATGTTTATTGTGTGAAAAGACAGTTATGATTTCCTGCTTTTCTTGCTGTCCTCATTTATATGGAGGATACTGTTGCAAACAAGAAGTGGTTACAGCAGATTATGGTGCACATATTTGCGTGTCTCCCTGAAACACTTTATAGACCAAACCGTATGGTCATTTTGAATATCAATTCAATTTAGTTTTTATGAAAAGAAAATTATAAAAGTTCATGCAAATTATTATTATTACACGCAAGGAAATATGAGTCATTTTGGATTATATAAGATGTTCTTTTCTTTCCAAAGCTTTGCATTACGGTTAGAGAATTATATAAAATATGTACCGGCCAAAGATATAAGGCCGATGATTGTCAATACGATCGAGCTCATTCTCGTAGGTGGGCGTTCACCCGAACTCCCATAAAGCCGAATACCCGTTAGTACGCTCAACACCCGAGGACAACTACTCGGCCCTATTCCACACCAGACCACGAACGAAGATATCTCGGCCCCGAGTTATTCAGTCACAACTAACTGGGCCGAATATCTCGCTGATCCTAATAACTCTCCGCATAATCAGGAGCCTGATATCTCTCCGCATAATCAGGAGCCTAATATCTCTCTGCATAATCAGAGCCTGATCCTAATATCTCTCCGTATAACTCGGAGCCTGATTCTAAACATCTCTATAAATAGGGGGTCTAACCCCTTCACTGAGAACTACGTTTGCTTTGATTCCCATTTGGATACGTAGGAGCAGAATTCACATTCTGTCAAGCACATTCCAAAACACTCCCACTAAACTTTCTCCAGCCGAGTATCTCTCATCTGGGATATTTGGACGGAACATTTGGCGCCGTCTGTGGGAATCGAAGCAAATTTTCCTATACCACAAACAATGGTCAGAACAAGGAGCGGAAACTGCAGGAGGGGGGAGCCAAAGAATGCCAACAACGGGGGTAATGGAGAACGATCCGTTGGCCCAGCAATGACGGCTGACAATCCCATCGTTCAAGAACTTCTCGCGCAGATTGCAACACTGAGAAGGGAAAACGAAGAGATCCGCCGTCAGAACAGCCATCGCGAAAGAGAACAAAGCAGGGAAAGGTCTGCCTCTTCTCCTCATGAGAAAGAGCGTCGGACAGCTGAGAATGAGGGATCCAGAAACTCGCGCAGAGAAGGAGGCCCACAACTCCGGGCTTCTCATCATATGGACCGAGTAGACGAGGAGGAATTTCCTAGGCAGGCCCCTGAGCTGTCACTTCAGGCAAACAGGCTTAACGAAAGGACCGGCGTGCGGAGGCCGAGACATCCCTTCACAAACGCTATCATGGAGGTTCCCCTACCAGCCAACTACAAACCAATAAGCATTGATAGATATGATGGCACCTCGGACCCCGAGTGTCACTTGGACGCTTTCACTACTCAGATGTACCTCTTTACCGACGACGATGCTGTCATGTGTAAAGTCTTTCCGACTACTCTGAAGGATGCTGCGTTGACCTGGTACACCCAGCTACCGCCAGCGTCAGTTGACTCCTTCGACACATTCATGGCTAAGTTCAATGCTCAGTTTGCCACGAGCCGGGCTCATCAAAAAACCTCGGCCTCATTGGTAAACTTTAGGCAGGAAAAGAATGAGTCCCTGCGTGATTTCATGGCCAGATTCAGCAAGGAGACGGTCCTCATCCGGAATCTCAGTGCCGATGTTCCACTACACACCATCTTGACCGGGTTAAGGCCTGGCCCTTTCGCCAGACACTTGGCTCGGAAGCCACCAACCAGTATGGATGAATTGAGGAGAAAAGTTGCGGGATTCATTAATATGGAGGAGGTTGAGGAGTCTAAGAAAAGGGAGAGAATTGATGATGCTGACAGACGAGAAGGGAGAGAGAAGAGGAGGGCCGGAGGTGATAGACCGAAATTTAAAGGCCCGTCCGAGCATTTGCAGAGGGGACCGAAGTATGAGCACTATACTCCTCTCAACACAAACCGAGCTCGGGTGTTTGAGGAAGCATACAACGCGGAACTTTTGCAGCTCCCTAACCGTGGCCACACGCCCCAGAATGCTGATCGACAGAAACATTGTCGGTATCATCGTAATTATGGCCATACCACCAAGGAGTGCTGGGTCCTGCGAGATAAGATTGAAGAGTTGGTGCAAGCTGGCCATCTCAATAATTTTGTTCGGAGAAACCACAACAATGGTGAGGGGCGGGCGGCGAAGGCGAAGGAGAGGAGGTGACCAAAGCCCGAGAAGGGGCGGCGGTCAACGAAATAATGAAAGAACAGAAACCAGAGAGGGCCAAAATGAAAGGCGAGAGGAGGATAATGTGGTCCGAGGTGTGGTAAACACTATCTCAGGTGGATTCGCAGGGGGAGGTACGAAAAGTTCAGCTCGAAGAAAGCACCTGCGGGCTATTCGGGCTGTCAACTCGGTATCCAGCAAGCCCCCGAGAATTTCCTCACCTATTATCTTTTCTGACGAAGACTTTGTGGGGGTGGATCCTAATCAGGATGACCCTATGGTAATCACCGTGCAGTTGGCTAATTTCTCGGTCAAAAGAACCCTTGTCGACCAGGGGAGCTCGGCAGATATCTTATATTACTCAACATTTCAGAAGCTCGGTATCCCAGAGAAGTCTATCCAACCGTACGATAGTAAGCTCGTCGGCTTTGCAGGGGAACAAGTGGATACGCGAGGATACATTGATCTTCTGACTACTTTTGGGGATGGCAAAGCATCCAAGACTATCATGGTCAGGTATGTGTTGGTTAATGCAGTAACATCATACAATATCCTGATCGGAAGACCATCTTTGAACGAGCTAGGAGCTGTGGTCTCTACTCCCCACCTCACGATGAAATTCCCTTCTACCTCGGGAGACATAGTTGCTGTCCGGGCTGATCAGAAAATGGCCAGACAGTGTTATGCTGATAGTTTGCGTGTAAGCAAACTTAAACCTACACCTGCAGAAGCGCTAGACAGGGGGAAAGACAAGTCGGTGAATTCTGTTAACTCTGTTGAACTGGATCCGAGAATGGACATGTAGGAACAACATCCACAACCTATTGAGGAGTTAGAAAAGTTCCAGCTCGGTTCAAAGCCCGATCAGTGCACCAAACCCAGCGGTCACCTTGAGCCGAACTTGAAAGAAGAAATAAAGGAAGTCCTTCACAGCAACGCCGATTTGTTCGCCTGGACCACATCTGATATGCCGGGAATTGATCCCGACTTCTTATGCCACAAACTGGCAATTTGTCCCGAGGTGAAACCAGTGGCCCAAAGGAAAATGAGACTTGGTGAGGAGAGGAGAAAGGTTGTGGAAGAGGAAACAGCGAAGTTGGTCAAGGCCAACTTTATCCGAGAGGTAGAATACACTACCTGGCTGGCCAACGTTGTTCTGGTCAAAAAAGTAAATGGCAAGTGGCGCATGTGCACCGATTACACAGATTTGTATAAAGCTTGCCCAAAGGATTCCTATCCTTTGCCGAGTATTGGTAGACTGGTGGATGGAGCCTCCGGATACATAATTTTGAGCTTCTTGGATGCATACTCGGGGTACAATCAGATCCGAATGTACCCCCCAGATGAGGAGAAAACAGCTTTCATAACTGAAGGCTCGAATTACTGTTACCGGGTAATGCCGTTCGGACTGAAAAATGCTGGAGCTACGTACCAAAGGCTCATGGACCGGGTATTCGAAAAACAAATCGGAAGGACAATGGAGGTTTATGTGGATGACATGGTCGTAAAATCCGATGACCACAACAGCCACCCAAAGGATCTGGAGGAAATTTTTCAGCAGCTGAGAAAGTATAATATGAGGTTGAATCCGGAGAAGTGTGTTTTCGGTGTCCAGGGTGGAAAATTCCTCGGCTTCATGTTGACATACCGGGGAATCGAGGCCAATCCTGATAAATGTCGGGCTGTGATTGAGATGCGAAGCCCACAAAATATTAAAGAAGTGCAAAGACTTGCAGGACGACTGGCATCATTATCTCGGTTCCTACCCAAATCTGCAGAGAAAGCTCGGCCTTTCTTTAGATTACTGAAGAGGCCTCATACCTTTACATGGACTGAGGAATGCGAGAAGGCCTTCGTCTATTTCAAGGCCTTTTTGTCTTCACCGCCGATATTAACTCGACCCATCCCAGGGAAAGAGTTATACTTATACCTGTCAGCCACCGAGTACGCCATCAGTGCAGTCATTGTGCACGAAATAGAGAAAGTTCAAATGCCGGTGTACTTCATCAGCAGGGTCCTTCATGATGCTGAAACCCGGTATCAACTCATTGAAAAGCTGGTTTTGGCCCTGGTAACCGCAGCTCGGCGATTGCGTCCGTATTTCCAAAGTCACCAGGTGATTGTCAAAACTGATCACCCGATTAAGCAGATTCTCAAAAAGCCCGAGTTGGCAGGACGTATGATTGCGTGGTCGGTAGAGTTATCCGAGTTCGGCCTGAGATACGAGTTGAGAGGCCCTCTGAAAGCTCAATGTCTCTCCGACTTTGTAGCCGAGCTCAACCCGCAGCCGTTAACCGAGGATATATGGTGGAATTTGTATGTGGATGGATCCTCGAATGTTAGGGCGGTGGAGGTGGGGTGATTCACGAAGGCCCGGGAGATCGATCCTGGAACAATCACTAAAGTTTGAGTTCAAAACCTCAAACAACCAAGCCGAATATGAAGCTTTGATAGCAGGATTAATCTTTGGCAAAGGAAATGGGGCGAAAGGTCATTAGATGCCGGAGTGATTCACAGTTAGTCACAGGACAAATCTCCAGAGGGTGTCAAACGAAAGAGCCTCAGCTCACCAAGTATTTATGCAGGGTCAACCAATTAATCTCCAACTTCGAGAAATTTGCTATTGAGCACATTCCCCAAGAAGAAAACACTCGGGCCGATCTGCTGTCCAAATTAGCCAGTACAAAGAAGCCGGGCCACCATAGGACAGTTATTCAAGAAACCATAAATGAACCGAGTGTCACGATTGGGGAGGTGATGGCCAACGAGCCGGTTGACCGAGAATGGATGACACCCATTTGGGAGTATTTATCCACCGAAACTCTGCCCCCAGATCAGGGGGAGGCCAGGAAGATCAGGCTCAGAGCAAGTCACTTTGCTATCATTTCCGGAGAATTGTTTAAACGGGGGTTCTCGGTACCGTTGCTAAAATGTATGACGAAGGCACAATCAAAGTATGTCATGGAAGAAGTTCACCGAGGAATTTGTGGTTTTCACTGCGGTGGCAGATCAATGGCCTCCAAGGTAGTTCGAGCAGGGTACTATTGGCCTACCATCCGAGCAGATTGCATTGAGTGGACGAAGCAATGTGATGAGTGCCAAAGATTTTCCAATATAAGTCGTACCCCTCCCGAAGGACTTCACACATTAAACTCGCCTTGGCCTTTTGCTATGTGGGGAATGGATATACTGGGGCCATTCGCGGTGGCCAAAGGTCAAGTCAAATTTCTCCTGGTAGCAGTAGACTACTTCACAAAATGGATTGAAGCAGAGCCTTTGGCAAAGATTACTGCCGAGAAAGTGCAAAAATTTGTATGGAAAAGCCTCATCTGTAGGCACGGAATTCCCTTTGCAATCGTCACAGACAATGGAAGACAGTTTGTAGATAAAACATTGCGGGAATTCTATGACAACCTCGGTGTTAAACACCACGTCACATCGGTTGAATATCCCCAGGCCAATGGGCAGGCCGAAGCGGCCAACAAGGTCATTCTCGGAGAACTGAAGAAGAGGGTGGGAAGATCCAAAGGAGCTTGGGCAGAAGAGTTACCAAGTATCCTCTGGGCCTACCACTGCACGCCTCAATCTACCACTCAAGAAACACCCTTCAGGCTGACATATGGAACAGACGCCATGATCCTAGTGGAGGTTGGTGAGCCGTCTTTCCGACGTATGCAACATGAGCCGAATGATAATGAAAGCAATTTAAGGGTCGAACTTGACTTGGTAGAAGAAATCAGGGAGGAGGCCAAAATCAGAGAAGAAGCTTGCAAACAGAGAGCAACTAGGAGGTATAATTCAAGAGTGAAGCCAAGGAGTTTCCTGCGTGGAGACTTGGTGCTAAGAATAAAAGGAGAAGCAAGGAAGGATCACACGGAAGGCAAGTTGGCAGCAAACTGGGGAGGGCCATTCCGGGTAGTAGAAAACTTGGGAAACAGAGCATATAGGTTAGAAGAATTGTCTGGGAAGCCTATCCCGAGGACTTGGAATGCTTCGCATTTAAAATTTTATTATAGTTGATGTAAATAGTCAGGTGATGTACTCTTTTTCCTACCTCGGTATTTTGTCCCAAAAAGGGTTTTGACCGAGAAGGTTTTAACGAGGCACGCCGTAGACTTCCTTTTTATCCAATAAAAGAATTTATCATGAACGTTGTTTTCTTAATTTGCCGATGTATGTGGCCAAGTTTGAGCCTGAAGGCCGAGTTCGAGCCAATTAAATTGTTTAAGGCCAAGTTTGAGCCTGAAGGCCGAGTTCGAGCCAATTAAATTGTTTAAGGCCAAGTTTGAGCCTGAAGGCCGAGTACGAGCCATTAATTGTTTAAGGCCAAGTTTGAGCCTGAAGACCGAGTACGAGCCATTAATTGTTTAAGGCTGAGTTTGAGCCTGAAGGCCGAGTTCGAGCCAATTAAATTGTTTAAGGCCAAGTTTGAGCCTGAAGGCCGAGTTCGAGCCATTAATTGTTTAAGGCCAAGTTTGAGCGGAAGGCAAGTTTCGAGCCATTAATTGTTTAAGGCCAAGTTTGAGCCTAAAGGCCGAGTACGAGCCAATTAAATTATTTAAGGCCAAGTCTGAGCCTGAAGGCCGAGTACGAGCCATTAAATTTTTAAGGCCAAGTTTGAGCCTAAAATCCGAGTTCGAGCATTTGAAATTACTTAAGTGAAATAAATTACAAGCAGTAACGGGAATAAAATTGCAATCTAAAGGCCGAATCCGAGCCATTGAAATTTATTAATAATACCGAGTACAATATTAAAAGTAGAAACAAGGTACGAGTCGAGTACTGGAAAGTACTACGACTTACATAAAGAGCTGAAATTGAAAATAAGGGCCGCCCGGGTTGCCAGTCGTCTCCCCAATTAGGGTAGGGGCAAGATCAGGTACTCGGCCCACTCCGGGAGTAGACGGCCAAGCTGGATGATGAGGTGCTCGGCCCGCTCAGGGAGTAGACGGCCTCTACCCCTTTCGCGACTCCCGAAGTCCGCTATTCTCCCAGTTAACATCCTTCTTGGAGGATTGGATCATAAAAGGAATTCTGGATCATAAAAGGAATTCTGGATCCCATCTCCCACTTACATCCTTTTTGCCAGCTAATTGGGAGAGGGGAGCGTAAACCCCTAACACTATCATAGAACTACTCGGGTGGAAGAGAGACGAATTTGGCTGGTGGGAAAGAATGAAGAATGAATGAAAGAAGCGGTAAAACAGCCCTATTTATAAGGGGGGAGAAGCGTTGGGAAGGAAGAAGTATGCGTGGGAAAAGGTTTGTTGGAAAAAAAAATCTCGAAACTAAGCAAAAAGCAGTAATTGCATGAACCCATTGCGGTTCCCAAAGCATTTAATGCGTGACTGCATGCATAAGGTGTGAAACATGTGTTTCACGTGTAACAACCACCGTCCATTTTTTATATGGACGGTAGAATACCTCGGTCTTAGCCGAAGATTTGTTTAAACAGGCCAAACACAACGACGGAAGATAAAAAAACACTTTAAGTGTATCTCGGCCAAACAAGAGGCTACAAGGAAAAAGGAAAGTCAGCAAAATGGTAACAGTTTTCATTAAGTAAGACGAAGTTACAAGGGCAAAAGCCCATTACAAAGGATAAAGACTACAAAAAACTAAACAGCTACTCGTCCCTAGGACCCTCTTCGACCTCGATGTGATCCCCGGGAGAGTCTTCCTCCCCTTCCACCTCCACCTTCTCTTCCTCTTCAAGAATTATGGGAATAAGTTCCCCGTTCACTACCTCCTTGTTCACATCGACTCCCGAAAGATCAACCCCCGGGGCGAGAACCTCAACCTGAGAAATAGCCTTGTCGAAACCTTTTCGGTGCTCGATAATAATGCAGTTAGTGGCTTCTTTTACATCCTCCTGGAGCTCCATCTTGGCCTTGGTCTCGGCCTCCAAGGCAGCTTTAAGTTGCTCAATTTCAGCTTGAGCCTTTTTGAGCTCCTCTTCAGCACGAGCTCTACCTTCTTGGCCTCGAGCTTTACTCTCCTCAGCAGATTTTGCTTTGGTCTCAAGCTCGGAGCTCTGGCCATTCAACCTGGCGATGGTAGTGTTCAGGAGATTATTAGCCTTGGCCAGCTCGTCACGCTCAGTGGAGGCCCGAGTAAAGTCTCCCTTCAACTTCTCAATAGAAGCCAGTTCGGCTTCCAGTTGCCGAGACTTCTTCTCAGCATCCACTAAATCTCGGTTGCAAAAGCGAGCCAAGGCAGCAGCTCGAATGCAGTAGGTGGACAGAGCCTCCATGCTAGATAGAGCCCCTTGTTGCTTTATTAGCCGGAGATCAGTGGGCTTCAAGAAGTTCGAGTCGAAAGGAGGAAAGGGGTTGAAGTCTTCGCCCCAAAGGGACGAGCTCCCTGCTTTTAGGGAAGTGTTGTACCACTTCACCTCGGTAGAAGGAGGGATTTGTTCTTCTCGCCCCGCGATCCCGGTCTCCTGGGTAGTAGGGTGTGGAGGACTTGGGCGAGGTGGGGGAGAATCTTCGGTGTCAACTACAACCTCTACCCTCTTTTTTTTTGAGGGGCAGATGATGAAGTTCCCTTAGCAGAGGTCTTAGTGGGAAGAGGTCTTTTCTTCTTCTTCTCAGTTGAAAAGGGACCCTGACCCTCTTTTGCAGCAGCCTTTACCAGCTTGGAGAAGTCAAATTTCCCCATAATGACTGCCAAAAAGAAAGAGTTGTTAGTACAGCAACACATACAGAAAAGAATCAAAAACTAAAAAATGAGCACTTACTTTTCAGGTCAGTTCTCAGAGTAGAGGAGAAGGGTAGTTTCAGGAGGCGTCCACAATGGAGGGGCCGAGGAAGTTTTTCTAGTATGTCTATGTCCCGTCTATCCTCGGCCGGGAGGGATTGGTACTCAAAGCCAACGAATTTTGTGGGGGAGGATTGCCAGTATAAAGGAAACTTGGCACAGTTGTCATCGTCAAAAAAGTGGGAGGAGTGAGAACCCGAGGGGCGAACTCGGAAGAAGCCGACTTTGAAATCTTTGTACGATGATGTGTACAGACTAAGCAGCCCTCTCCGGTTCAGTCCGTTAATGGAAATCCATCCCATTTTCTCACCAAACCTTGTTTGGTAAAAATACAAAAAATTTGGAGTGGTGGGATCCATCCCGAGGTATTTACATAGAATCTGAAAGGCTTTCATAAAAGCCCAACTGTTGGGGTGAAGTTGAGTAGGAGCGACGTTCATGGTTCTCAGAACATCACACTCAAACTCGGTAAAAGGAAGAGACACACGCAGCTTATCAAATAATGTTTTGTACATGTATGTAAAGGGGGGCTCGGAAGGTCGAGTCCTGAGAAAGACACACTCGGTACCCGAGCATGGAGAGCAAATGAACTCGAACTCATCCCCTGACGCCGAGATATTAATTTGGGACCGAAGTTGATCAATTGATTCTGGAGTTTGGAAGTCAGAAAAAAAGGTCCCAACCTCGCCTTTAACCCAGGTATACCCAGGAAGGGTGATATCAGGAATAGGGTCTTTTGGAACCCTTAAGCGTTGTTTACGAGCGGCAGGTATGGACACCGGGGGAGAGGGGGAGCCGGACTTGGAGTCAGATCCAGAGGAATCAGATCCAGGGGAAGACGACCCGGAGGAGGACGCTTCCCCTTCTCCGATGTTCAACTCCCGTGAAGGAATCGAAGAGGTGGAGGGAGAACCCCCAATGGAGGAAACCTCGCGCTCGATTAGAGGCGAGGTATTTGACTCAGAGGACATAGATGAACTCATCTGGTAAGCAGAAATTAAACTTAGAAGCACGAGGGGAAGAAGGAGACTGGGCGTACCTGAGAAGGAGACTGGGCGTACCTGAAAAATGACAAGCAGAAGAGTGATGGCAGAAACTTGGAAGACGAAGGTGAAGGACGAAGGAGGATAAGCAAGGTAGAAGGGAGTTGGAGTCGGAAGGGATATTTGTAGCTGTGGTTGACGGCCCATGTCCCATCAAGCCCAAAAGGACGCGACTTTTGATTTTTCCCCCATTAAATGGGCGCGGAACTCTAGGGTTTCTTACCTAAAGCGTACCGCAGAAGTATTAGGGAGAATGATTGCTTTCTCTGACAAAGAGGAAAGATTTGATTGAAATGACAGCTAGGAATGCAGAAGTATGTGTGGCCGAAGAATTAGCTCGGTTTCATACTTATCAGCTCTTTCGCTTATTTAAAGCTCGGAGCTCGGGGGGCTTGTGTACCGGCCGAAGATATAAGGCCGAGGATTGTCAATACGACCGAGCTCATTCTCGTAGGTGGGCGTTCACCCGAACTCCCATAAAGCCGAAGACCCGTTAGTACGCTCAACACCCGAGGACAACTACTCGGCCCTATTCCACACCAGACCACGAACGAAGATATCTCAGCCCCGAGTTATTTAGTCACAACTAACTGGGCCGAATATCTCACTGATCCTAATAACTCTCCTCATAATCAGGAGCCTGATATCTCTCCGCATAATTAGGAGCCTAATATCTCTCTGCATAATCAGAGCCTGATCCTAATATCTCTCCGTATAACTCGGAGCCTGATTCTAAACATCTCTATAAATAGGGGTTCAACCCCTTCACTGAGAACTACGTTTACTTTGATTCCCATTTGGATACGTAGGAGCAGAATTCACAGTCTGTCAAGCACATTCCAAAACACTCCCACTAAACTTTCTCCAGCCGAGTATCTCTCATCTGGGATATTTGGACGGAACAAAATGTATATTTTTCATTCATTCAATGAATTCTCCATGACATGGAGTTCTCTCAATCCCTTTCCTTTACGAGTCTAACATGGTATCAGTAGTTTCTCTCTGAGCTTCCGATCGCCGTCGTCATTTCTCTTCTTCCTCCTTGCGATTTCATCTTCTTCTTCGATCCTTTCTTCCTTTCTCTCTTCCTTTCTGCATTTCTTGCTCTTGCTGAAACTTGTGATTCTGAACAATGGAAGAACAGAATCCTCTCTTCATTCACTCTTCGGATTTGCCTGGCTTAGTTCTTGTTTCCCAGCCGCTTGATGGTACGAATTACCTCACATGGCGTCGTTCAATGATGCTTGCTCTCGATGGGAAGAACAAGCTAGGGTTCGTTGATGGCTCTGTTCCTCAACCCCTTGCCAATGATCCGAATTTTCGATTGTGGAAACGCAACGATAGCATTGTTGCTTCTTGGCTCTTGAACTCAATCATCAAGGAAATCAGTACAAGTGTGATTTATGGCACTTCTTCTTCCGCAATTTGGAAAGATCTTGAAGATCGTTTCAAGCAAAAAATGGACCTAGGATTTTTCAATTGAAGAAGGCTTTACTTCACTGTACTCAAGATTCTAGCTCCATCAGTGCCTATTTCACTCGTTTCAAATCACTGTGGGAAGAACTTGGTGAGTATAGGCATGTGCACAATTGTAATTGTGGAGGTGTTCAACCCTTGATCGATTTCCTCTAGGATGAGTTTGTTATGAATTTCTTGATGGGACTCAATGAGTCTTTCTCTCATACTAGAGGACAAATTCTAATGATGAATCATATTCCCCCAATTTCTAAAGTTTTCTCAATACTTCTTCAAGATGAAACTCAAAGAGAGGCTGGACTTCAAATTGTCCCAGTAACCGAAGCAACATATGTTGTTCAGCCAGGCAAGAACAAGAATCAGAAGAAGGATAGGCCGATCTGTGCTCATTGTGGCATAACAGGGCATACCAAAGACAAATGCTTCAAGTTGCATGGGTATCCTCCTGGTCACAAGAGGCATCAAACTTCTACTTCATCCAATCGGGTTTTGGCAATCACGATGATGGCATGAAGATAAAAACTGGTCACCTCAGCAATGTCAGCATCTTCTTGCTCAGTTACAAGATCAGGTGGAAAGAGTCCCCTTGCCAGCCCCTTGCTCAAGATCAAAATGATTCTTTTGTAGGTGAGTCATCTCTAGGTATCTCTCTATCCATCCTAAATTCTCCATTCAAGAATCCAAATTATTGGATTCTTGACTCTGGGGCTACTTCCCATATAACCTGTCATAAACATGTTTTTCTTACCTTTCAAGAATTACATAATAGGTTTGTCACTTTACCAAATAAGTCTTTGGTTAAAGTTGTAGGAATTGGTTCAGTTCAACTCAATTCTCAGTTAGTCATACATGATGTTCTTTTCATACCCTCCTTTCATGTTAATCTACTCTCTGTCAGTAGTTTACTTTCTAATATTCCTTTTAATGTCTCTTTTACCAAAACTTCTTTTATCATTCAGGACACATTGCACCAGAAGACGATTGGCAGGGGTGATCTCCATCAAGGCCTCTATGTTCTTCATTCTCATTCTGTTAGCAATAAACAGTTAGCCAATAAATCCCATTCCGTTTCACAAATTTACAATGTTACACATAGGTCTAGTTCATCTGATTGTATTCTTTGGCATGCACGTTTAGATCATGTATCTGAAAAGGTCTTAAAACTTTTCTGTAATAAACTTGATTTGCAATTGCAATTCACTTCATGCAATAAATGCTTGATATGTCCTTTGTCCAAGTTTAGGCGTTTGTCCTTTATTTCAAACAACAATTACTCTGAGAATCCTTTTGATCTTGTTCATGTAGACATATGGGGCCCTTATCATCAGTCTACTTATGATGGCAAGAAGTTTTTTTTTAACTATAGTTGATGATTGTAGTAGGTTTACCTGGTTATACCTATTAAAATATAAATCGAGGCTTTGTGATGATTAAAAAATTCTTTAGCTATGTCAAGACTAATTTTGGCAGGACTATTAAACAGCTTAGATCTGACAATGCTAAGGAACTTCAGATGACTGATTTTCTTCAAGAGCATGGCACTGTGCATCAGTTTAGCTGTCCTTACAGGCCTGAGCAGAATGCTGTGGTTGAGAGGAAGCATCAGCACTTACTGAATGTTGCAAGAGCACTGTTGTTTCAATCCAAGGTTACTATCACCTTTTGGGGAGAGTGTGTCAATCTTTGCCACCTTCCTAATAAATAGGGTTCCTTCACCTTCTCTAAAAAGCTGTTCTCCTTATGAAGCTGTTTGTATAACAAATTACCTAGTTATACTTCATTCGAGTTTTTGGTTGCCTATGTTTTTTCTTTGTTCAGTTTCACGAGAGAAACAAGTTCTCCCCAAGGACATTCCTGCTGTTTTTTTCATGGGATATCCACCTGGATACAAGGGTTCTGAGTTTATGATCGACCACCGAGAAAATTTGTGGTGTCCAGAGATGTTACCTTCTTTGAGGACAAGTTTCCTTTTGAAACGAGAAAAGTTGCACTTGCTCCCGACCCTTTCCAATCCACTATCCTTCTGTTCCTGTTAAGGACATTGTGCCAAATCACCCACCCTTACCTATCCTACCTGAATTTGATCATGTCCCACAAACACCAAACCTTGATCCTACACCCAAAGCAGCTAATGAACATGAACCAAACATCCCCGAAATTGAACCAAATTTTCTTGAACCTGTTCAAGACATTCCCGCACTCGAACTTGGTCATCTAGACCCTGCACCAAACCAACCCAGAAGATCTACCTGTGCTCATAATCCACCTCAGTATTTACAGGATTATGTTCACCATACCAAATATCCCTTAACCAAACATATTACCTACACAAACCTTTCCCAACCATATCATACCTTCATTTCCAATGTTGACTCTCAATATGAGCCACAGTTTTACCATCAAGCAGTGAAGTTTCCTCAATGGATAGCAGCAATGGCAGATGAAATAAAGGCTCTAGAAGCCAATAAAACATGGTATGTGGTTCCTCTACCTCCAGGCAAGCAAACCATTGGTTGTAGATGGATCTACAAGACAAAATTCAAGTCAGATGGCTCAGTGGAAAGACATAAGGCCTGATTAGTTGCTAGAGGTTTCACACAGCGAATGGGAATTGATTTTTTGGAAACTTTCTCCCCGGTGGCTAAGTTAACCACAGTTAGAGTCTTGCTTGCTGTGGCAGCACAAAGGAACTGGCACTTGGCTCAATTGGACATAAACAATGCTTTCTTGAATGGAGATCTCTTTGAAGAAGTATACATGGATTTACCTCAAGGATATCCAAAACAAGGAGCACATTCAGTATGCAAATTGCATAAGTCTCTTTATGGCTTGAGGCAAGCCTCAAGACAATGGTTCCATAAATTCTCTGCAGCAATCATTCATCTTGGCTTCCACCAGTCCACTGTTGACTATTCCTTGTTCCATAAAGGATCCAATGACTCCCTCATCATCCTCCTTGTTTATGTGGATGATATCATAATTGTCAGCCCAACTAAGTCTCTTGTTGACAGAACCATCACAGATTTGCAACTTCAGTTTAAACTGAAAGTTCTTGGTAATTTGAAGTATTTTTTGGGCTTGGAAATTGCCAAGTCATCAAAGGGAATTCACTTGAGTCAGAGAAAATATACTCTGGAACTGTTCACAGACACTGGATTCAGTGATTCGAAACCTGCCAAAATCCCTATGGAAGCAAACCTGTAGCTTAATGACACAGATGGTGATCTTCTTTCTGACCCTTCCTTGTATAGAAGACTCCTTGGCAGACTTATGTACTTAACCATTTCAAGACCTGATATCATCTTCTCAGTCAACAAACTGAGAGTCAATTCATGTCCAAGCCTCGGACACCTCATCTCAAGGCCTTGCATCATATCCTGATGATCTCGAAAACTTCACAAGGTCAAGGAATTTTCTTCTCTGCTCGGCCAAACACCAAGGTCACTACATATGTCGATTCGATTGGGAAATTGCGGTGTTACTAGAAGATCAACCACGAGGTTTTCGTGCTTATCCAGGGTCTTCTCGATCTCTTGGAAATAAAAAAAACAACCTACAGTTGCAAGATCTTCTGCAGAAGCACAATATAGAGCACCGACATGTCTCACCAGTGAGCTACTTTGGTTGCAACAACTACTTAGAGCATTTTAGATTGATGTTTCGTCTATCATGGTCATGTGTGACAATAAGTCAGCAATCCGACTTTTCGCTAATCCCACCTCCAATAAGAGATCGAAACACATAGACATTGACTGCCACTTCATCAGACAATATGTCAATTCTGGTTTTCTGAACTTAGTTTATCTCCCAACTCAGCAACAATTAGCTGATGTTTTTACTAAAGCTCTCCCACACTGCAAGTTTTCAGTTCTGATTTCCAAGTTAGGTGCATTAGACATCTATATATGCTCCAAACTTGAGGGGGAGTATTACGGTTAGAAAAGTTAGTTAAAGACAGTTAGAGTTTATTAAGAGAGTTAGTTAAGAGTAGTCCTCTTTAGTTAGTTAATTATAGTAGCTAATCTATCTTATATATACTCTTGTAACTTGTAACTCTGTTTTCCCCTCAGACTTGTATATTTTTCATTCATTCAATGAATTCTCTATGACATGGAGTTCTCTCAATCTCTCTCCTTTAGGAGTCTAACACTTTGTTCACCAGTCATTGCTCATTAATTACCAAGGGTTAAATACTTATCCATTAGATTCTTCATCATTAAGACATGAAAATGAACTTTGGCTTTAATGGGCACCCCGAAATCCCATAGTCCATTATTTCAGTGGTGCAAGTTTCTAACTTTCTTATTTTACTAAAAAGTGATCATGAACAAAATAGAAAATCTTGGTTGCTACTTTTGGAGTTTTGGTGAACATAAACCGGTAATTTTGTTTTATAGGCAAATATTAATTGTTAGTTTGTTAGTTTTTTTTTTCCGAGTGAATCCGGGTATCCTCCGACCGAGAGTCGGGACTAATCCTCGTGATCTTGAGATCCATTTAAGGAGTTTAGTAGGGGGTATGATTCGAAACTTATACTTTATAATTCCCAACACCTTTGTCGATCTCACTCCCCAAATCATCCGACCACTCCCTAACATAGTTCGGTAATAAGGTATTGATGTTCAGTCAATGGACTCCGCATCAAGCAAATTTCTGTAGTTTTTGCTTTTGCCGGCTAAATCCAATCAGGCAATAGATTCTTCAAAACTGACGTGCAAAGCTCTGAAATTAAGTTCATATAACTCCTCAAGTCCTTATCCATTTGGTCTCACGCTGCAGCTACTAGATGTAAAAAGATTGAATGATCTCAAAAAATTCAAAGTTGCATGCGTTATTTTATAAGACTATAAACATTAAACAAGTACTTGACCTTGAAGATTAGAAAACTAGCAAACCGCAGAATTTGAAGATGTTAAAAAGGTCTTCAAGATAGAGTCGTAATGGAAATGAAAAGGGAAAAAGACAACCGATGATAAAGCGAAAGAAAAGAATCAAGAGTTAGGCCACAAATACTACATAGAGGTTATCTTTTAGGATGACCATGTTGCTATCCCAAATTGTTTATTTATACTCTCTATTAATTAATTATTGATTTAGGCTTTTATTTTACATAATTATTATTGGTCGATAAGGAGTATGAATAGGTAACTGAGATCAACAGCGTCATCTTATTTTTTAATCATCAATAAACAAGTTTAATTATTAATCTCTTTGTTGCTAAATTTTCCGGGTGCATATCAATTAGCTAGGTAAAAGTTTTTGTCAAAAAAAAAGCTAGGTAAAAGTTATTCAGTTATGTTATTTGTGTACCTAAAAAATTGACACTTGCGACACTTGGTTAATGACGTGTTGAGTTTGGTCAATGACTATTATCAAGATTGGATAACTCATTAACCATTCACTAAGTTTCATTAACCAAAATTTTGTACATTATTAACCAAATTGTTTGTACTCATTAATCAAATTTAGCATACTATTAAACACAATTTTGAACACCATTGACCAGGTGTTCCAAAGTTATCAAATTTCAGGTCTACAAATAATATTATTGAAAGTTTTTTTTCGAATTTAATTTAGGACAAAACTTATGTTTAATTTCTTATATCCTTGTTATTCAGTTTTTGTAAAATAACCGCACTTTATGTAATTTTATGAAAGGCTAGCTAATTAAGATTAATTTCTTATATCCTTGTTATTCAGTTTTTGTAAAATAATCGCACTTTATGTAATTTTATGAATATAAAATAATTTGTCATGCATCAGGCATATACACGTGGTTCATAAATAAAAAAAGACATATACACGTACTTTATATGAATTAAAATTTTATTTTTTCATAGCACCACAAAAAAAAAATTATATCAAATAAAATAAGCATATTATATGGATACAATACAAGTATTAAATAGCACAGGTACAAAATCTGAATTCCTCTAATTTAACTGTGTTTGGTGTATAAAAATAAATTTTATATAAAAGTATAATCAGGCCGAAGAAAATTATGCCCCGGTCCATAACCCAAATTAATATGATATAAGAAAGGCTTAATTACACTTTTGGTTCCTCAACTTTTTCAATTGTATGATTTTGGTCCCTTAAAAATTTTATTTGCATATTTCATCCCTCAATTTTTTCAATTGTGCGATTTTGGTCCCTCAAAAATTTAAGTGCACATTTAGTCCTCTAATTTGTTGGATTGTGCAAAATTAGTCCTTCCGTCCATGACTAGTCAATGTACAATTAAATTTTTGATGGACCAAAATCGCACAATTTTAAAAGTTGAGGGATGAAATGTACAATTAAAATTTTTGAGGGACCAAAATCGTACAATTGATAAAATTGAAGGACCAAAAGCACAATTAAAAATTATGAGGAACCAAAATCACACAATTGAAAAAGTTGAGGGACCAAAAGTGTAATTAAGCCTATAAGAAATTAAACATAAGTTTTGTCCCAAATTAAATTCCGCATGTTTAATTTCTTATATCCTTGTTATTCAGTTTTTGTAAAAGAACCGCACCCAAATTCCTATACTATTATGTCCTTGCTTGCTCTGTTCATTGATTTTGAGCCAAGCCTCTCTAAAACCATATTTGGTGTTGGTCAACTGGTGAGGAATGCAATAACACCTTAAATTTCAAGGAATTTAAAATACTCCATAAAATATCTCATAAAATTTTTTTATTTCTAAAATTCTTCATATTTAATATTCAAACAAAGTATTTTAGGGTGAAGTATTTTAATTACTCTCTTAAAATACTTCACCCTCTACAAATACCCCATCCAAACACACTTATGAAGCAATTTGCATACATATTGACAAAAATTATGTTCCTTGTGTCAAAATATATATATATATATATATATATACCTATGTTCCTTTCTCACTTAGATTTTGTCAAGTGAATAATTATGTACACATAATTTTTTTACAAAATTTAATTAAATCGTTAAACCTTTTTAATCGATATCGTTTGTTTGTTTGTTCCTGATATTCTTCGTTGCAACTGCCTTTGCTGTTCTTTCATTCGCACAATAGAAAATCAGACCATGACTATAGAAGCAATTAAGCATTGAGCAAGGGGGAACACAGACACCTTCTAATCACCAGCGAAGTCAACTATAAATTATAATGGCAACAGTGCAACACTTAAATACTTTTTAACAACCAACTGAGATTAGTGTGAGTGGTTAAAGACCTCTCGTCCCTTAACCAAGGTCTCGGGTTTAAGCCTTTGGTATGGAAAAAACCTCAGCTGGGAGAGATACCACCTATAGAGGTACCGAACAAACTCCCGTGGAAGATTAGTCCCCATCTCAGGTTGATGGTGGATACTCCTCAAAATAGATCGAAAAAACAACTTTTTAACATTAAAAAATAATATTTAAATGATAACCACCCATGAGTGGCACATATACACGTACACTAGTTACTTACACTGATGCAACCCTTGCCGAGTGGTACCCTTTGAACTCCTCGTTACCTTATTAGCCCAGTTTCACCTCAGCCCATAAATCCTGTGAACCGTACTGCTACCCTCTTCGCAGGCCCAAAATCTCATTTGCTGTTACGAAGTCCCGTAAGTAATAACCCATGAACACCTAATTTTATCCGATTTCTTTTAACAAGCTAACTTAAACAAATCAATGCATCTGGTTTTTGATTAAAAAATAATAAAAATAAAAATAAAAATAAAAATAAAATAAATAAATAGATAGGATTTGTCAGAAATCTTTTTTCTTCCCAACAAACAAAATCCCCATAATGATCTTTCTCCTTCAGTTTTTTTCTTTAACCAACACACTCCCAGGTTTTTTTGAGCTTAACCAGAAAAACAACAGTCATTGGGAAGCTGGTCCAACCACCAGAACAGTTCCCCACAAGGCTCAAGTCATCAAACACCATTTTGGGTAATTTTCCAGAGCTTAGGGAAGGGTTCATGCCTAGATCAGAGGAAAGAGAAACATAAATAGAAATTGAAAAGGGACTAGAGGAAGTTGAGCTTCTGCACACACAAAAATCATCTGGTCCCAAGGAGAAAGTAGATGAGATCTTCCTATATAAAAAGAGAGCAGCAACAACACAGAAAAGAGGGGGAAAGACAGCAAAAAATACTCTGATACCAAGAGGAAAAGATCGGAAAAAAAAACCTCTTTCCTTCCTTCTTTCGTTCTCTGTTTCTCCCTGCATCATCTCCTTCCTCTCATTCTTCATCTTCTTCAACAGAACCTGCAACAACAAAACAAAAAAACCGAAAAGAGCCACACCCAAACCAAAACCACTTCACATCTCCTTCCTCCTTCACTCAACCGCACGCCACCATCCCTTGGTGGACTTCCGGCCGCCGTGCGACGTAGGGTAAGACGCCGCACCACACGGATTTGAGGCCACCACACCAGATCCGTCCTCCCCGTGTCGTCCCTCGCCGCCATAACCTCCGCCCCTGTCCACGCCAGGTTCCAGCCACCCAGCCGCTCCAGATCCGGCCAGAACCACGAGCTGCCGCTGGCTCAGGCCTCCACGTCGCGCTCCTCCCTGTCGCTGCCGTAGATCCGCGCCGCAGCCGTCGTCCAGACCATCCCTTCACTGCTCTGCGACGCTGCTTTCGTGTTGGGTACTCTGGTTCAGATGGCCATTAATCTTTATTTTTGCTTGTCTGCCTGATCTTCATTTCTGTTGTCTGTGTTTATTTCATGTTGCATGATGGGCTTGGGGAGGGCACATATCTGCTGCAACGTGGGCCTTGAAACATTGTTTTGTTTGGATGCTATTTTGTGGTGTGTGTTTACTACTAGTCCAAAAAATCTCTTTTAAAAAATTATTTCAATCATTGTTTTAAATAAAAATTCTACTCAAAAAATTTTGAAATAAAAGTTTCTTTGGAGTTTACGTAATAATCTATGACATTGATGTATGATTTTCATCCTCAAGTGTCGTATGAATTGTAAAGGTTCAATGTATAGTTTGGGCTATCTTTAACCCTGTGCAAAAGTGAATTCCATTGTGTTAAAAATAATAAAATGTTTTCAATTTATACCTTTTACCAATTTTATCCAATCTGATTTTATATAAAATCCTTTTTAATTCACGCAACAATCTACGACGTTGATGTATGATTTTTCATCCTCAAGTGTCGTATGAATTGTAAGGGTTTATCGTATAGTACTGCTATCTTGGACCCTGTGCAAGATTAAATTTATTTCAAAAAAATAAAATCCATTTTTATAAAAAATCTTTCTAAATCAAATCCTTTTTTTTCAAAAAAGAAATAAAGTTAATCAACCAATCAAATCTTTTCTAAAAGAACTACGTGGCTTTGAGTTTCCCATCGCACCCGGGAATACGTAGGAGCAAGATAAATCATCTTGTCGGGCAAAAACTAAATTTTATTTTTTTTGTATACCCTTTTTATGTTAAAATAATTAATCAAAAAATTAAACTTTTCTATTTTTAGGGATGCTCTATGGACATCGTGCCATGTTCAGTCCCTTAGACTTGAGGTCGCCCTGTGGACCCATGTGCCACGTTCAACCTCATTTAATTTTTATAAACAATAAATTTAAATAAAAAAATTAATAAAAATTTAAAATATTAAAAATCAAAAAAATAATTCTTTCTTGTAAACAATTTTTGGGGTAAAATAAATATTTAAAAGGTTATTAAAATGGTTTTTGCACAATTAACTTAAGGTACCATTTTTTAAACGGGCGATGTGGGGTGCTAATACCTTCCCTACTCGTAACCGACTCCCGGACTCATATCTCTCTTTTTTCAGACCAGTTTTCCTTAAAATAAATGGTTTTCCCAATGTTTTTCCCAAATAAAATATTGGTGGTGACTCCTCTGTTTTTTATTTCTTTTCGCGGCTCCCGGACGGGACGGTCGCGACAGCTGGCGACTCCACTGGGGACTTTTGAGAGTCAGGCTTATCATAGTTGGTTGTGCATTTTTTTTAACAGCTTTGAAAATATTTGTTTTACCCTTTTTTTTATTTTATTTCTTTTTATGATTTCATAACTGCTCTTATATATTCTTGCAACCTTAGGGTAGAGAATTTTTTGTATCGGAATTTGTTTGTTCCTTTTGCAGGTTTGGGGTAGTTTTATTTTAGTAGGTTTTTGTGAAGGTTTGTGTGCTCCCATCACACACATCACTATTACAACTTGCACACACTTTTGGCTCTATACCCAAGCTTGCTCAAAACTCAAGGATTAGGCGGTGTCTCGACATTGTCATTGAAGAGGTCTCGTACCTCCCTGATATTTGTTTATTCACCACTCAGGCTGTACCCGATATCATGGGATGGTCATATTGAGAGGGTTTATCCCTACTTGTGACTAGATTCATGAATCAGATCCTTATCTTTCGGGATATGGGCAATCTGGGAACCATGGCTTTTAGAAGTCTAGACCCTACCTGATTTTCACTGATAGAGCAAACTTAGTAGCCAACCTGTTTAGAGTTATTATCTCAGGTTTGTCCAACCTTAAGTTTTACCCAATTTAGGACAAAGGGAGCATACTCTTTCTCTCTCTCCATTTTTTTTCTAGCATCATAAACATAAATTGCCATGCACATACATATTTATTATGAAGTTTTCTAAAAAGGAAAAAGGGGGTGACACATCGTCACTCCAAGCCCGAATGACATGTTCGAATATTATTGCACTTCTAATAAGCGGCGTGTCATAGTAGTGCATTGACAGCATACCCGAAATAGGGTTCCCAACCCTACCGGGGCTCATGCAACATGAAGCATGTAGGGCATTTTTTTTTCATGTGTTTTATTTCTAATTTTTTCTTTATTTGTGTTTCTTGACTGGAAGACCTTAGTATTAATCTTATAGCAAAGAATGGAAGGTCCTAGCATCGGAAAGAGTACTAGCAATACAAGCAGTTCCAAGAAGAACATCAAGATCGACGTGACACTCAATGATGTTCATAGCTTATGGGAAATTAGTCAACAAATGTCAGAAAAGGCACGTTCGAACTTTAACAACAAATACGGGAGGATAGTAGATCTATTACATATTCCGGTGGATGCCCCCGCTCTAAGTGCATTCGCTCAGTATTGGAACTCAACTTTGAGATGTTTTGAATTGCCTGACCTAGATGTAACTCCCATCATAGAGGAGTATGCTTACATGCTGAGATTGCCTATCCAAAAGGAATCACGTGTCTATTTGTATTATGGACAATATGTGGCAGATGGGAAGATAGCGAGTCTGTTGGAACTTAGACCGGAACAATTGGATAAAGTGGAAAAAGGAAACACTACAGGCTTGAAGAGGCGATTCTTGGAAGGTTACCTTAGGGAGTTGGCTCAACAACAACGATGGGTTCTTTTTAATAGATTGTTGGCTCTCCTTATCTACGGACTGGTGCTTTTTCCCTTTATTCCGGATGTGATTGATCGATCAGCCATGGACGTCTTCTACAGAGTTGAGGAATATGGGGTGAATTTAGTCCCTGCTATCCTAGCTGAAACTTTTCTCTCACTACAAGTGTGTCATCAGAATCAACAAGGAAAGTTGCGATGCTATGCACCAATGTTATATGTTTGGATTATGACTCACTTGTATGCTGGAAACAAAATTGATAGAACGGACGACCCATTGAAAGGATTCATTCGCATGCCGCTAAAGTCACGCAAACTATATGAATGGAAACAAGAGTTTGATCAGGTCGACTCACGTTCATTTAGATGGATGTGCCCATGGTACAATGGAGATTCAGTTATATTCAGTTGTGGAAGTTTCCCGAATGTCCCATTGATGGGACCCAGAGGATGTGTGTCATATTCACCAGCTCTAGTAATGTGCCAACTCAGGTGGACACAAGATGAACCCCCAAAAGAGATGCTTGGTGGAGCATATTTCCTATATCAAGAATGTGAAAGCAT
This sequence comes from Sophora flavescens, assembly GCA_030762895.1. Lineage (NCBI taxonomy): Eukaryota > Viridiplantae > Streptophyta > Magnoliopsida > Fabales > Fabaceae > Sophora > Sophora flavescens. The sequence continues at coordinate 90,722,342 of CM061064.1, read as the reverse complement.
CAAGAGTCAGACAATGGCAATAAGGTCAGCATGGAATAATATTCACATAAAAGGGCGTGATGAGTTAGGAAGGCGAATCATAGCTCGAACAAAAAGATATGAAGCATGGAGAGAGGCAAGAAGGGGGTGTCCTTCAAAACCAGAACCCCCACCCAGTGTTGAAAACAATCCTCTTACAGAAGATCAAATGCTGGAAAAAATTGAAATTCTAAAAGCTCAGATGGGGGTTTTGGATGAAAAGAACCAAGTTGCAGAAGTAACTATCGTCAAGCTCCAAAGCCAGGTGCAAAAACTGAATTTACAGATCGAGAATTTGAGAAGTGAATGTGCCGATTCCTACGAAGCCCCAAGTCGCATGAAAAGGGCAAGAAAAGAAAAAGAAGCAGTGATCCAAGAGTTGCAAGCAAAGGTGGAGTGTCAAGAAAACACGCTAGTCAGAATTCTAAAGAAGAAAGAAGAGCTTGAGTGGGACGTAGGGATTCATGTCAAAACAATACAGATACTAAAGGAGAGAGTTGGATCTCTACAAGAATCCTTGGCCCAGACCGAACTTTACTCTGATCGAGGATGGAACGAAGCTGCCAGATATCGTCAATTATTAACAGAAGCTAATGAAAGGGAAAATTGGCTCAGGACCAAAATGCAAGAAAATGAAAGAGGAGAAGCTCAACGTCACGCAGAATGGGTAAAGGGATGGAAATTGGTTGTAAGAGATGTGATCTATGAAAGGGAAGCATGGAGAAGAAAATATGAAGACATGATTGGTAGAATTCAATATCATACTTCCCAGTTGGTGGATCGATTTGAAGAAGTATCAATTCAGGTCTACAAGAACCTTTCCTCCAAATACCACCGGAGGTGACTGAGTTCTTCAAGCATTTTGGGAAGCTTGCAAAGGGATTCAGGAAAAAGAAGATGAAGCTCTTGGCATAGTATTTTGAGGTCCCCAAAGATGGGTTAGAAATATGAAAACTCTCGATGTATTGTTTTTCTAGTTGACCAAAGACTCATGTTTGTATTACAACATCCATCCAATGAAATAGAAGTTTTCATCAATTTTTTGTGGAATGCTCTCTCTTTTTCCAGATGATATCTGTCGAGGAGTGAATTCTCCCTTAGATACTTCATCAACTATATTTTTACCCTAAAAACGATGTGTTTTCCGCGTAAAAATATGGGTATCATCAAACAATAACATTGCTAGTACAGATGTGGTCTATCGAGGAGTGAATTCTCCCTTGGACTCGACATCAACTGCAGTCAAGCTAGAGGGAATTATACCACTAGATTTGATTGCAGGATGAGTATTCTTGCTATAAGTATATGCGACGGTCTTCCTGTCAAAATGGAGTTTAATTGGTTTATGCTCTTTCTTTTGATTTTATTCATTTATTCTTTCTTTTATTAAATAAAACAGTGTGGTTTTGGAACAATTGCTCGAAGACACCCTTATCGCACTCGATCACAGGCAAGAGCCATGGCGGATGAACTAGAAGAAGTTCAAGTGATCAGGGATGAAGTCAGTCAAATCAAGGATCAGATGGCTAAGATGATGGAGATCCTACAAGAAATGCAGAAGGAGAAGAACACAGAGGAGAACCCTCCAGCCTCGAACGAAGGACAGCCAGCCATACCTCTCATCCCGCCCAGGTTTTCTCAGATTCCTATTCAAGGCTTCAACCAACCAGGGGCCATGATGCCTCTCAACCCAACACATTTTTCATTTGACCCGAACAATCCCCCATACGGTTTGCCTCGTGGGTTTGTACCACCAACAGCCCCCAGTCCACAAGATGGTATTCAGAACTCCGAACACATCACTCGAACACAAATCCCCACCAATGCTATCGAAATACAGCAAGCACAAAATGTCAACCCTACAGATGGTAACACCCCGATACTGACACCTTCTGTCAATCCAAGGCCCCCATAATACACCCTACATTATGGACCCCAGGGGGCTCAAATGATGCCAAACTTCGGTTCCTCCTCCATGCCATATTCATTTCCCCATAATATGTACGGAGAAGCTCCGGTGAATCAGTCGGGAGGGGATTCCCAGTCTAAAGAAAAGCTGGAAGTACTAGAGGAAAGATTGCGGGCCATTGAAGGGGTAAATAGTTATGGTCTTCGGGATGCCTCGGAACTCTGTCTGGTGCCAAATGTTGTAATTCCGCCGAAATTTAAGGTGCCTGATTTTGACAAATATCGGGGAACCACTTGTCCCAAGAACCATTTGACCATGTATGTTAGGAAGATGGCGTCACATGCCCGAGATGATAAACTCTTGATTCACTTCTTCCAAGACAGCTTGACCGGGGCAGCTTCAAATTGGTATACGCATCTCGAGCAGGCACACATCCGATCCTTCAAAGATCTAGCAGATACATTCCTGAAGCAGTACAAGTACAATGTTGACATGGCTCCCGATAGGATGCAACTCCAAAATATGTCAAAAAGGGATGTAGAGACTTTCAAAGAATACGCGCAACGATGGAGGGAACTGGCTGCTCAGGTGGAGCCTCCCTTAGCCGAGAAAGAAATCGTAGCAATGTTCATTGATACACTCCAGTCGTCTTTCTATGATAGGATGATTGGGAGTGTGTCATCAAATTTTTCTGACATGGTCATCATCGGAGAGAGAATTGAAAGTGGAATGAGGAATGACAAGATCGCCGAGACTTCAGTAGGGAACGGCCCAAAGAAAACCTCATTCGTGAAAAAGAAGGGGGGAGAGGCACATGCAGTAACCTTGGAACAGAAGAAACCAAACCAATGGAGACCAAACCAAACACCCGCCTTCCATGACCAATACACCCCACATTACCAACCACCTCCATATCACCAAGTCAACCAGCCATACATCGCTGCAACCTCGCAATTTCCAAACCCTCAACAAATGACTCCCTACCGGCCATCATACCCTTCTCAGCCTCAAACACACCCCACCATGCCACCTCAAATCGTCTAGCCTCCAAATCCAAACCCAAACACCAGCCAAACAAGACCACCATATAACCCGGAAAGAAAGCCAGTGCGTTTTGACCCAATACCCATGACCTACACCGAACTATTCCGCCAACTTGTGAGCAAATCCGTGCTAACTCCTATCCCGACAAGACCAATAGACCCTCCTTATCCAAAGTGGTATGACCCAAATGCTCAATGTGAATATCACGGTGGGGCCACAGGACATTCCACCGAGAGTTGTAGAGCTTTGAAGTTTAAGGTCCAAGACCTGATTAATGCCAAATGGTTGAGCTTTCAGAAGGATGCTCCAAATGTGGCACAGGGTTCTATGCCAAATCATGGGAGTTCGGGGGTCAATGCCATTGAGAGATTCTTGGAACATACTCTAAAGAGTAAAATGGTCGATGTTAGGACTCCTATGAGAGTTGTTTTCAGAGAGATGTGCAAATGTGGATTGATCCAAATCCCGGTCACGGAAGAAAAGGCTCTCGACGGAGATATAAGGTGTGACTTTGATGGGAGCATGGGGCATTCGATTGAAGACTGTTCGGAGTTTCGACAAGTTGTGCAGCGGCTAATGGATATGAAGCTTATCTTAATTGGTTGTGAATCAAATGAGTATGCCATTAATATGGTTGCTGAATCTACAATTTCCCCAACCCCAGTTAAGATAACCCCTTTTACTGTTGTGGTTAATCCTCAACCAGTTCCTGAGCAAGTCACTCTGAGACCAGTGGTGATATACTATACTGAGAAGAACCCTTTGCCGGTTCCAAATGGGCCAACACCAATCGTCATCCGAATTCCAGGTCCTTTCCCTTACAAGGATACCAAAGCGGTACCATGGAAGTATGAGATGCAGGTCCAACCCAATCCTTCCAACGGGACTACTGTGGTCACCAACATTTCAGGAATTGGTGGAATGACTAGGAGTGGTCGCATTTACACTCCGGAGGTATTGCGAAAGAGGGAAATAGAAAAGGAAGGAAAAGATCACAAAGGGAAAGAGAAGGTGGAAGAAATTCTAGATGACAAGGAAGCAAACGGGGGTGAGGAGAAAAAGGAGGTGTCTGATGAAGAAGTCAGCGAATTCTTGAAATTCATCAAGCAAAGTGAATACAGGGTTGTGGATCAGTTAAATCGAACTCCAGCTCGGATATCTCTCTTGTCTCTATTGATGAACTCTGAGCCACACAGGAGAGTACTGTTGAAGGTGTTGAATCAAGCTCATGTTTCCCATGACATCACAGTTGATAAGCTCAATAACATTGTAGGTAACATAGTTGCTGATAATTACGTCACTTTCACCGATGATGAAATACTAGCTGAAGGTATGGGGCACAACAAGGCATTGCACGTTTCCGTGAAGTGTCGAGACCATGTCATGGCTAGGGTTCTCATTGATAATGGCTCCTCTTTGAACGTAATGCCAAAGTCGACACTGGCAAATTTGCCTTTCGATGGAACTCATATGAAGCCAAGCACAACGATTGTAAGAGCTTTCGATGGCACCCGAAGGGAAGTCATGTGAGAAATTGAATTGCCCATTCAGATTGGCCCCTGCACCTTTGAAGTACTTTTCCAAGTAATGGACATCACACCAACATACAGTTGTCTCCTGGGATGACCATGGATCTATTCGGCTGGAGCTGTACCTTCCACATTGCACCAGAAGGTGAAGTTCATTGTTGATAGTAAGTTGATAATTGTTTCTGGGGAGGAGGGTCTTTTAGTAAGCAAGCCATCAACAACACTTTATATTGAAGCTGCCGAGGAAGCTCTCGAGACCGCCTTCCAGTCACTTGAAATTGCCAATGCCACTTATGTTGGGGAGGGAGCTCCACTCTTGAAACCTCGGTCATCCAAAGCGTCCATCATGATGGCCAAGGTTATGCTTGAAGGAGGATACCAACCTGGAAGCTGTCTGGGGAAGAATAGCCAAGGTGTCGCTGACATCCTCATGCTCACTGAGAACAAGGATAGGTTTGGGTTGGGATACAAACCCACTAAGGCCGACAAGATGAGGGTTATAGAAGAGAAGAAAATAAAGAGGTTGGCTCGACTGGAAAATCATGAATATGAGGCTGAAAGGGTTCCCATCTGTGACATCCGACAGAGCTTCCGAAGCGTAGGGTTTGCATTTCTGGACCAAGCAGCAGCTATCGAAGATGATTATCCTACCGATCATGGTATCAATCTGGTGTATCCATGCTCTCCGGATACAAAGCTCAACAATTGGGAGATCATTGAGTTCCCCAGGACCATAGAGTCTTTTTCCAAGTAATTCTATAATGTTTATCCTTTAGCTCTGCCCAAGGCTTTAGGAATTTTGTTGTAATGGGCTTACTTGTTTCTGTTTCGGTATGACTTATCAATAAATGCATGCATTCAGTATCTTGTGTTGTTATCTCTTTTTTTTTACTTTCATTTTTGTTCACCATCCCTCACCAATAAATGCAGTTTCTCATCTTTAACCTTTATTCATTCATCTCTCCCTGATAACTACCAAAATGCAGATCTAAAAGTGACCCTCCTGAAAATGACAGTGTTAGTAACCCAAAGATACAATTTTGACTATCCCATTGATCATCTTTCAAGAGGTTGTTGATGATGACGGGGAAGTTCCCCCTGAACTTTTGAGATTGGTAGAACAAGAAGCCAGGGAAATTCGGCCCCATGAAGAGCCGAGTGAACTAATCAATTTGGGAACCAAAGATGATAAAAAAGAGGTCAAGATTGGCCTTTCCCTGAAAGAAAAGGAGCGGGATAGGTTGATCAGGTTGTTGATGGATTATAAAGATGTTTTCGCATGGTCATAACAAGACATGCCAGGGTTAGACCCCAGTGTAGCAGAACACAAATTGCCATTAAAGCCGGAGTGTCCTCCAGTAAAGCAGAAGCTACGAAGGATGAAAGCGGAAATGTCCTTAAAGATCAAGGAGGAGGTCAAGAAACAACTGGATGCAGGTTTCCTAGAAGTTGTGAAGTACCCTCAATGGGTTGCTAACATCGTTCCTGTTCCCAAGAAAGATGGAAAGGTTCGAATGTGTGTTGACTATCGAGATCTGAACAGAGCTAGCCCAAAAGATGACTTTCCTTTACCTCACATTGATGTTCTTGTAGATAACACTGCTCAACATGCATTATTCTCTTTCATGGATGGTTTCTCGGGATACAATCAGATCAAGATGGCACCTGAGGATATGGAGAAAACTACATTTGTCATTTTGTGGGGAACCTTTTGCTACAAGGTTATGCCCTTTGGCTTGAAAAATGCTGGGGCAACATATCAGCGGGCTATGGTGGCTTTATTCCATGACATGATGCATAAGGAGATAGAAGTTTATGTAGATGACATGATCGCCAAGTCCAGATTCGAAGATGACCATGTTGATAATCTGCAGAAACTTTTTGAGCGGTTAAGAAAGTTTAAGCTCCGATTGAATCCAGTCAAATGCACTTTTGGAGTGAAATCAGGCAGGCTTATCGGGTTCATTGTTAGTCAAAGAGGAATAGAGGTTGATCCCGAAAAGGTTCGAGCAATAATCGACATGCCAGCACCTCAAACGGAGAAGGAAGTTCGTGGGTTTTTATGAAGATTGAACTACATTGCCCGGTTCATCTCCCAACTAACCGCAACATGTGAACCAATCTTTAAACTGCTATGCAAAAATCAGGCAGTAACATGGAATGAAGATTGTCAAAAAGCCTTTGGAAAGATCAAACAATACCTATAGGAGCCTCCAGTCTTGGTTCCCCCAGAACTGGGAAGACCCCTCATCATGTATTTGACTGTGCTAGATGAATCTATGGGTTGTGTACTAGGGCAGCACGATGAGTCAGGGAGGAAGGAACATGCAATCTATTATCTAAGTAAGAAATTCACCAGTTGCGAAGCCTATTACTCACTGCTAGAACGCACTTGTTGTGCCTTGGCTTGGGCGGCTCGCCGTTTGAGGCATTACATGTTGTGCTACACTACCTGGTTGGTGTCCAAAATGGATCCGATCAAGTATATCTTTGATAAGCCTACTCTGACTGGAAGAATTGCTCACTGGCAAGTCCTGCTATCAGAATATGACATTGTCTATGTCACCCAAAAAGCAATAAAAGGTAGTGCTCTAGCAGAATATCTAGCCAATCAGCCGGTAGAAGATTATGGATCGATGCAATGTGATTTTCCAGATGAAGATATAATGGCTTTGTTTGATCGCGAGCAATCACCAGAAAAAGAAAAATGGACCTTGCTATTTGATGGAGCTTCTAATGCATTGGGACACGAAATCGGGGCAATCTTAAACTCACCAGAAAATGATTATTTCCCTGTCACTGCGAGGCTCTGCTTCGATTGTACAAACAACATAGCCGAATATGAAGCTTGTGCACTAGGGATTTTGGCAGCAATAGAGGCAAAAGCAAGGAGACTGGAGGTATATGGGGACTCTGCATTAGTCATCCACCATCTAAGAGGGGAATGGGAAACCCGAGATGCCAAGTTAATTCCGTACCATGATTACGTTAAAGGTTTGATTGAGCAGTTTGACGAAGTCACATTTCATCATATTCCCCGAGAAGATAACCAATTAGCTGACGCGTTGTCTACCTTGTCCTCAATGTTCAAAGTAAGTGACGAGAGGAACCTACCACTCATCAAAATGGAAAGTCGTGATCATCCTGCATATTGTCAAGTGATAGAGGAAGATTCTGATCAAAAACCGTGGTACCATGACATCAAATGCTTCATCCAAAGAAGGGAATACCCTCCGGGTGCTTCAGAAAATGACAAAAGAACTCTAAGTAGACTTGCGATGGGTTTCTATTTAGATGGAGATATTCTCTACAAAAGAAATCATGCCATGGTGTTGTTGAGGTGCGTTGACGTAAAAGAAGCTAAACGGATAATTGAGGAGGTACATGAAGGGTCTTTTGGAACACACGCGAGCGGTCATGCAATGACCAAGAAAATCTTGAGGACCGGCCAATATTGGTTGACAATGGAAGCCGATTGCTTTAATTATGCGAAGAAGTGCCATAAGTGTCAAATATATGCTGATAAGGTTTATGCGCCGCCAGCTCCCTTGAATGTCATGTCGGCACCCTGGCCGTTCTCAATGTGGGGAATGGATGTGATCGGGCCCATCGAACCAAAAGCCTCAAATGGACATCACTTCATTCTTGTTGCCATCGATTATTTCACCAAGTGGGTCGAGGCTGCATCATATTCCAGTGTAACCAGGAATGTCGTGATCAGATTTGTCAAAAGAGAGTTAATTTGTCGTTATGGGTTGCCGAGTGAGATTATCACTGATAATGCGGCCAATTTGAACAATAAGATGATGAAGGAGATGTGCGAAAATTTCAAGATAAAGCATCACAATTCCTCTCCGTACCGCCCAAAAATGAATGGGGCAGTTGAGACCGCTAATAAAAATATCAAGAAGATTGTCCAAAAGATGGTAGTGACGTATAAAGATTGGCACGAGATGTTACCTTTTGCTTTACAAGGCTATCGTACCTCTATTCGCACCTCGACAGGGGCAACACCATATTCTTTAGTTTATGGGATGGAGGCAGTGCTCCCAATTGAAGTAGAGATCCCCTCATTAAGAGTACTGAGAGAAGCAGAATTAGAAGAAGCTGAGTGGGTCCAGGATCGACTAGACCAATTGAACCTCATTGAAGAGAAGAGATTAAGGGCATTGTGTCACGGTCAATTATACCAGAGAAGGTTGATGAGGGCTTATGAGAAGAAGGTGCACCCGCGACAGTTTCGGGAGGGTGACCTGGTGCTTAAAAAGATTCTACCAATCCAAAAGGATCATCGAGGGAAATGGACCCCGAACTATGACGGACCTTACGTAGTGAAAAAGGCATTCTCTGAAGGAGCTTTAATTCTCACCAGGATGGATGGGGAAGACCTTCCACTCCCTGTGAACTCAGATGAAGTAAAAAAGTATTATGCTTGAACACACTTCCCAAGAAGAAGAAGAGAAGAAAAGAAAAAATGAAAAATGAAAAGAGAAAAGCTCGTTAGACTGAAAATCTGAAAAGACAGTCTAGGCAAAAGTTAGAGCAACCCGCTAGGCTGAAAACCTGAAAAGGCGGTGTAGGCAAAAGTTAAGGTTCAAAAAAAAAATAAAAAAATAAAAAAATAAAAAAAAATATAACAATGGAAGTGTCGTCAAGCCGATGAACTGGGGCAGTCAGTGGGTTGGATGTATGAAACTGGGGCAAACAACATCTCTGAAGCCAATTAATGAGCAGTCAAGATTGTATGAGGGATACTAACATTAGTCATTGATAGAGACATCACCTGAGGAGATGCGATTCTACTCTGCAATGTTCTGCAATCTATGCATTGTACACCTTTTTCAATCCAAATATAATGTCATTGACTTCCTTTATTTTATTTCGCAACCTTTGTCCTTTTCTCCTAACTTTTGTCATTTGTGTGTGTGCATTCATCCTGATAAGTATATACTGAAATGTGAAACAAGTATTGGTTTTCTTTAAGCAGTTAGAATTCCTTAGAAAGCCTCGAAAGGTCATGGGGGGAACGACGCTTCCCCTATAAACGGCACTGAAGAAAGGAAGAAATATTAAAGATCAACCACTGGGATAATTATCGTCAAAGACGTCTACCATCAGAAAACAAGGGTGCAAGATATCTTTCCTCGATGAGACGGGCCTTCTTTTAGTTCATCCTCAAGACTGACTGTGATCGATGCTTTTAAAGGGTCAAGGATCCAATAATGAAAAAGAAACAACAAAGAAGAAATAATTTATCATCAATCTTTTGCATCATGCCCAAAATTAATAAGGGTTCTCATCACTATCGTTCATTATGTGAATTGAAAGTTAGTTATTTGAGTTTTCTCATTGTCATTCCATCAGTGAGCAAAATCAACATTCATATATTGCATTTGTCTATATGGCCTCGCAAGCTTTTATCTATCCGTTTGAGCTTCTGACGGGCAATCCACCCCGTAAGCTCCTTTATCTTTCAGTTCGAGCTTCTGACGGGCAATCCACTCGGTAAGCTTTCTTATCTTTCTGTTCGAGCCTTTAACAGGTAATCCACCCCGCGAGCTCATTTATCTTTCTATCCGAGTTTGACTGGCAATCCAACCCGTAAGCTCTTTTATCTTTCAGTTTGAGCTTCTGACGGACAATCCACCCCGTAAGCTCCTTTATCTTTCAGTTCGAGCTTCTGACGGGCAATCCACCCCGTAAGCTCTCTTATCTTTCTGTTCGAGCCTCTAACGGGCAATCCACCCCTTAAGCTCTCTTATCTTTCTGTTCGAGCCTCTAACGGGTAATCCACCCCGCGAGCTCATTTATCTTTCTGTCCGAGTTTGACGGGCAATCCAACCCGTAAGCTCTTTTATCTTTCAGTTTGAGCTTCTGACGGGCAATCCACCTCGTAAGCTCCTTTATCTTTCAGTTCGAGCTTCTGACGGGCAATCCACCCCGTAAGCTCTCTTATCTTTCTGTTCGAGCCTCTAACGGGCAATCCACCCCTTAAGCTCTCTTATCTTTCAGTTCGAGTTTCAGACGGGCAATCCACCCCGTAGGCTCATTTGTCTTTCTGCTCAAGCTTCTGACGAGCAATTCACCTCGTAAGCTCTTTTATCTTTCAGTTCGAGCTTCTGACGGGCAATCCACCCCGTAAGCTCTTTTATCTTTCAGCTCAAGCTTCTAACGGGCAATCCACCCCGTAAGCTCTTTTATCTTTCAGTTCGAGCTTCTGACGGGCAATCCACCCCGTATGCTCTTTTATCTTTCAGTTGGAGCTTCTGACGGGCAATCCACCCCGTAAGCTCTTTTATCTTTCAATTCGAGCTTTTGACGGGCAATCCACCCCGTAAGCTCTTTTATCATTCTGTTTAAGCTTCTAACAGGCAATCCACCCCGTAAGCTCTTTTATCTATCCGTTTTAGCTTCAGACGGGCAATCCACCCCGTAAGCCCTTTATCTTTCTACTCGAGCTTCTAACGGGCAATCCACCCCGTAAGCTCTTTTATCTTTCAGTTCGAGCTTCTGACGGGTAATCCACCCCGTAAGCTCTTTTTATCTTTCTGTTCAAGCTTCTAACGGGCAATCCACCCCGTAAGCTCTCATTTATCTCTCTGTTCGAGCTTCTGAAGGGAAATCCACCCCGCAAGCTATTATTTGTAAATCTCAGTGGGAAATCTTACCCACGGGTTCTTTACAGTAAATCGGTTTGTAGACACAGGTCCTTTGCTTGTCAGTGTACCCCGGACAAAAATTGGAGTTCTTGTCTTTACTAGTTTCTTATAACGATAATCGGTTAACTACGGTTACACCTAGTATCTACTAAGAAACAAGTAAAGAGGGGCAGCTGTGAACACCTAATTTGTCTGGTTCCTTTTAACAAGCTAACTTAAACAAATCAATGCATATGGTTTCTGATTAAAAAATAATAAAAATAAAAATAAAATTAATAAATAGACAGGATTTGTCAGAAATCTTTTTTCTTTCCAACAAACAAAATCCCCATAATGATCTTTCTCCTTCAGTTTTTTTCTTTAACCAACATACTCCCAGGTTTTTTTGAGCTTAACCAGAAAAGCAACAGTCATTGGGAAGCTGGTCCAACCACCAGAACAGTTCCCCACAAGGCTCAAGTCATCAAACACCATTTTGGGTAATTTTCCAGAGCTTAGGGAAGGGTTCATGCCTAGATCAGAGGAAGAAGAAACATAAATAGAAATTGAAAAGGGACTAGAGGAAGTTGAGCTTCTGTACACACAAAAATCATCTGGTCCCAAGGAGAAAGTAGATGAGATCTTCCTATATAAAAAGAGAGCAGCAACAACACAGAAAAGAGGGGGAAAGACAGCAAAAAATACTCTGATACCAAGAGGAAAAGATCGGGAAAAAAACCTCTTTCTTTCCTTCTTTCGTTCTCTGTTTCTCCCTGCATCATCTCCTTCCTCTCATTCTTCATCTTCTTCGACAGAACCTGCAACAACAAAACAAAAAAACCGAAAAGAGCCACACCCAAACTAGAACCACTTCACATCTCCTTCCTCCTTCACTCAACCGCACGCCACCGTCCCTGGGTGGACTTCCGGCCGCCGTGCGACGTAGGGGAAGATGCCGCACCACACGGATCTGAGGCCACCACACCAGATCCTTCCTCCCCGTGTCGTCCCTCGCCGCCACAAGCTCCGCCCCTGTCCACGCCGGGTTCCAGCCACCCAGCCGCTCCAGATCCGGCCAGAACCACGAGCTGCCGCTGGGTCAGGCCTCCACGTCGCGCTCCTCCCTGTCGCTGCCGTAGATCCGCGCCGCAGCCGTCGTCCAGACCATCCCTTCACTGCTCCGCGACGCTGCTTCCGTGTTGGGTACTCTGGTTCAGATGGCCATTAATCTTCATTTTTGCTTGTCTGCCTGATCTTCATTTCTGTTGTCTGTGTTTATTTCATGTTGCATGATGGGCTTGGGGAGGGCACATATCTGCTGCAACGTGGGCCTTGAAACATTGTTTTGTTTGGATGCTATTCTGTGGTGTGTGTTTACTACTAGTCCAAAAAATCTCTTTTAAAAAAATATTTCAATCATTGTTTTAAATAAAAATTCTACTCAAAAAATTTTGAAATAAAAGTTTCTTTGGAGTTTACGTAATAATCTATGACATTGATGTATGATTTTCATCCTCAAGTGTCGTATGAATTGTAAGGGTTCAATGTATAGTTTGGGCTATCTTTAACCCTGTGCAAAAGTGAATTCCATTGTGTTAAAAATAATAAAATGTTTTCAATTTATACCTTTTACCAATTTTATCCAATCTGATTTTATATAAAATCCTTTTTAATTCACGCAACAATCTACGACGTTGATGTATGATTTTTCATCCTCAAGTGTCGTATGAATTGTAAGGGTTTATCGTATAGTACTGCTATCTTGGACCCTGTGCAAGATTAAATTTATTTCAAAAAAAATAAAATCCATTTTTATAAAAAATCTTTCTAAATCAAATCCTTTTTTTTCAAAAAAGAAATAAAGTTAATCAACCAATCAAATCTTTTCTAAAAGAACTACGTGACTTTGAGTTTCCCATCGCACCCGGGAATACGTAGGAGCAAGATAAATCATCTTGTCGGGCCAAAACTAAATTTTTTTTTTGTATCCCCTCTTTATGTTAAAATAATTAATCAAAAAATTAAACTTTTCTCTTTTTAGGGATGCTCTATGGACACGGTGTCATGTTTAGTCCCTTAGACTTGAGGTCGCCCTGTGGACCCATGTGCCACGTTCAACCTCATTTAATTTTTATATACAATAAATTTAAATACAAAAATTAATAAAAATTTAAAATATTAAAAATCAAAAAAATAATTCTTTCTTGTAAACAATTTTTGGGGTAAAATAAATATTTAAAAGGTTATTAAAATGGTTTTTGCACAATTAACTTGAGGTACCGTTTTTTAAACGGGCGATGTGGGGTGCTAATACCTTCCCTACTCGTAACCGACTCCCGGACTCTTATCTCTCTTTTTTCAGATCAGTTTTCCTTAAAATAAATGGTTTTCCCAATGTTTTTCCCAAATAAAATATTAGTGGCGACTCCTCTGTTTTTTATTTCTTTTCGCGGCTCCCGGACGGGACGGTCGCGACAACGGGAATGAAAGACAACTTTCAAAAGTGGTTGATCGCAATGGAACCAATTCAAGCATGCAAGCTGCAAAGATCCTCTCGAGGTAAAATAAAAGTTGTGGCACCACTGATAGATAAATAGCATGTGGGTTGTGCAACTTTACCTATAAGGTCAACAGTTCGAATCATGGAGTCGCCGGTTTGTGGAGGGCTTTACATAATCATCAACTTCGATCTGATGGTTCGTCTCACGTTTTACTTGAGGGATATCTAATCAAAGAAATAAAAAAAGGTTAGGGTGCTTCTACGGTACACCATATTGAAAGTGGTGCATGCATGCACCATTTATTTTATCAGTAATAGGAATTTTTTTTCTATGACTCGACTTTAGATTTAATTTTTGTTAACAACTCTTTACACATTGGTTTATTTTAAATTTTACTATTGATCCACAATCAATTATTATGCTATTGATCACACGTGATTGCGACACCGTCACGCCATTAAATTGCCTTATACAACCTATTCTTGACAAACATGACGTTTTATCGCATTCTACTGGATCGGCAATTGCGGCTGCTATTGTGGCCTTGGCAGCTGCTCTATGTTGTGGCTATTGTATTAGACTTGTATTTTTTGGACACTTGAAACCGGACGTCCGTATAAACATCTTGATGTGAGTGTGGGTGAGATTAGAATATATTATATTCTGAAATAGAATAGATATACAATATGCAATCATCACCATTATCGTTCGACTCCTTCCAAGATGTGTTGGCTCTTCTTCACCTGTGGCTCTATGTTTCTTCTCCATAAGATGGTGATGGATTATATTTTTTTCCTGAAAAAACAAAGGGGCCTAACCATAAGCCCAAAGAATAAAAGTAGTAACTCTATTTCAAAGGGCCCAATCCTAAAACCAAAGAAAGACAAAATAACCCTATATTTAAAAATCCATAATAGTGTTTGTCAAAAAAAAAAAAACCATAATAGTAATTGTAGCAGTAATAGTTAGATAATAAAAAACATAATAGATTGGATACATGAAAAATATAATAAATTATCGTAAAGTTTTTACCAATTATTCATTACCAACAAATTGTTATTACACTACAAGAAAATTTTAAATTAGCTACTAACTTTAAAAAAATTAGTAAATATTACATACTAAGTTACTAACTACCATGTTCTCTCTCTCCCTCTCCCTTTCCCTCTCCCTCTCGGTGAGGTTCGATTTCCTCTTCTTGCTCAGGATCGCTTTCACTCTCACGCTCAGAATCGCTTCGCAAACTATTCAATTCTATTACGGTTTGCACTCTCAAATTCCACAATTCTCCTACGGTTCTAATTCTAATTCATGAATTTACATTCTGAATCATTGAGGATTGAGGAACCCCAATCGCGAAGCAAAGACTGAGTCATTGCATATTTTCGAACTCCATATTGTTCTCTTTCTGCATGCTTAAAGGTATTTGAATCATTGATTTGTTGTTTTTCTTTTTCTTCAATTAATGAATTAATTTTCTCTTTCTTTCTTATTTGTTGTAGGCCTCCAATTGAATTCAAATACTAGTTCTTGTTCTTTTCTCGAAGGTATTTTTTAATTTAATTTTGCCTTTGATCTAAATTTGAGGTTTGAGATGTAATTATGTACTCATCTGTATTGATAATAATTTAATAATGTATAAATCAAGTTTAATGAGGATTAAGCTCGGTGATGTGATGTTGTAATCTTCTAATGCGTTTGAGTTCTTGCATATGACTTGTTTGATGAAATGGCTGAAATGAGTTATCGTCCTTACCATCTTCCTATTCTTTTTTAGCCACATAAGGATTGATGTTCTGTGCTCCACGTAGTTGCTTACGGTCCTTAACTTGTCACTTCATCAATCGGTGTAATAATTTTTTTTACTAACATGCTTGGTTTAAATCTTACAGAGAGGTATGTTTATAATTTTATTGCTCACAAGTCTTAAGAAATCATCGAGGGAAGTAAATCAAGTTGAAAGTGTGGGTCCAAGTATTTCTTTTAATTTGTTTTTTGATTTCTTTTGTATCATATATTTATTTAAATTAGCTCCCCCTCCCTGATGATATATTTTAGTAAGATTAGCTGTCAAACATGTTGTCATATAATATTACAATAGTTTATTTGTATATGTATGGGTTTCAATGCACACAAGGTGTTAGATGAAATGCTTGAATAGCTTTTATTAAGATTAAGTGGTTTGTGTATTGCAATCTTTTGCTTCCCTTCTTTGATATGGTTTCTATTATAAAAATAACTCATTTTATGGCTATTATAATGTGGTCCAAATTCATATATTTTAGTTATATGAATGAAAATATGAAGCTTAAGAAGCTGCATGTAGTTATTCTCGGCAGGATATCCTGCATGTATTTGTGCTGCTTTTCTTGATCTAGGCTCGTTATCTCAAATAGACGGATGCTATGGGCATCGGATTTTACAGAAAAAATAAAAGTAAAGGCACGTTGAAAGTCATGTTGTCATCTAACTGTTTCATCATGCATGTGCATATAATTTAATTGGTGTTAATCTTAGTGCATATAATTTTCTTCCTTAATGAGGTAAACTTTGTCTTTACTGTCGCTAACATTTAAATTTTTGGACTTTGGATAAATTTGTTTTTGTGTAGTTGGATGAGCTGAGCCAAATATATGAGGAACTGCCATAATTCTTGGAAAAGGTGGCTTTGGTGCAAATTTTAATTAAGTAAAACAAGTATACTTTTTTTTGTCATCGTGTTACACTTTTTGCAGGTTTCGTCATTGGAACTCGCACATTTTTCTGTTCTATGCAAGGACAAGCTTAATCCTTGTATTGTTTATATACAACAAATAGGTAGTTTTGACTCTCCATTATATTTATATCCATAAAATGTGGTAATGGGTCATTTCATTGCCTTCCTTAAGTATATTTGCTAATAGGTAGCTTTTATTTTTTTAATAGAATAATTCATAGAACGTGATTGCTATATGGTCATGCTTTCCTTGCAATGTTATCGATAACGGATGGCGGAACATAGTGGAAGGCCAAAAATCCGCCATTTTAAGCCGCCATAAAACGCCATGGTGCCGTCATCCTTCACAAATTGGCCATAGCAGTTGGGCAAAAATCCGCCACCACAATCTGCCATGGCGCCGCCATGGCCACTATTTGATAACACTGTTTCCTTGCACTAATATTTGCATCATTTGGGGAATGACATTGTTCCCATCTGCTCTAGAGGTAATTTGTTACCCTCCATGATTTGATTTCTGATGATTATCAGTTTCTCACTCTTGATGCATCATATTTTAGCTGAATCTGAGGTTCCAACCCATATTGTTTCAGCATATAACAATTTACAAATCTTTTAAATTTAGGCATTGGAAGATTCTTGTTTTAAAATTGAAGACTGGCTTACTTGCATAACTTGATCTAGTTAAATTTCTAATTTTGAGCTTTGAAAGACTACCAGTACTAGGTTGATGTGTTTTTTTTTTTTTAAAACTAGACTTATGTTAGCTACTTTTGTAAATAATGTGCCCAAGTATTTGGGGTCCAATGAACTGCTCAAGTAACTCTGATTGAGATAAGCAGATATGATTCTCTTGGCCTGTAAATAAGTAAATGTATTGCTAGAGTCACTATCTCCATCATTTTTTTTTTTTGGTTAACACCATCATTTAGTGTTTATGCATAAAGTTTGGTCAAAGTGCATGTTTTGGTGTGTTTGTTTGGAAGAGAAGAGAAGCAAGAGAGACATCAAAGTGTTATTTATAATTTTTAAGATTATAATCTGCATATTCTGTGTATTTTTGTTATCAGAAAAGAGCTTCATACAGCAGATAGACAGGAACAGTGTGGACATAAGTCAAACCCCTGAAAATCTGCAGTGTGTTTGGAAGATTGCTATTTAACCTTTCATGCTGTTTTTTTAATTTTATTTTTTATGCCTTGCTTCTCAGGGTTGCTATGTGTGCATTATTATATGTGATTGTGAGGGTACTGGAGATATGCAAGTCTCTTCTCTCATTTTTTTTCTAGATTATAATTTGTGGTTCTATATTTTTTCAATTGGTTGCTTTCATGAATTGGATCAATGGTAGCTTTATATACCTAGTTTCCATTGAAGAAGAATATTCATCTTTAAAGAAATCACGTAATATTTAGATTTGCACATTTAAAATTTGAAAGGGTCATTAGTTTTCAAAAACTTTGTAATTGGCTTGTTCAACTTCTAATGGCACTTGACTACTTGCACAAGAACTATATTCTTCATCGTGATGTCAAGGTTAGCATCAAAATCCTCTTTATGCTTAGCAATAGTACTTCTATTTCCATGTATATACTATCAAGCCAAATACTAATGAGAAAATCATATGATTTTGTCAGTGTTCAAATATATTCTTGACAAAAGATCATGACATACATCTTGGTAAGTTATTCTATTGTTTCTTTAAATGAAACACTGATGGTTAAAATTTTACCTACAAGTTAGTGATGTTGAAACAGGTGATTTTGGACTTGCCAAAAAGTTGAGTTCATATGATCTTACTTCCTCTGTAAGAACTTTTTAATCTACAAATTGAGTTTACCTTCCTGATTGTAACTTTTGTAGGATGTCTTGTAATAATTAAGAATTACCTGTAATCAATATCTTTCCAGCTATAACTCTCTCCCAAGTATTCTATACATTGTTTTAATCAAAGGGAAAATTTGTGTGTGAGAGTGGTTTGATGTAACATTCTATTTGGACATCTTGGTGACCGGGGTAAATGTGTAAATTATGTGGCATACATTCACATTATGAATTATTTTATTGTTATTTATAAGTTTTTTTGCTTATGTTTTCGTATGTTGTTCTAGAGACACGACCAGATAATAAAGTTCACAAATATTGCCGCTAAATTCGCCCCCAGAACGTGTTTGGAACAAATTTAGCGACTGATTTTTTTAAAAAAAAATTGTTTTTGAATTAGCTAGGAAATAGCTATAAAATTGCTACAAAATTTTAGCTATTATTTGACTATAAAATTGTTATGACAATATCGTAGTTATTTAGTCATAAAAAAACAATTATGAACAATATATTACTAGCGATTAACTACAAAAGAGCTAGAACTTTTTTAAGATTAGCTATGAATTAGTTAGGAAAAAATTTCTAGCTAATTTGCCACTCAATTCATGCTACCACCAATTCTATAGCTATTTGGTAGCTAATTTATAGCTAAATTTGTTTGCTAGAGATTAGCTACGAATTAGCTACAAAATTTATCGTAGCTAAACACATAATTTCTTGTAGTGAATTATCCATTAATAAGTAATTTTTTTTTGAAAAGAATAAGTAATATTTAAAAACACCAAAATGTTGGTATAATGACGTCAAGTAAAAATTAATTGATTTTATATTTTAATTAATCAGGTTTAATTAGCTATAAAAGAAATGTTGGAACGTTTCTTTTTGTTTTTAACACAATAAAAAGGTATCATTGCTAGCTGCAACGTTCCTTTAATGTTAAATACAATAAAAACATGTTTATATAAGAATGGGAAGAGGATTTGGGGATGGGTGATGATTTTGATCAGAGAATATTTTGTTTAAGTTCTCTAATATTCGGGAAAACTATAACAGGGAATACTTCGGGTTGTGTAATATTATATTATATAAATGGTCATTCTTATAGAGATTGATTTGTATTGTGTATTCTGTGCAATTGAATTGTGTAAACGATCCATTGTTTTTGGCTTTGAGTGTACAAGTTCAAGAGTTTGTTGTGTTAACGTGGAGTAAGTCGGGTTACCAGATTGTATCGTAAGTCTATCGGAATCTTGCTTTTAAAACAGTGATATATCCACGGCATAACCATCATTCTTTCATACTATTTTTCTAACAATTTAAAAGCAAGATATTTTTGATAGATGGTTGTTCATCAACCAAAAGTGCAAGCGGATGTGGTGGAAAGTTCTCAATCCATCTTTGATGTTGGTGATTATCACTCATATTACATACACACGTCTTGGATGACATTGAAGCTACGACTTCACCAAATTAGTATGGTTTGTTGATTTTCATGGGTATTGGTAAGATTTATGATAATATTATATAAATATGCATGATTTTCTAAAACAAAAATTTTAACGATTATTATTGATATTATTTGTCATGAGATGAATTTTGAAATGCTTTGCAAAGTGTTTTAGAAAAGCATATATAAGAACATATATTAATTTATGAAAGTTGACTCATGACATGAGAACTCCTTTTTCGTGGATTCGTTTTGCTAGATTACCAAGAGGCTTATGGGTAATGTGTGCAAAAAAGTATATTTGGTATCATGTGACCTAAAAGTGTTTGTAGCATAAATATGAATGCTTGAATTAGTAACGATGGTTCAGTGACTTGCGACTTGAATTCTATATTGCATGTTCTTGACTATGTTGAAATTTTGTGTACCTTGAGGTTCTATGCCTATAAAATTTATATATGGAATTTTTAGTACTCGGTTTGAGATGAAACTCATTTTATTTTTTAAAAAAATCAGGCTGGTAATTTATTTGGCTTTATTTTATTTTATTTTATTTTTATATTCTTTTCTAAAATATTATTTTATTAAAGTTAAAAGCTAATGGAACTTGAGAATTATCTCAATGTATTAATATACATTAATATCCCTTAATTATTTGTTTTGATCTCTTTGTTTGTTGATAAGTTGAGAACCAACATCCAAATTCTTTTCACGTGTCATGTATATTCAATTATGTTGAATAAGTTTATGATTAGGTCTTTATGTTACTGCCCAAATGTTTCTTGGGTTGTTATGTGATATTTTATATTTAATATTTTGATTTTGTGATATTTTATTATTGAAGTATTATATATATCTTGGTCTTTTATTTGGTATTTTATATAAATTGTTGTGGTTTTATGGTGCTCTTGAGAATACAACCAATTTAATCAATTCCACCAGCAGATAAGATTTTACTCTAGCTAAATGTGTTATTTCTTGGAAATTTAATAAACAAACTTGCATAGCAGGTTCTATTATATGACATCTGAATTCATTGCTCTTGAGTTTGCAGGTCAAGATGCTGAATGATTAAGAAGTTTTTTTTTTTCCGATAAAAAGGCTAGGGAATGCAAAAGCATCATTATAGAGATGATCATCCCAACTAGGTTGTCACCACTACCACTATCAATTACCTGCAGCACCCCACAATATAATAAAAATGAAAGGAAAAAAATAACAAAACAACATGAGGGGACTAAAGAATCAACGAAATCTATAGCTAGGTAAACCTAACCTATCTCTAAAAAAATATTCCTTAATGAAAGAATGAAGATAATCCCACCAAAAGGAACCAATATTTAAAATACCAAAGGAAGCTAATTTATCCGCACATGAATTAGCTTCTCTATAAATATGAGAGACTTGAAATTGCATAGTAGAGACAATAATCAAACAATTCCTCCATCTATTTCTTAACATCCAAGGCACCAAATTTAAGTCTTTAAAAGCTGACACCACAAGTTTAGAATCACTCTCAATCCAGAGCTTCTGCAAACAATGCATGATTAATACCAAGTGAAACCCAAAAACAGCCTAGCAAAGCTCCAAACTACCCTCAAAAAATCCCACCAGCATCTGCAATCCCAGGGGAACCTCTAGCAGCCCCATCACTATTGCATTTGATCCAACTGCAAATTGGAGGGAACCAATCCACTTGCTTTATGACATGAGCTTTACAAACTTTGCCCTCTATAGTGAAAGCTTTCAAAACTGTGAAATCCCTCATTGAGCTACCAGTGAAGCCCCTTGATATAGAACCATACAATTTTGTATCTGCCATGATCCTACTGACACCATTCTGAACTGTGATTGAATGATTATTGAATCTGCATTGATTTCTATTCCACCAAATGACCCCAAACACATTAGTGATTGCTGCCAAAATCACATCCTGAGCTTGACCGCTCCAACTCTGTTTGAGCACGAATAATAGTGATTGCAAGGAGGACAAGTCAAGCACCAGCTGCAAAGAACTGCCAAGCCAACCCCAAATACTCTTGCCAAAGTCACACTGAAGAAACATGTGCTGAGAAGTTTCCTCTGCAGATCCACAGAGAGAACAAACTGAAACAGTTGTGCAACCCCTCAACCATAAGTTTTCATCTGTGGGAAGCTTGTTGTGCAAGAATCTCCAAAGAAGGATAGACTTAATTTGAAGGAGGGATGCAGGAATTCCAAATCAGATTGCACCATGAAGGAACAATGATCCTTAAAGGTCATCAAACCATAATCTGAAGAATCTGGCTCTTAAGAAACCAGCCCAAGAGGCATCAGAAGAGAAGATTTCTCAACTGAGGTTTAACATGGCTGCATCATTTAAAGCTCTAATGGATCTAATGTCAAGGCCAACTTCTTTCATAGGAGAACACACCTTGTTCCAAGCCATTGTGACAATTTTCCTGGAACTAACATCCCCAGACCACACAAAGTTCCTAATCCATTTATCAATGGATTTCAGCATAGCCACAGGCCAAGCATACACCTTGAAGCTGTATAACAGCATCCCATTAATTACTAGTTGCACCCTGCCCATGATGGACAGCAAAGACCCCTTCCAATAACTGAGTTTAGATTTGATCTTATCAACAATTGGCTTTAAATGGATGGATTTAGGTCTACCTTTAAAGATGGGAACACCTAAATAAGAGAAAGGCAAGCTGCCACAAGAGAAACCAAGCCAATTCTTAGAAGATGCAACTTTAGCTTGAGAGAATGATCCAACAAAGAACCTACACTTTTCAGTGTTAATTGCTGACCTGAGGCCTCACCATATTGCTGAAACAGATTCATTAAGTTAGATAGGTTCCTTTTTGTGCCTTTGCAGAAAATCATGATGTCATCCGCATATAAAACATGGGAAGGAGTTTGTTGACCCCTAGGCCCTGCCATAGGCTGCAACTGATTAGAATTAACCAACAAACTAATGCTTCTACTCAGAACATCTTCTGCAAGACAGAAAAGCAAGGGAGAGAGAGGATCACCGTGCCTAACCCCCCTCTTGCAAGCAATGTAACCAACTGGATTGCCATTAACCAAGAAAGACAACCTAGCTGAGTTCAGAATTTTTGAATCAAAACCATAAGCATCAAGCACCTTCATTAAGAAAATCCAATCTACGGTATCAAATGCCTTTTTAATATCAAACTTCATAGCCACATTACCTCCAAAAGACTTATAATCCAAAAGGTTTATAGCTTCTGCTGCTCTGAAACAATCTTAGGGGCAATTTGGGCCAACCTATCAGCTAAGACCTTGGTGATTATCTTGAATTGAAAATTAGCTAGTGCAATAGGCCTATTATCACCAATCTTTTCAGCCTCAGGAAATTTAGGAATGAGGGCAATAGCATTTGAATTAAGTCCAGGGAGGATCCAGTTATGCAAGAAGAAATAAAGGACTGTGTTGAACACATCCTCCCCAACTATATCCCAAAAGAACTGGTAAAAACCACCTCGAAATCCATCTGGACCCGGAGAGCCTGAACCATTCATACCAAAAGCAGCAGCTTTAACCTCCTCTTTGGTAGGGATATTTGTTAGCATGATGTTGTCCTCATTAGAAACCAAAGAAGGAATATCACTCTCCACAATACCATTGTCCATACAATTATTTTCTGTTGAATAAAGCTCAGAGTAAAACTGCAGAACATGATTTTCAATTTCAGCCCGAGTATCTAGAATCCTGTCACCCACACATTTCAGTAAAGACATTTGCTTGGTAGTCTGTCTAATCTTTGTCACTTTATGAAAGTATGTTGTGTTTCTGTCCCCTTCAGAGAACCAATTAACACAAGCTTTTTGTTTCCAGAAAGCTTCCTCAACTGATAAAGCTTGCTGAAAATCAGATTGAGCCAGAATTTCCTGCTCATGCAGATCTGCTGTGAAACCTTCTGAAGCAATTATCTGCTACACAGAATCAAGCACCAAAGTAGCATTATCTACTCTAAGTTTCACATCCCAAAATATATTTTTATTCCAATCTTTTAGCTCAAACTTGAGCCTCTCGAGCTTTTGAAACAAGATTGACATCGAATTGCAATCAAAAACAGATCTAGACCAAGACTCTTTCACCAATCTTGTGCAATCTGCATTTTCACACCACATATTAAAGAATTTAAAAGAGGAGGGTCTTGATTTCTGACCTTTATTCATAGATAACAACATAATGGGGAAATGATCAGATTGACTTCTCAATAAAGTCATGCAGGAGATGCTACTGCAGAATGAGAGGCAATCTTCATTAACAATAGCTCTATCCAACCTCATTTCAGTGTGGAACCTTGCAGCTCTACCATTAGACCAAGTATAAGGAGACCCTCTTGTAAGAATATGAGTTAGCTTATGCCAATCAGTCCAAGATTGGAAGTCCTCACAAGACTGTTTAAGAGGCAAATTACCACCTCTCTTCTCATGTGCACCTAGCACTGAATTGAAATCACCAATATAAATCCAAGGGACTGCCAACCTGCTATTCAAATCAGAAAGCTCTCTCCACAACTCCTTCCTACCATTACAAGTGGTAGAAGCATAAATAGCTGAGAAACAAAGTAGCTGATTTTCCCATATAATGCTAAAAGAACAATGCTGCTGAGCAGAAACTATGACAGTTGGAGACACATTCACAGAACACAAACACCAGATATTAGGAATCTTTGAAGGCCTATTGTTGGACATAAAATGTTTCAAACCAATAGAATTCCAAAAAGAAGGATTATCAAAATCAATCCAAGGTTCAGAGAGAAACAAAAAATATGGTTTTTGTTGGATACACATTCTTTTGAGAACTTGCCTAGTTTCAGAATTACCTAGGCCTCTTGCATTCCAATAGAGAATTTTCATTGGATAGAAGGTTTATTACCTGCCCTAGCACGGGTATTGTAACACCCCCTTGGGTTATTACATGATTACCTCATTGCGGAAAATAAAACTTTATTTCGCTGGTTGCTTTCGAAAAATTTATTTATTTGATGTAAAAAAAACTCGGGTGTAAAAATTTTCTTCTGCGAATAACTTTTGAACACCTTAATACATAAAATAAGTAGTAAAGTCATATTCTTAAAGAAGTCACCACAGCATACCGTTTTTATTTTCAAAAGGTCTCAATTTTCAAAAAGAGAAACTTAAAACAAAGATAATATTACAACATCACAGTTATCGACCTTTTCAACATAAAACCCAAAACAAGACTAATCTCCGGAGATCCCCCAACGTCGTATGAATGAGTTGATCAGACTCGATTGCCAAATAAGGCACGTTGTTTTTACCATAGCCCACTGTCCAACCCAAGGCACAATGAGAACGTCGTGTATGGTTACCATAGCCCATTGTCCAACACAAGGCACAATGAGAACGTCGTGTATGGTTTTCATTGACCACCAAGGTACAATGATATGTCGAGACATAAATATCGCCATGATACCATGATTAACAGATACGCCGAGACATGAATATCATCAAGATACCATGATTAACTTCGTAGGCACGTCTGCCGAAAATGCATATAAAACATTTTGTTTTCGTCGTTTTTCATCGTGCTCAATCTTTCCCTATCAAATCTCAAAAGCTTACGACCATCATAGTTTTCAACGTCTTAAAAATTTTCATCGTTAACACGGGACACAAAGTCCGAGTGCTCAATCACGAAACCTCTAGACCGATGCACCAGTCTTATGTTCGTGGTAATAGAAAAACATCAAAAGTCTTTTAACATCGTTTATCACTCCGCAAAATAGACACAATGTCCACAGGACATCAAGTCCTTAGCGTCATAAGAACACTAGTACCTCGACATCTCGGTTACTAAGTTCCATTTCACTGTTTACATCCTTTTTGTTATGTGAAAAACAAATCTAAAATAAAATCTCCGCAACTTATTCAAGTTACCGGAAATACGTCATTGAGTAAAACTCATTTACAGATAATCCTTTCTGTTGTAACTCGTTTACAAAATGTCAAACCATATTGCAATTCATTTTCTTTTGGAAACCCTTTTTATGAAATAACATCCAATCTTCGTAAAATCATTTCTACTATAACTTCCTTCATCAAATCGCTAGGAAACTCATTTTCGTTCAAAAATCAATGATTTGAACTTGGGAACCTCATTTGAGACAAATTCTCAATATTACCCTTTTTAGGAATACTTTGACGGAATTGTCCGTCGTTTGCCGTTTTAAAACGTTTTTAAGTCAAAAGATGACTTTTTGTCGTAAAACAAATTTTCCAACACTGTAATAAAATTATTTTTGAAACTTTTTCTCTTAAAACAACATTTTCTAATATTTAGAAATTCCTTATGTGAAAATTAGCAGTGCTAAAATATTTTCACGGTTACGTCCTCACTGTGACTCTTAAAACACTCTTTCGCCGTTAAATCATTAAAATAATATTATTTTTCACTTTTTTCCATTTTTTTACAAAATAATAAATTAAGTAATAATATATTACTATTTCCAATGAATTAAACTTATTAATTTATAAAAAACTTTTAAATTCTTTTAACCTCGTATTTAATTAAGCTCTGACGACTGTCAGGCTTTCCAACCACAATCCACATCAACAATAAAATCACAGCTTAACACAAAGCTAAACAATCACAACCACAGATAAACCATACAGACCACACACTAATCACAAATAGTTATTACTCTCGTAGAATTTATCTTCCGATCTACTTCCTCGAACAAACATCAAACTCCAGTTTCATGACTCATGTATAATCGATACACTTTAACCTTCAATGAATCACAATCAACCAATCAAAGCAAGAAAATAAAATCATCTAATGTCTATACATAGGTCACGGTCTCAACAAGGTTTTGTGGCTAAAATTTCTAAAATTGCTTAAGTCATTGGATTAATGATCCTAATTACTTAAGATAATGGATTAGTGATAAATCAACAAAGTTTGAATTAAAAACTTCTAAACTTCTAAAACCCTAGATTCGGCCATGAGACAAAAATATAGCAAGAGATTTTGGTTTGATACATAGGCTTGGATTCCACATGGATATATACTAGAAAGATAATATACAAGATTGTTTGTGAAAAGAATGAACAAAAACTTCCTCCAACCAACCACATAGGTTCGGCCTTAGCAAGTTAAGTGGGAGGGAATTTTGGATTTCAACATACTCTTGGATTATGAACATATATGATGACAAGAACATAGAAATTGGTTTCACATTTTTAGGATTTTTCTATGATTTTCTATGAGTTTTCAAAGTTAAGAACAACTAAGATGAACATGATGATTAAAGCTTTAAAACAAGAAATGAATTGAAGAACATATAACTTAAAGATGATTAGGAACATGAATCACCTCTTGGAATTTGAAAATGGGCAAGAAATCACCAACTTGATTCACAAATGGAGTTTTCCTGTGTTAGAGAGAAATGGAGGAATGGAGAATGTGACACCCTAATCTCGGGTCATCACATGGTTACCCGTTTCCGGAAATAAAACTTAATTTGCTGGTTGCTTTCGGAAAATCATGTTTTCTCAACGTTTATCTTTTCAAAATATGGTGATAAATTTTTTTTTCCTTTTCTCCTCATAACCACAACAACGCAATCAAGTCCCACTTAAATACATAATGTATATAAGTCTTCTAACTATACTACCTCATATGTTTTCTCACATAAAACATCATCAGCTTAATTCTAACAACATAATATAACATAATCGTACCTACGCTGGTCGTAACTAACAAACACTACACCCCTTAAAAACAGCAACAGCATGTCTCGAACTAGACAGCCTTCATCTCCTTGTAGATATCATACCCCTCGTACGATTCTGATATGTTTGTAAGGGTGAGACGCCAATATATGGATTCATCACCATAACTAAATGCACAACACAAAAGATTGCACATACACATATACATGTCTATAACAACATACTCATTCATATCATAATATCTCGTTTATCAATGGGTTTCACACCCCAAACATCAACATTGGAAAAACTATGCATGAACACTTCAATATATCATCTAAACATTCATACTTAATCTCATGAGATATCTCCAACCTCTTGATGAGTTGATCAGACTCGATTGCCACAGGCACACCGCCACAGGCACGCCCATCGCACACTGTCCAACATCGTGGCACAGTGATAACACTCTGAGATGGGGTCTCATTGTCCAAACCCCGGGCACAATGAGAACATCTTTGTACGATATACCCTGACGCCGCAAGGTAATCCCTCTTCTAATCATGGCACGTCTGCCAAATGCATGCAAGAAAACATTTTGTTCTCAACACTTTTCTTTGTGCTATATCTTTATTTGTCAAAGCTCTCAAAAGCTTACGACTTAACATCTTTTGAAACATCTTTACATCTTTTATTAACAACACAGGACCTCAAAGTCCGAGTGCTCAATCACGAAGCCCCTAGACCTTGCAATCAGTCTTAAGTTCGTGGTAGTAGAAAACATCTTACAATGTGTTAACTTCTTTTAGTAGATACCTAGTCTACAACACAACTAACCTTAATACCCCGACGTCTCGGTTATTAAGTTCCATAACATCATTTTACATCATTTTTACATCTTTTTACATCTTCTTACATCTTTTTACATCTTACATTGTTCTACATCTTTTTATATCGTCTTACATCTTTTTACATCTCTTACATCTTTTACATCTTTTTACATCTTTTTACATCTTTTACATCTTTTACATCATATTACATCTTTTACATCATATTACATCTTTTAAATCATTTCTGAGTTCTATATTATCTTTTACGTCATTAAGTAAAACTCATTTACCGAAAATTCTTTCTACTTGAAATTCGTTTATAAAACGTCAATTCATAGAAAATCCACATTTCCTTTGGAAACACATTTTTTTCCAAAATAACATCAAATCATCAACACCTACTTTTTATTGAAACTTCAACTCTAATAAATCAATTCAAATTTAATCTCTTTTCAACATAAGTACTGCTGTTTTTAAACTCTCACCGTAAATAATTTCAAAACTTGTCGTCGTTTAGCATTTTCAAAGAAAACGTCTTTAAGTCTAACTTTGACATTTCTTCTAAAATAATTTTCTTATATCATAAATAAGGTCTTTTCGAATATTAATTTCACAAAATCACTTTTTATAATATTTCATAATTTCTTGCGTAAAAATCAGCAGTACAAAAACAAATTTCACGGTTACGCTCTCACCGTGACTTATAAACTTCTTTTACACTAATAAATCATTAAACTAATAATATTTCTCAAAACTCATTATTTTTCCAAAATCATATTTTCCTCTACTACTATATTCCAACATTCCCCATAAAACGTTGAATATAACTTTCACAGCTTATTAAATCTTTTATCTCATTAATCGGTTGTGCACTGACCACTATCAGGCCTCTCAAACAACACTCACAAACAACATCCAACAAAATCATCATAATTATATCCCAGGCAGATCATGCATCATAACAACATAATATACTACTGCAGATAATGAAAAGCAGATCAATCACCGATATACAGATAAACAACACATCGTAAACAATTAATCACAGACCACATATAAATCATATAAACCACACTAAAAGCAAATAGTTATAGAGAAAATCCCTCAGGTAAGCTCCCCTTACCTCTTGAAGACTCAACTAACGTTTTCAAACAACCTCCCGATTTAATCCGGTTCCCTCCGTCGGCTTTAGGTCAAACCAACCCGATTGATTCCTTCAAACGAATTGCAACCAAAATAAATCAAATCAAACCATAACATACTTGACTCATGAGGATTAGGTTTCGGCCTAGGGCTGACTTTTAGGGTTCAAAATCCTTAAAATTGCTAATCATGATTAAGTCATAGATTAATGGTCCTTAATTAACCTAAATCATAGATTAGTGACTAAACAACTAAGTTTCAAACTCAAAACTTCCTAACTCTTCTATACTTATATTCGGCCCCAACATGTTCATAGGGCTAGGGTTCTTAGTTTAACAAATCATCTTGGATTTATAAAGCATACTTACTAAAAACTTGATTTCTAAGATCATCTATGAAAACCATGAACAAAACTCAACAAAACTCACCCATTTAGGGTTCGGCCAAGATGAATATTTTTGAGTAAAATTTTCATTTTTAAGGGACTAACATGGATTAGAGTGTGTAGTCATACATGCCATATAGAATACATGATCATACATGAAAACACATGAACAAAACTCTACCAACCCTAAGGTGATAGATTCGGCCAAGGCTAGGTTTTCAAGAAAAAGATTTTTGATTACTTCATGCTCTTGGATTTAGATAGTAGACATGATATCTAGAAGATAGAAAGTAGTTTCATCATCATTAGATTTTCCTAGAATTTATTATGATTTTTCAAAGTTCTAGGGTTAGAAACTTGAAAATGATGAACAACCATGTTATAAGTCTTGAATCAAGAAATTTATTGAAGAACATAGACATGATTAGAGAAGAAGAATAGGATTCACCTCTTGAAGATCACAAACAAGTGAAGATCCAAGAACTTTCTTCACAAACTTGACACTTAAAGACTTAAGAACTTTAGGTTTTTGAACAAAAGGCAATAGAAACTAAGTGAAAGGTGAGTAAGGGTATTTATAGGCATGTGGGCTGCGCCACTTTTGAGGACCAAGTAGAAAGGAGGTGGCTTTTCAAAGGATTTAAGTGCAAATAACTCATAGGGACCATTTTGCAAAGATTCCATAAGTTTAAGGACTAGTTTGCAAATTGTCATTAAATTGTCATGATGACTTTTTGCCACAATAAATATGGTCTTATCTTGATGACTTTTGGCTGATTTTTGTCATAAATATCTTAGGAAAACCTAGCTTGTTGAAGAAGATTTGAGAAAATAGTAGAATAATGTGGAAGAATGTAGAATGGTGTGGAATGTAGTAGAAACTTCTAGAATGTTCTTTGCTCTTTGCTCATCCAAGATGAGGGCAACCTTCACTCCATATTGGGCTTGCGCATGGGCCTAGGGAATTTGGGCTTGATTTCATCTTTGTGGGGCCCACCAAAAAGGCTTAAAGCTTATGTTGACATAGGAAACTTATATGGCTTCAAATGGGCTTTATGAAACTTAAGTCATGGGTAAGGAATTTGGGCCTCAAAGCCACGGTCCTCTATGGATTTGGAACAAGGATTCTAGCCCAATTCACTTGAAAAAACTTAGAAACTATATCAGGGACAAAAGGGTAATTAACAGAAAGTTCAGGGACTAAAGCGTAAAATCCATAAATTTTCACTTTAACCCTGAAAAACCTTCTAGACTTAAAAATATGATTCATCCCCTTGAATCATCTCAAAATACTAAGATAAACTCTTTATCGGCTCTTAGAAACTCCGAAATCCACTACGTCGTCTACCCGATTACATATTCCGCCCGTAAAACGTAAATTATTTTATTTTTTTACCAAAATTTTCAAAACTTCCAGTATCGTAGAAAATACGATAAAAACATTTTTCATCTCGTTCACAGCTTAAAATTAGGTCTTCTGAGCAGTAAACTTTTACTGTCAGTGAAAATTTAGAAAACGGCAGACCGGCTTCCGTCTGAATTTTCAACCCAAAAACTTCCCCGTAACTTATGAAAATAATTATAACATGGAAATGACCTTGGTTTGTCCAAAATCATTTTATAAGTCTCGGATAAAAATATATATGTTTATATATTTATTACCGATATTACGAAGCAGCGAAAATCGGGGTGTTACAGAGAAGATGATAGAAGATAGTAGAATGAGTGAGAATGAACTAGAGTCCTCTTGACTCTTCAAGAGTTTATGAGCCAAGAATTTGGGCTTGGGCTTGGGCTTGAGCATGGGCTTGAGGAATTCACCAAAGTTCAATTGATTTTAAGCTTGAAAATGCTTAAGACTTAATACTTTGTCAAGGAAACTTAAGAGAACAAAATGGCTTTATGGAAAACAACATTCCAACCATGATATTGGGCTTTATGGCCGCAGCCCTTTTTGGGTTTGGATGGCAAGGATTGGGCCAAAAGCTTATGACAACTTGAAGAATTAATCTTAGGACTAAAAAACAATTAAGAGAAAGTTTAAGGACTTAAGTGCAAAATCCTTAAAATATCATCATAATGTCATGTGCACCATTAATGCTTTCATATGGTGACTCATCATGTGTGACTCATTGATATTATCCTTTAACGGATCCCGGAAATCCCTTAATCTACTTCGTTGCTTCCCCGATTCAATATGACGCCCGGATAAAATATAATATTTCACTTTTTAGTGAAATATTTCAAAATAACCAAAATCGTAGGAAATTAAATAAAAACCTTAAGTTTTTCGTTCACGAGTCAAAATTAGGTTTTCTGAGCAATATAAATATGTCAGTGAAATTCACAGACCGGGTTTCACCTGACTTTTCAACCTAAATTTTTATCGTAACTCTCTACGGTAAAGTAGAGTGTAAATAAGGTTTCGGTTTAATTAAAATTATTTTCTAAGTCTCGGATAAAAATATAGACATATTTATATAAATATCCGATATTAGAAAATAGAGAAAAGTGTAACATCCCTGGCTGCTCTATGAATTGACGACTGTCCCCACAGACCAACACGGGTCTTTTCAGCGTGCTTTGTCCACACTCACACGCTTCCTGGGAAAACTTCCCAGGAAGCGTGTGAGTGAGGACAAAGCACGCTGAAAAGACCCGTGTTGGTCTGTGGGGACAGTCGTCAATTCATAGAGCAGCCAGGGATGTTACAAATGGTATCAGAGCGGCACCTCTCCCAGTACGGTGTGGTTCGGGGATGAACCAGAGCGGAAGCTGGTGGGCATGTAACACCCGGGTGTCGACGAGGGCGGGGAGTGGTCGCCGGTGCAAGAAGGCATGGACAAGGAGCGGCTCCTGGCAGACTTCTAGGCGGAGGGACACATGAATGAACCGATTACACACCCGAATGAGAGGGATCCTGAGACTGTGTAGGTATGCGACTATACCGTTGAGGAAGGCTTGTATGAATTGATTGGTACTACCTATATCAACAAGATGCATCTTCTTTTCGGGAGCCCGTCACTTAAGAACTCCACAATTAAGCGTGCTTGACTTGGAGTAATTCTGGGATGGGTGACCTCCTGGGAAGTTTTCCCAGGAAGCGTGTGAGTGAGGACAAAGCACGCTGAAAAGACCCATGTTGGTCTGTGGGGACAGTCGTCAATCCATAAAGCAGCTAGGGATGTTACAAAAAGTCGGGGTGTTACAGGTATTATGGAATTCTGAGCCCTTTTGAGCCTGCCTCAGCTTTTTTTTTTGAGATTTGGTCAAGACTACTTTGAATTCTGAAGTAGAATCCTCTTTCTTATTATCAGCATCTGCAGTAGATCCTTCTTCAGGAAAATCCTCAGTATCATCAGCCCAAAGTTTGGAAACAATTCTCATATCTGCTCTGACCCTAGGATGCAGATTATCCGAAACAAAAACTGGAGAGCCAGGAGTGCTAACAGCACTGTTAGAGATGACCTTATCAGTATTTAAACTTTGAGAATCAGGGACAACAGTTCCTTGAGATCCACAGGACTTCCTAGAGATTGAATTGGTATGTTCCACATGAGCCATATCAGTCTTATCAGGACTGACCTCATCATCACAATGATCAACATCAATAGTTTCATATTCATCTGAACTATCATTCACCATTTCAAGATTGCCTGCAACCTGATGATCATTCTCAATAACTAGACTGATAACAAGACCAACTAATCTTCTTAATTCTGCATTAATAACAAAATCAGGGCCATTTACTGCTGGATCATGATCAACTTGCTTAATAATCGGTTCACCCAACTGAGAAGGAGATTAATCAACAACAACCACCTCTTTTCCTTTATCCTTAACCCGATCATTAACCTCAGCTACCAATTTTTTATTTGGAACATATCGGCCTGTAATCTTTTTATTTTGATCCCTGCCTTCTTTGGAGATCTCATCATTCTTCTTGATTATCTTACAGTTCGAAACTGAATGTCCTATCACCATACAAGAAGAGCAAAATAAAGGCAATTTCTCATATTCAATTTGAACCAAGAACGCAAAGTCTTTTCTCTCAACCATAAAATGATCTTCTAGTTGCTTAGTCAAATCAAGGTCCACCAAAACCCTTGCATAATGTCCCAACTTTCGATTAATTGTTGCATCATCTAAGGATAGAGGAACACCAATGCCTCTAGATATAACAAAGATAATTTTAGGCCTCCAATATTCTTGAGGTAACCCAAAAATACGAATCCAACACCGTGCCTTCGTTTGCTTCACTCGGCTAGGATCAAAATCCAGAGTCCAAGAGAAGAGTTTAAGGATTCTGGGAGACGGATTCCAAGAGCCTATCGATAGCACTCTCCTTAGATCTTCAATGGAGGAGAAAGAGAATTCATAAAATCCCTTTCCAATCGGAATCATCTTCCAATGGCTTAAAGGTTTCCATAAATTGAGTAACTTAGCACGCAAGTCATCCATCTTGTATGGAGACTCCCCTTTTGAAAGAAAGATTCTCCCATGGAGATTATTTTTACAGCTTTCCAGACCAACAACATATTCTTCCTCAGGGATTGTTACTGCAATGGCATCACCTTTAATGCATGGGACTGATAGTTGACTGAGAGGAATATCACAAGTATTGTTCAATGCTTGAGCGAATGTTTTGGAGGCAGGCCAAGATGAAGGTAAAGCCTTGTGTTCAGGTTTGGAAGAAGAGAGGGGAGAAGGAAGATGAGGATGAAGAGGGGGATGAGGAGGGCAAACATAGCTACAATTTTTACGAGAAAGACCTTTAGCACTCGTGTTTTTGCAGCTCATGGTTACAATTGGAGTAGCTAACATTAATGTCTACAGAGAAGGCATATAAATGTTAGATATAATGATGTTAGAAAATTAATTGAAATTGTGTATGTAAGAAGCGAAAGAAATATATTTGATCATCTTATGAGAGGATATTTCAAGAAAAGGAGTCTTGGATTCGTCGAGGGGCTGAGACTTAAGCCTTGATTTGAGGAAAATATGATAGATACCCTTTTGTTGGTCAAACGAAGTCATATGATTACTCATATGCATTACATTTTCATCCCTATGGCGTATGGTAATGCTTGTTGATAATAGATACATAGCTCTTGATTTGGGTAGTGCTATAGAGACGCACTTGATGTATCTATAGATGTTTATTGTGAGACTGAGTTATAAAACTCTTAATAGATACATAACCTATTTTTTGGGTGGTTCTAGAAAGACGCACTTGATGTATCTACCTACGTGAGTGAGAAGGTAGAAGCCGCCTTCTATGAAAGACTTAGACAATCTTTCTAAAATACTCATGAGAAATCCAAGATACTTGAGAAGGCTTTTATAATATGTATATATTTGTTGTTAAATATCGTGGAGTTTACACAAGTTCAAAGGTATAATGTGTGTTGTGGTGGTCTCAACCAAGTCCATTTAGTTCAAGAGAAATTCACTTTGATGAAGTTGTTGCCTCACATCAACATCACTAAGTGTTAATTCAAATCCTTAGGATATTAACACTTAAAGCATTAACCCTTTCCTTTACCAAGATTTTTTCTTTTTGTTCTTACTTGTCATTAGTGGGGGGAATGTTGGTATAATGACATCAAGTAAAAAATAATTGATTTTATATTTTAATTAATCAAGTTTAATTGGCTATAAAAGAAATGTTGGAACGTTTCTTTTTGTTTTTAACACAATAAAAAGGCATCATTGCTGCAACGTCCAACGTCCCTCTTGCAACGTTCCTTTATTGTTAAATACAATAAAAACATGTTTATATAAGAATGGGAAGAGGATTTGGGGATGGGTGATGATTTTGATCCGAGAATATTTTGTTTAAGTTCTCTAATATTCGGGAAAACTATAATAGGGAATACTTCGGGTTGTGTAATATTATATACACGGTCTCTTCTTATAGAGATTGAT
This sequence comes from Sophora flavescens, assembly GCA_030762895.1. Classification (NCBI taxonomy): domain Eukaryota; kingdom Viridiplantae; phylum Streptophyta; class Magnoliopsida; order Fabales; family Fabaceae; genus Sophora; species Sophora flavescens. The sequence continues at coordinate 90,686,730 of CM061064.1, read as the reverse complement.
TTGTATTGTGTAGTCTGAGCAATTGAATTGTGTAAATTTCATTGTTCTTGATCTTGAGTGCAGAAGTTCAAGAGTTTGTTGTGTTAATCTTAAGGAGCAAACCGGATTATCAGATTGCACCGTAAGTCTACCGAAATCTTATTTTTAAGACAGTGATTCATCCACGGCACAACCATCCATATTTCATACTATTTTCATACTAGTTAGTGTAAAAAACTCTACACTTCAATTATATTTAGATTTAAATTTATTTTTAATTTATTGTAAAAGTAAAGTTTTTAACAATTTCAACCAATTACAAATTACATGCGATTATTAAGGTAGTTATGATAATGATATATTTTTTGAATTAAGTTATGATAAAAGTTAAATATATCTTAAAAGTTTAATTTTGTTACACTCTCTGGATAAGGTTTTTATACTGTTAACCAACCAATCACAAATCATTTTATATGTAACTTAAAATATAGTTGCAATAAAAGTCAATTATTTCTATAAAAAAAAAGAGTCAATTATTTATTTATAGTGTTATATTAATATACGATTAACTGATAGTGTAATAAATTTTTATATTATCCATTCATATCAATTATATCTAGTGGGATGAGTAAACCTGAGCCATACAACCATACATGGATGGTTAATATTAAAAGTTATTTCATGGTTTTAAAATACAACTGTTGCGCTAAAACTACACTTAATGACAAGTGCACCCTATCGCAAAAATAATATAGGAGTATTTAGGACTCCAAGTATCGAACCCACAGATATTGTTGAAAAGTACCAGATTAATTACTTCCTTATGTTATTTAGACAATCAAATTGGTTGAAAACAAAGAAATAAAATAACAAGATTGTGGAAACCAAGAAAAGCAAAGAATTGCGAGTAAATGTTCAATTATGGAAAGTCTAGGGCACTTGGTTTCACTTATGTTTCTATCTATGATATTACCCAATTCCTCAATGATATGTGTTTCTTATTGATTGTCAATCACTCGCTCTAAAGCTATTATTATTCACGGACCATGCAATATTAATATTATTTCCCTTAAACAGTTACCCCAAATGGTCATGCAAGGCAAACGGTTAATAGAAGCATAAAGAACTGGCAAGTTTTGTTAATTCAATAACTAATTGAAAACAGAGGATTGCGTTTGGTCCACGTAACCCCAAATCCGATTAATCCTAGAGTTCCGTTAACTAATTGTGGTACGGTTGCTAGTCAATTAATTAACTTAGTAAAGGATGATCAAACCTTCTAGAAATTCAAATGCAAGGATTAAACCAACCAATTAAACAAAACACTATACCATAATTAAAATTGGGAAAACATCAAAGGTATCAAAACATGAGATCCACCATTACCCTAGGAATGAAATTAGCTAAGCATAGTCATAAAGATCACTATACAACTCACAAACATGTAACAATCCATAAGAGAGAATTAGGAAACTAAAATCCGAACACCCTTTTGATGCAAAACAGTCTTCCAATCAACTAGGAGGCGGTCCTTCACTTGACGACTCTATTCTTCTCTATGCGATCAGCTTCCTTTTTGTGTCCTAATCACTTCATTTTATAGCTAACTGAGAAAACCTACGTGATTGGGGCTCTGATACACGAGGACGGCCGTGCTGGATGTTGAGCACGGTCGTGCTCAACAAAAACGACGTCAAACTGTGCTAAAAATGAGAAAGTCAGCAAGGCCTTGCTGATGAGCACGGTCGTGCTTGGAAAACGACGTCAACTCCACCAAGCAAGCAAGGGCGTGCTGATCAGCATGGGCTCTTCTAATGAGCACGGTCGTACTTAATATTTAGCACGACCGTGCTCCTTTGAAATCTTCATAATTCAATCTTTTTATCCAAAAATCCTCCATAATTGTTGCTTTTTCTCCAAGTTAAAAGCTCCACCGTCATGATGACAAATTCTATAATAATCATGGGAAATAAGGTTAGTATCTACAATAATTTCCAAATAAATAACAATCACCTAATTTCCAAATAATAAAGTATAGAAAATGACAGTTTATCAACCATATGACCATTTAAAAAATTATATGACTTTATGATTTAATCCTGATCATTTAAAATTTGATCAAATGACTATGATATAATCCTCACTCTTAAGAAAAAAAATCCCCTCACTTAATATTTGACCGGTTGATATATGGATTTATGATTATCGATCACGTTAAAAAAAATTGAGGTATAATATTTGGACACATATTTAGTATCGAACACCATATTTAGAATTACTATGCCTACGGATTAAATCGAAGTTAAGCTTTTTTCATATGAAGTATACATCACACGCGTCAAATCCACCTGAAAAACATTATTATCATGAAAATATCTACTTCCACGCAACCACCAGAAATAGAAATATCTCCTGGAGCAATTCCTTCAAGAACATTCCAGGATTAGCATGCCACTTACATTTCAGTATTTAACTTCACCATAAAACATTGAAAAGAACACCACGGCTTGTTTTTTTTTTAACGTATTTTCGATAAGCATATATAAAAATATGATAAAAAATAAATAAGAGATAAAAAAAATATACAATATTATATATGATATCTAAATTTTGATATTCAAATAATACAACTCAGCATTGAATGGTTTCAAATATTTTTGAAAACAGAAAGAAAATTTAGGGCGAGTTCACCAGAACCCCCCATATTAGTCGTTTTCTTCTATTGTCTTCGTATTGTGTATGGGAAAATTTAGGATCTGTTTGCTTTGCTTTCAATTTTAGGTTTTCAGAAAATTTAGTTAGTTTTCTGTTTCACTGTTTCCTATATAAATAAATGAAAATAGAAAACAGAATGAAAACGTGATGTCAATTTTATAATTATTTTTTAAAACAAAAAATAAAAACATAAATCCGAAAATAAAGCAAACATATCCTTAATATCAAACTTAATTTATGAAAATAATTGGTTGATAAGTTGTAGAATATTGCAATTTATGAAGGAACCGGCTATTTGTGTAAATTAACATGTTTATGATTGAATGAATGTAGGAGGGAAGACAAACTTAGGGAGATATTACACAGAGAAGTTGAGGTGGAAGATGGGATTCGTAGTTCCATTCTTTTAAAAAAACCAAAACAGTTCCAAACAGGGGTGGCAAATGGGTGGATTGGATAAATTTTTATTCGGATCGTAACGGATGGATTGAAAACAATCCATTAATTCATTACGATCTATTAAAAAATTAGTAAAAAAATCCAATCTATCCATGATCCATTAAATAAAATCCATCCAATCCATCCATTAACAACTTTTTCACGGAAGGATATCCAATCCATTCACTAAAATTTATTTTAAAAAATTAAATAATTTTATCTCTTTTATCCATCCATAAAAATATTTTGTAAGTTAAAATAATTTTAAAATTTTTAAAATATTCTCTCTATCCCCTTCTTTCTCTCTCCCTCTTTTTTTCTACCATCTCTCTCCTCTCAGTGCTTTGACTTTAAGCACTTTCAATTTCAATTTTAGTTAATACTTTTTCTTTTGTGAAGTTTTCTCATACAAAAATAGCTAGTATAAAAGAAAACATACGTGAACTAACTACTGGTGCTTGAGAATAAATAGTTAGTGAAAAAAATCAAATAAAAAAAAATCAAAAATAGGTACGAGATCACTTGTGTTCTTTTGCTACTGTCATATCTCTGCACTATGAATTTGATCGGAACTGCCATACTCTTAGCTTTGTGCCTATCTGTCACGTCTACTTGTTCAACATTGTGCTAACGTAGATACCTCGTTATGTTAAATTACATCTAGACAATGCAATCACAGTTCTAAATAGACATTGTGCTCAGTAGAAGTAAAATTAGAACTTAGAAGAATACAGGCATGGTAACAAAGTACTGCTTGAGAACAAATAGTTAGTTAAAAAATCAAATAAAAAAATTGAAAATAGTGAAGAGAAAATAATAGGAAAAAATAGAAAATTAGATGGAGGTTTTTTTTATTTTGTGAAAAGTGATTTAAAAAAATAAATTAGTTTTGGAGCGGATAAGTTTTTTTTTTTGAAGGGATGGAGCGGATAAAAATTGATCCATTACTTTTTGGTTATTGATCCAATGGATTTTTTAAAAGAATTGGATGTATCATAAACCATCTACTAAAAAATAATACAATCCATTCAATCCATTTATATTATTTTTTATAAATGAATGAATTTAATGAATTTTCTCATAAATAAACCGGATAAATAACGAATTAATGGATTATTTTACCGACCCTAATTCCAAATAGGTCATTGACATAAAATCAACTTATCAACTTATTTGATAACAACTTGGTAAATATTAAAAGGACCGGCTCATCATTCGGTAACTAGGATCGATCTCTGCCATTAGTTCAATATTAATGTACAGTTTTTTTATATTTTAATCGATCACAAATCATCTCATTGGACTACTAAAGTAGGTACATAAAAGTGAGTCAAATATTTTTAGAAGTTTAGTTTTAATATAAAGATTTTTATAATATCCATTAATCACTAGTCATTTTTTGTGTATATTTTAAAGATAGTTATGATAAAAAAAAATTTAATTTTAATAATATGATAATAATTTATAATTGATTGATAATATAATACATACTAAATTAAATCATATTTTCAATATTATAACCACAGTTTATAATTGATTTATTCGTTCATAAGGTTAAAAAGTTTACAGTTACTATGCGTACGGATTGCATCAAAGTTAAGCTTTTTTCAAATGAATATACATGACACGCGTCAAATCCACCAATAGAAAAACATTATTATTATCAAGAAAAATATATACTTTCACGCAACCACAAGAAATAGAAATATCTACTGGTGCAATTCCTTCGCGAACATTCCAGGATTAGCCATGCCACCCTCACATTTCACCATAAAAAGATTCAATGGTTTCAGATATTTTTGCCTTTTCAAAAGCTTCTAGAGCATTCATTCCACAACCGCCTTTTACCCGCCATAAAACCCCCGCTAGAGTGCCACATATTCATTGAAGCACAACACCAGAATAAAGTGACAATAGAAAAAAAATTGAATTTTGATGAACCCCATTTTCATTTCGGATTGTTGATGAATTAAACTGAAGTTGATGATGATGGAGCCTGAAGGAAAAGGGTCGTTGTCATCTTACTATGACATTCTTGGTGTTAGTTCAAATTCTTCTACTGATGAAATAAGGCGTGCTTATAGGAAGCTTGCTATGGTTTGTAGTAGCTCCTCTTAGTTTCTGTTGTTTTATTTTTTGGCCTTTTCAATTCAAGCTATAAAAGAAGTGTTTAGGATCATAGATATATCATATCATATGTGATGATCGTGTAACAACTTAATTTAATGCAGCAATGGCATCCAGATAGATGGACAAGAACCCCTTCTTCACTTGGTGAAGCCAAGAGCAAATTCCAGCAAATTCAAGAAGCTTATTCAGGTATGGTTCTTGGAAAATTTGTGTTTTAACTTTTAAGAGTTATGTTTGTTTTTTTTTCTTGTTGTTTCTATTTTAGTATGTATATTTTGGAATTGTAATTTATTTTTATATTTTTTCACTGGGAATGAGATCACTTATATTATACCTTTTTTGTTTTGGAGCAGTGTTATCAGACCCCAAGAAAAGAACCATGTACGATGTAGGATTGTATTGTCCTGAAGAGGAAGAGGATGAGGTGTGTGCTTCAGAAATTTTAATTTTTCTTAATGCAGTCTCAAATTTGTTTCTTCTCTTTTTGTTTGTTGTGTTATGGTCCTGAGAGATTTTTGTGGGTGCTGTCTACTTTCAGGGCTTTTCTGATTTTGTGGAAGAAATGTTGTCCCTTATGGCTCAAGTTAGGAGAGAGGTATAATTCTTATCCTTGTTAACTGATATATGCTCTATAACAAAAACATTTGGGCATTGTTTGTGGTTTTAGGAAAAAGTTTGTGGAATGTGATTGTTGGTGAACATTAAGGTATTTTATAGTTTGAAGTTGTCTCATGAGTGTTAATTTTAGTTGTACAAATAATGGATTGGAATGGTTCTTACCTTATATGAAGTAATTTTTCATTTTCCTTTTGTATCCTTAGAAAATTTTTAGGAACTTTGGAAATTTAGGTGGTTGCATAGAGCATTCGGTAAGAGAACACTCATCATTCATCAACAATATTTGCACTACAGGAAAAGGTTTATGGTTTGGAGGAGTTGCAATCAATGTTCATGGAAATGGTTGAAGGGTTCGAGTCTCCTTCAATGTATTGTGGGGTACCTTCGATGTTTGATGAATCCCGTTTGGACACAAACGTCACGGACAATAAAGGGTCACATTTTCAATTTACCTACCCAACTTGTATGAAACAAGGGGTTACTCAATGAAAGAGGTGTCAATTTTGCAGCTTTTTTCTGTTGTAAAATGACATCTTCCTGAAGAGGGGTGGAGGAAATGGTTGTTTGTGATTTTGTCTTTGGAAACTCTACTCACTTGGGATTTTCTTGTTTTGCTCTGTGGGGGCAGGAGATAAGGAATGAGACACAGGATTGTTCACTTTGGTTTTTGTATTGGATTGATTTTACAAAGGTGATCCTTCTTGTGTGATTCACTCTGCTGTACATTAAACTTCTAATAGAATACTCTCGTGAATGAGAGTAATTTTAGATGCTGATTACTTCAATTCAATGCTCCTAATGATCTAGTTAGTTCAATTTTTGCATATTTGTAGGCAGCTTCCTTCTCCTTTTTTTTAGTAAGTGTTTTATGGGAAGTGTTAGCAGCATAATGTTTTTCTAATTTATTTTTTAAAAAAATTACATGAATTTTACATGTGATATATTAAATAGTAGAGTTGGTTTAGAAAAAAAAAATGTAAAAAAGGTTGGTAACGTTGTTTATAAAAAAGCATGTTGATATTTCCATAAAAAAAAGTTTGTTGATATAAGAGGAATTTCTTCCTCAAGTGTTACTTAATTAATATATAATACCCGTTTTATTTTATATATAAAGAAGTATTTTGTTATTGTAAATAAAAAAAAGTATTTTGTTATTTCAAAATTAGTCAAGAGGTATATATTTTAGTTTTAAACTGTTAATGATGTCAGGCTGAAATGACTGAGTTATTTTTTTAACAAAAAAATCATGTGAGTTGGGTCCTAGAGGTTTATCAGGGTTAGGATAGACCTCAAGGTTCAAAGAGCGCTTACAGAGATATTTATAAATTACCTATCAATGAGGTCCTTACATTAGTAGTGGGATTTGAACTTACGATTTTGTGGGTTATGAGCTAAATCCTTACCAACTATATCGATCTTCGTTGGTTTGAAATGAGTTTTATTATTATTTTTCGATAAAATTCTTCTATTTTTCATGAAAAAAAAGTATCATGGAATATTAAACATAATTGGTATTTATTTTATTTAGTAAAGGGAAGGATTATTAGGAAATTTTAGAATTATTAAAAATTTTGGGTTACAGATGACTAGTAAATTAATAATAAAATAAAACTAATATAAGTAGATTTCTAGATTATTCGGAAATTTCTAGATTAAGCCATTATAATTTTGCCGAAAACAATGGAGTCACATTTTATACACCGAAGTAAAAATATAATGATAAGAGTTACTTGTGTGTATCAAATATTGTAATTGATTGTGCTTGTTTCAAGGTACGCCAACTGTACAAAATTAAACATGTCATACTACTTTTCGACAGTGTATAAAGTATATGTTTATATATTTGGTTCATATTTTTTTTTTTTTGAAGAAAATATTTGGTTCACTTAGAAAATAGATAAAATAAAATAATAAATATTGTTACTATTGTATCTTCAAGTTCAAACAACATAAATCATCCCGTAAAAAAAAACAACAACAACAACATAAACAATAGTAAGGTAGTGCTTCAGATTTGTGCCTATTTTGGGAGTGATTGGGTTGTGGCACAAGCTATTTTATTTTCCTGCTCCTTTTTTATTTTTTAGGGATATTTTCCTTCTCATTTGGGAAAAGCGCACATAACTTGAAACATTTATTCGTTAGTTTCCTGCTTGTACATATTTGTTGTTATCTTGGGCTTCATTGCCGAAAGGATATGCTTGCCCAGGTCTATGAGCGTACTGTGTAGAAATGTCAATATGGACCAAAGCCCATATTTTGGTTATTTTTTTATGAGTCCATCGGCCTAACCCACAAAGTCCTATCTGTTATGCCCTACCTATCTCTGATGAATATGGGTTTTCTGCATTAAAAAACAAAAAATCATACATTTGTGCATCCATGTATAGTTGGATCAATTTTTACTTAGGCTTCATCGTGAATACATGAATATAGGGTTTTTTCGAGACCCATTTTCTTGATACATTGTTTTTTCTCTGACAAAATTCCTTATGGTACAAATGTCACATAAAGTGGTTGGATGAGTAATTGAAATCTATAATTTCCTTAATTAGTATACATGTGATGTCTGCAGCTGTATCAGCCAAAATAAATGTTGTTGTAATTCCATTTTAAAATCGCTGAGTGATGCAATTGTGGCAGCTCCTATGCTGCGGTTGTTGGAGGTGATGCTTTCTGCAATAGTAAACTTTGAAGATACATTTCATGTGGATTTTGTTTGTCATATTTGTTCTTAATCTCTAAGGTTGTACAGGAAGTATGATACTTTACAAGTCAAAAGAACCTTCTACACTATAAAGCCTGGAAAAGGGAATCTATGAATATGCATCACGAAAATTAGGATTGTTATATCCAACAAGCCAATGAAGAATTCGTGCTACTTAGAATTGTATAATCACACCTGTCCTGCTTCGGTGGCTCAAAAAGAAAGATTAATGAAAAAAGGAATAATATATAGTCATACATATAAGGAAATCTCTCGAAGATAAGTCTAGTGTGACGTGGATGACTCAAAAGCTACAATAGTCCAATATGATGAACTGTTCAATATCAACCCTTTGATGAGCTTAGAAAATAGGACATGGGTCCTAACAGAGAGAGGTATGTCAAGGTGCGTTCAATATTAAAATCAGGATTCGTCATATGAGTCAATTGTTTAGACTTTAGAGTAGAACCAAATAATATGGATGTGTTTGTGACTACCTAATTACAACTCATCCCTTGTCATTATCTCTGGTTTTTTTTTTCCTCAATTCATGCATGGTATTGTTGCCAACATATAACATAAATTTCAAATACTTGTCAAAGTGACTCAATTTTTTTTTTTTTTTTGGGTACAATGATCATGTGGCAACATGCAGAATACCTATTACCGAAGGTTTCATAATGTGAAATAATAAATGCTTTGCATTACAAATTAAAAACATGCATATTAAAAAAATTTAAAAAAATCTGTTTCACCAAGAAAAGGAATGGCAATGCCTTTCCCCTCTTCGCAAGATATAATTACTCGCCTAACTTCCGGTGATGACTTTGCTACTGCTACACTCAAGCTCTTATATAATAAAGCTACCTACTTACTTCAAGCTTCAATTCAACAAAACTCACCTAGCAATTACAAATTCATTTACAATATGGACCATTCATGTGTAGATGGGCATTGACATTTGACCTCAAAAGAACCGTAAAATAGAATATAAGGATATTTTGATCTATGACTAGACTACAGGGTCTTGCTAATAAGTGTCCTAAGAATATTGTTTAAGAATTCTAAATAAGACAATTATTCATTGAAAATGTAAATATATCTCTTTTCAATGTATTAAATATATCATTTTTCACAAAAATTTACTTTTTTGGAATCTTAAACAATGTCCTAAGGACACTTGACAGCGTTTTACATTTACTAAACTAAATTATGCCAAAACTTATTAATCCAAAGTGCCTAGCTCAATATTAATTATTGACAGGTTATGGATGTATTATGTATATGCGTGGTGGGGCCCACAGTATACATAAGCCACATGCTATTGATCTGTATTTGGGGTTCCCTTATTTGACAAGTAAGCCCCAAAGAAGAGACCATAAGAGCAAGTCAGCATTGTCACTCACTCCAATTGCTTTTCTAGAAAACCAAAACACTCATAACCGAAAATTTCATTTTACCATTTTTTTTTAGAGTTCCCATGCACCTAAAAACGTAAAAAACCCTTCACCTCTTCAAATCGATTAATCTCATTCTCTCTCACACACACACATATCCAATCTCTGAAGTGAGACCCTCATTCCCATCTAACCCAATACCATCATCATGTTAATAAAAAAGTATCAAATTAAGGTACCAACGATCCTAAACTTGATCATTGTGCTTGTTTATGTCATTGCTCTAGTCAACGGCGTTGAATCAAGGAAGCTTGATGAGACCACAAGAAACGATACCACTGATGAAAAGTGCACGCCATGTGGTTACAGCTCTCCACCACCACCGCCGCCATCGCCACCGCCACCGCCACCGCCGGCAAATCCACCACCATCACCATCCCCACCTCCATCTCCAAAGAAACCACCCTCACAATACTGCCCTCCACCACCACCATCTTCCTTTATATACATAACCGGACCTCCCACCGGGAACTTGTATCCGATTGATCAGAATTTCAGTGGAGCCAGCAGCCGTCGCAACCGAAGTTTCGCAGCTTTCTTGGTGCCATTTTGTGTTGGGTTGTTGAGCATGGTTGCTTTTTGGTGATTGTAGCTTGTGAAGGAGGTAACCACGATCATTCAGATTACTCTAAAGACAATATATAGAGGAATTATGGTTTATATGGTTATAAATTTGTTGTTATATAAGAACATCATGATTTTACTTTTAATGTAAGGGGTAGGAGAATTTTGTACTCAGTAATTAGTGTTTGACGTGCATGTTCTGTTCTTCCTTTAACATGTGATGATCACATTTTGTTCAATAATAACAATCTTCCTTCTGTAATATTTTCTGCCAAATTTCCAACGATTTTTTTTTAATATATATATACTACTACGAAGATTATCTAATTTTCCTGAATTGGGTTTTCTATAGTGAGAAAGTCAATAAAATAAAATGATAAATTAAGAATATGTTTATCATTAAATTATTTTTAATGATTTAAGATCTCAACATGTTAAAGCATATTAAGAATGGATGCGTTCTTATTTTTCACGTCAGAAAAGTCAAATCCAATTTTCTTCTACTATAAAATAATCTTTTCCACATAAATTCTCAAAATGTGCAAATGGGATGAATGGTTATTAATATTCGATGAAAACTAGAAAAATAAAAGGGGTGCTAATTAAAATTGAGTGCCAGCTGCAATCCTTATATGATTTGTGGGTTTCGGATTCACTCCTCTCTTTTCTTTTCTTTTTTTGGTGAGATTTATTTAAATTTTTTTTTATGTCTTTCTCTTTTACATCATGAAAAGAAAAAAATGAAACACCATATTAAGGTGGTTAGATAATCTCATTTAATTTGGTTAAAAAATTAGGTTTCCCAAATTACCTTTTATGGTAATGAAAAGTTGTTTGTGTTGTTGGGAATAGAATGAGTCATGTGAAAACAAAATTTGTATTAAACAAATGACATTTTAGGAATAATATCATTAAATGAGTCATTGGAAAATAAATTTTGCTTATATATTGGATCAAAAGTTTTGGGATTTTTTTGCTCCCTCTTGTCCTTTATATAAAAAACAAACCCCTGAAACAAACAGACAAGGAAATACATTGAAATGAGCTAATTATAATTAATATTCATATAACTTTCCAAAAAATTTCCCTTCTAATTAATGAACAAACTCACTTGTATGAAAAGTTGACATATCTCGTAAATATAAATCCTATTATAAATGAGGATAATATTGGAAATTAGTATTTAATATGTGTGAAAATTAATGCGTGTTTCTTATATTTTGGACCAAAAAAAGTATTCATTTATCTCTTATAGTAAGGACCGGAGGGAGTAATATCCTATGAATAGTAAGGTCATCTCCATCCCAGCACCCCATATTTTTACTTTTTGGATTCTTAAATGGGTCCCACTTTGACACAATACTCATTTTTATTTTTTACGATTTAAGCACCCCATCTCTCAAACCCAGCAACTTTTAAAAAATTCTTAAATGGACCCACTAGTGAACCCACATACCTATATTTCATCAATAATTTGTAATTTATTTATTACTTCATAATTATTTGATTTATTAAATAATAAAACTATAAAAATATTATTATATGGCAAAAAGTGTAGAACAAGTGCAACGTCCAAATTTTTATGACCCATACCCAGCTTTTTAGCATTTAAATATTGTTACATTATTTTAATATTATCACCGATTGATATGAGTGTACTTTTTTGTATTTTAAAAATGAAGTCTGGCCCACTAGAAAAGTTAAGAATGGATCCTTACACAAGCAACCCATCTTGCTAACCACCCTTTATAAAATCCTCTTCAATAACGATGCTTGTTAAGGAAGCACCAACAAAAAGGTGCCCGTAGGAGATGGCCTAATAGTTAACAAATCGGATATAATAAGTTTGTATTGGACAATGTTATATTGAATGCATTCAAAGTCTTACAAGGATAATTTCCAATAAATTTTTTTAAATTTTTTATTTTTTTTAATCATTATTGTTAGGATATTAGTTAGAAAGACTCAAAAAGTTATCTTAAAAAATGTTAAATTGTTGCTAGCTATATAACTAAATTAGAGTTTAACTAATATACATGATTAGTATAAAATTTTTGTTTTATCCTGTCAACTAATTATAATTCAAGCATTAATGATTTTTAAGATATTTAGAATAAGATGTTAATTTATGAGTGGTTGATACATATCGATTAAATCCATTAAATTATCATCAATGTGTATGGGTCACCCGGCAAGCCATCGTTTTGTCATATCCGTGTCAAAATTCTATGAAAGTTCACTTTTTATGGGTCCACGGTTAGTTGCTAGTAATGCTTCTTAGAGGTTATTAGGTGGTGTTGCCCTTATCGGTTACACATGGCAAATTATGGACGTCGAATTGAATCAAGAGAGGATCGTTAAGCTCAATCAACTTCTTAATTTCTATCGTCCTTTTATTTATTTATTTGAGAAGGTTAATGAAAATAATGAACATGATGATCAATACCAAAATTTTGTTTAATATTAACTACAGTTGAGAAACTTTTGAGTTTATGATTATTTTCGATAAGATCTTGTAAGTGACACATACCTGAGATTCACCTTTTTATAGGATCTGTTTTCAAATTTAAAAGGTTAATCAAGAGAAACTCTGGGACAAGCCACGTGTGAGGGTGTAACTTCATCGTTATCATTTGTTAAGTGGATGAACGCGTAATAGTGAAATTCAAGAAAGGATGTGTTGGGATCCTATGTCAGAGTTCAATTCATGTTTGTGAGATGGAAAGTGCCAGTTGTGAGGGGCCTGAAACATCAACTTCGGTTACACCAAAACATGCACAGAGTGGGGACCCAGTGGTGATGTTTGGCAAGTTTAGCTTACATATCTTTTCAGTACTGTTTTATCCCTATTCCCCCCAAAGAAAATTTTAATGGGACACGGCTTCTAGTTTTAGGCTGCATACTGGTAGAATCAGATGGCTTTACTGATTTGCTTATTCTTGATTCTACTGAAAATACTCCACTAAAAAAAGTGTTTGGTTTAACAATGCATTTTTATTTATTTATAAAAGACAGTACTAAGTAACTGGTTTGACGTTTAATGTTTATCCTTAATCATAACTGAGGATAAAATGTCGCTGAACCAAATTATTGACAAGTACTTTGCTCTTTATTAAAAATATTTTATTTTTACGTCATCAGTATAATCAACCCAGTATCAATTTAAATGTTATAAAGTAAAATGTAGCAAAAAAAAAAAAGTTAGTCTATTTAGCGTAACTTTTTTGGGTGTTGGTGTAACGTCCCAATTTTTGTTGTTTCCTATATCGATAAACAAATATTTATTTATATTTTTATCCGAGATCTAGAAAATGATTTTGGTTGAAAACTAAATTATATTTAGAGTCGACTTCATGGCAAAAGCCTACGGTTAAATTTTCGGTTAAAAATTCATACGAAACCCGATCTGCGTTTTCACTGACAGTAAGATTTTACTAGTCAGAAAACCTAATTTTGACCCGATAACGAAACGATAATTTTTATTACCACCTTTTAAGTATTGTGGACCTTTTCAAAAATTTCGCTCTAAAATAAAATATTATATTTTGTTCGGGCGAAGTTTTGAATTAATTTAGTTGCGGAAAACCTAAATTGGGAGAATAACGAAGTCTGAATTGAAACTATGGAGACTGAACCGGACACCGGGCCAAGGTTGGACAAATATCACAATGTTGTAGAGAGTATGGTGAGTCATCACTAATGACCAGGGTTTTGAAAACCGGACCGGACCGGCCGGTCCGACCGGGAACCGGGATCATGGCCGGTCCGGTCAGTAGGAAAAACCGGTCATGCATTGAACCGGTGCAAAAACCGGAAAAGCCGAGAAACCAGGTCATAACTTAGAGTAGTGAACAAGCTTGAACAGGTTTTCTTTAAAAAAAAGAAAAAAATAGTATAAAAGGATTTGGATCATCCTAGTCAAAACCCAATTCTTTTGTTTTCTAACATATGTGAATTTGGTTGTAGATTTTGGGTTGGTTTTCCCTATGAAGATGATTTTAACATATATCTTTATATTTATTTAGTTTAATTTCAAAATAATAAAAATTGTGCTTAATAATTTTAGTTGTTATGTTGTTTTTTTGTTTAATATTGTATAAATATTATATTAAAAATTAAAATAATATTATTTAATTATAACCGGTTCAACCACGGTTCAACCTCGGTTGGACCATTGAACCTCGAACCGCTGCCTTCACCGGTTCGATGACCGGTCCGGTTTTGTAAACCTTGCTAATGACTCACATTACTCATGATTATTTTTCTAAATATCTTAGATATTTTGGGTAGGAAAAGACTAAAATGCCCCTAAGTTTAATTGGAACCCCAGATTACCCTTAATGACTCACTCATCCTTGCCCCCTCACTTCCTCTTGGTCTCGGCAGCCCCCCCCCCTCCCCCCCCCCCCCTCGACACACTATCTCATTTGTTCATCAACTACACTAAAAGAAAACCTAAGAAAACCTAAGTTCTTAAGTTTTGTCTTGCAAATTGGATCAATTTCTTCATCTCTTCTTCATCTTCAAGAGGGTTGTGTTAGCAGTTGTTGTTTGGAGTCTTGTGGAGGAAGCTGAGAATCACGTGATCATTTCGGAAGGAAAATCAACACGTTAAGGTAGGGAAGTTTGCCCGAGTAGCTTCGAGTTGGGAATGATTTATAAAAAGTTGATGATTTCATGAGAAAGAATTTTTAATTTTCAAGAATGTATTAATTGGGAGAAAAATGAATTTCTTGGTGATTTAACGTTTTTATAAATGATTTTTCTTAAACGGAAAAGATTTTCTGTAAAGGAGTTTTTACTCGGTGCAAGTAGTTCCGTTAAACTTGGATAAGTTTTCGGAGGTTTTGTTTTGTATTTATTGTTTCACGGAACGAAAAATGTTTTTAAAGAAGAAAAGTGAACCTAGTAACTGAGGCGTTGGGATTCTAGTGTTCTGTTAACACATGGATCATGGATCCGTGTTAGTGGACTGTGTGTCCCGCAGAAGTTGTTGTGGACTGTGTATCCTATAATTGATATGGTGAATGTTGTATCCCACATCCACGAGCCTAAGACTGGTGCATCAATTTAGGGCTTTGCAATTGAGCACTCGAACTGCTTGTCCTGTGTTGAGTTTAAAACACTCGGACTGTGTGTCCTGTGTTTAATTGAAGTTGAAAAGACTTAATATTAAATTAAGCATGATCATGAGCTTTTGAGCTTCGACAAGGGAAGAATTAAATGAATAAGAAAATGAGACGAGAATAAAAGTTTTTTACATGCATTATTTGGCAGACGTGCCATGCGTTGACCTTGTTTCATGAATTGTAGATCATTGTGTCCTGTGTGTTGGCCAATGTATCTTTATGGAAAAAGTTTCCATTTATCGCGATAACCATTGTGTCCTGTGTGTTGGCCAATGTGTTTTAAGGACAAGTTTCCAAATATCGCAATGACCATTGTGTCCTGTGTGTTGGCCAATGTGTCATATATTTGTTGGACATTGTTTCTTTCGTTGACAATGGTCCATGTAAAGAGCTTGACCTGCATACACAAAACGTAGTTTTGGGATTTTCGGAGATTAGATATCAAATTAGTGCCTGAATATTGAAGTGTCATGCATTTTTATAAAATCGCGATGATCGTTGGGTATGAGTCCCGTTGATAAAATTATTATATTATTTGGATGATTTTCCATATGTTGTAAATATCATGTATATGTTATTTTGTGTGTCGCGCATGTGGTTATCTTATTAAAACTCATATATTGGTATCTCACCCTTGCATATTTTTTGTTGTTGTTTCCTCTACTTTGTGGTGTGTGTGTGTGTGTGTGTGTGTGTACAGATGAATCCAGAAGAGATGGATCTGTCCTACTCAGGGATCAGATCCCTGACGTTTGAAAGTGCAGACGATGGTGGGGCTTGGGTGATTAACCTGGGAGCCTGGAGCGCCACCTACACCGGTCCTGTAAGGACTCTCTCGGGGACCTTGGCAGTGAGGCCACAACATCGCACTCACAGCATGGAGACGGTGGAGGTCTCACTACCTCCCATATGGATGATTCTATAGTACTTGGTTCAGCAGGGGGAGTTAGAGCATCATCCTCCCCCACATGTCCAGCCTCTATAGGAGGTAGCTCAAGGATCACCTCCAGCACTTATAGTGTTAGTTCTGGAGGAGGTGCAGGAGGGGATTGAGGAAGATCCGGAGGAGGATCTAGTTGAGGACCCGGACTATCATCCTCTTGAGGATGGTGTAGTCCCGGATGTAGGACAGGGAGTTGAGATATCCTTTCCGAATACTTCTCCTGAGGGTGGGGATGTCTATACCAGACTCCCCAATGGTTTTCATTAGTCTCGACCAGCTATAGGGTGTTATTCCATTTTTGGGGATAGTGGGTTTTGAGATCGACTTTCTGGCTACTAAGAGCTATTATATTTTTGAGTTGTGATTCCAGACTCCCACTATGTTATAGTTAGTTTGTTGCAGTTTGTTTTATGTCTTTATGCCTTTAGAAAGTGACTTGGTAGGATGAAGGTCTTTATGTAAAATTTTATGATGCATATGTATGAAATGGAGATGTATATTATGTTGATGGTGTATGTATGTAAAAGAAAAAGAAAAAAATTTATCACCATTTTCAAAAAGGATAAGTAACCAGAAAACTTTGTTTTTTCGAAAGTAACCAGCAACATATTATTTCTTTGAGTTTTTATTTCCGCAACGAGTTTTTTAAATGTGATACCCCAAGGAGGGGGTGTCACACTAGGCACTTGATTATGGATGTACACAACAGTCCTCAAAGCATCTTCCTAAAGAAAACACGGCAGGGAAGAATGGCTCAACATGCATCTCTCCGAATTCAGTAAAGTGCAGTTTTGCCGTTCTGCAACTCCATTTTGCTTAAGAGTAACGAGTATAATGTATTAAGCTTTAATACCACATTCTTCAAAAAAACAATTGGTGAAAGGTCATGGGTTTCTTCAAATCTCTTCATATCTTCTATAATTCTCACCTCCTTAGACCTCCTACATTTTTTCCTTTTGGCTATCTTTAGTTCAATGACGACCTTAAAGGATTTGAAAGCATCAGCAGAACTAGACTTTTCTTGAAGGATGCCTATCTAACCAAACTTGAAAACATCATCTATGAAAGTAATAAAATACATATATCCTCTCATGGCCTCAAGTATAATAGGCTCACACATCAATGTGAATAAGCTTTAACACGTCAACACACCAATTTGCTCCTCTGTTTCTAAATTTGGCAATAAGCCCCCTTGATGCAATCAACACCAGTATCAGGATCGTAAATGTTCAGATTATGGAAAATACCCTATTTAATCAATCTATCGATTTGGGGTCCAAAAATATGTCCTAGATGCCTATGTCATAACATAAAAGAATTCTCATCAATCCTGCTACGTTTACTTCCAACAACAGAATTAACAGACATAGCATTCATGTTTAAATTATATAGCCCATCCCACAACTGAATCAAAATAAACAAGTTTTCCATTGCCATATTCAAAAGTGTAGCCATAATTATCTAAAGTCGAAACTGAAATCAAATTCCTTCCCATGGAAAGTACATAAACAACATCTCTCAATAACAAATTATGTCCAAAAAGTAAATACAAGGTAATGACTCCTATTTCTTCCACTGATACTCTATTTCCGTCTCCCACAATGATCTTGGATTCACATTACTTGGCTTCCTCAAACCTGATGAGCCCTGTAAAGAATTTACGACACGAATAGTTACACCTGAGTTTAACCCCATAATGTATTGGGAGAAACAACAGTCACATTTGATTCAAAACAACCTAGATGTAGGAGTGAACCTTGCTTCTCAAGTTTTTTTCTTGTGAATGTAACAATAATCCACCTTATGTCCATACTTCTTGGAACACTTGTAGTTTCCCTTGAAAATTTTCTTCTTAGTGTCTAAGTGTGAGTTGTTTTTCTTGTTTTCTTCTTATCGGACTGAAACTTGCTTTGTAACCCTTATTTTCTCTCATTTTAATACCAGAAGTAGAAGTAACGAAATGAACACTATGTGATTTTAATTTCCTCATGGACTTCTTTTCTAAGTTTTACAAGAGGTCTTCAGAACAAAAATCACAATCACGAAATCCTTATCACTGACATCTACTATACTTGAATAGAGTCCCATAGCAGTCCCAAGTTATTGCTACCCCCGAAAACAATAACACCTCTTTACACCTTACATCATTTACCCATTTCATTACAATACAACCATTATAATTTATCCCCTTCGTACCCAAAGTTCAAAAACATCACCACATATTTATCAAGGATGGCCTCCTGGGTAGCACATACTTGCACGATTCTTATAGTTAAGCAGCCTCCATTTCTTCAATAAAATGCAACAATTAAAATCCACTTCAAAAAACAGGACAAGTTCTATAACACACGTATTATCATTACAAAAAAGGGCTGATTACTGATGACCAAAAGCCGTCGGAAAAGGTGAAAAGCCATCGGTAACCAGGGTTTCCAATGAACAAGTATCCATCGGTAATAAGCGCGTAGGAAAGGGTATCCGACGGATCTGGGTCATCCTTCGGAAAAATCGTCACATGGAGCCCCTCATTACTGATGGATATGTCCGTCGGTAAGTGTCAGTGAAAGTTACCGAATGCCATATCCGTCGGAAACTCTAAAATACACTTATCGACGGACATGTCCATCGGAAACTATGGAATGTCTCAATCTGCTGCATCATGTGCATGTTCGCCTCCCTCTGCTGCTGCACCTCCTACCTCAGCCGCTGCACCACCTCCGTGTCCTGTGAGTCGGAGGATGTAAGCTCCCGAATGGTCAAGCTTGGCGTCGACCCCCGACGGATGGACATGGCTAAAGTCGCAGTACCGTAAATCCGCCCATTCTTCTTCTTGCCCGCCACATCCATCCAGACCCGGGTCTGCAGTCGCTCAACCTCGACAGGGTCTAACTGGGAAGGATCCGGGGCACCAGAGCATGAGGCAACCTCAGATGCTACCTGACTAAACCTATTATTGAACTCCTCCTACAATCAATACATCACAAATATTATATTATTAAACTATAATAATGACATATAACATATAATTTAAATGTAAAAAGACACTTTAACACACCATGGTTAACCTCAACCTCTCATCAACAAATAACCCGGTGTCCCCGCGAATATGCGTCTGCTCAGAGACCGTAGGGACAGCAACGGACTGGGCAAGCTCTCCTTCCTGCAATCGACACACAAATAAAATCAATTATTATAAAATAATTTTTAATAAAAATATACATTTTATAAATAAAATTACTTATATATGCATACCATGTTAATGGCATACTGCATGTGGCTAATCGAACCATTAGTGTGCATGCTCCCACCCTTCTCGGAAGCCCGATTCCTTTTCGCCTGCTGACACTTCAGCTTGTAAGCTGGAGTGTTCCAGTACGCACATAGCTGGGCCCAGATGTTGGGCCCGATGTAATCTGGACGTATCCGGCTCTCTCTACGCTCCTGTTGCATGTCCCTCGGTCTCGCAGCCGCTCGGTCGTCAAAGATAGCACGTATCTCTGAGGCATGCTCCGTTAACTGGCACACAAGCTCCTGTTAACAAAGAAAAAATATTAATAACATTATACAAAAAAAATATATAAAATGCATGAAAAATAAAGGGAAAATTACATGAAATAATAAACAACAACTTACCTTGAATCGTCTGAAGATACAATCCCGGTCGTCCTTGGGGATCACCCCCCATGATGGCCAGAAGCGACGATACTATGCCTTGATGGCATAGGTAACGTGCTCCGATCCAACTTTCGTTGGGATGAAGCTGAAAAAATTTATAATTTTATTAATTCAACAATACAACAAACAAATATATACTTATTGAATAGTAACTAAAATAATCAAAGTTAAAAAACATTAAATTAAAAAAGACCTACAATCCAGAAACAGGTCGGACCCATGGTCAATCCTCAGGTGCAGGAACCCTGGCCCACTCAGGCATGTCCTCCGTCACGATCGACTACTGCACAGACGATGAGGATGAAATGGTCGTGTCGTAATCGTATGCAGGCAAGAATGATGAAGATGGAATAGCCGTGTTTGACTGTGGCAGCATCCCAGTAGTCGGCACAAATGATAATCATGATGGTTGTGTGAGCGGCGCAGTCGATGATGATGGTGGTGCTAGGTGTGGGTGTGGTGTAGGTCTAGTAGGGGGCCGGCGACGAGTAGCCAGCTAGTGCGCGTCGTGGCGCAAAGCGAGTGGAGGTCTGGACATGGGTGGAGGATGGTGTAGTGTGGGTCGGGGATGGTGTAGTATGGGTAGGGGAAGGTGTAGTATGGGTTGGTGATGATGTAGAGTGGGTGGGGGAGGCTCCTGCAGGTGCCGCTGGGGTGGGTGCGAAAGGGATGGGGGTGGGTGCGATGGGTGCGGAGGAACCTGCAGCAAACAAAGAGAAAGACAACAATATTATGGTCGTAACACAACAATACCAAAAAACATACCAAAATAAAGACTCCCCAAATATCATCAACAAACCAAAAAACAAACAAAAATAAAAAATATTATTAGTTTTTTATATTGACAAATAATAGGAAAGACATCATTAACTTATAAAAAAAGACAAACAAAACAGAATAGAAACCTAGTAACATACCAATATTATCATACCACTTAATTAATAATAACAAAAAGAAAAAACAAAATAAAAGAACAAAACAATCATGAACCAATTTTACAGTAGCCCTGTTTCTCATTCTAGGATATTTATCTCAGGGTATTTTGTGCGGTACTTCTTCTACATTTGTTCTCACCTAGTTACAAACTTTTGCTCATATTATATCCTTATTGGTGTGAAAAACTTATAGACAAAAGCAGAGTTTTGCAACAACCCAATGCAATCAATGGCATATGACAACAATAAATTATTCTCTATTATCAGAATTTCAGTATATCATTTGCACACAAAAAAAACCATAACAAAAACTCAAAACAATGGGTTAATTATACAATGCGAGGTTTTCACACAAGAAAGACAAAATTAAAAATGAAGTTAAATGATGAAAATTTGTAGAATTATGCATACCTGTCAGGGGTGGTGGCATGCGGTGGACGATGGAGGTGGCACGCGGTGGATGGCGACGGCTGCACGCAGTGGTTCTGGACAGAGAGGACCGCAGTGGCACACGGAGAGGAACAAAGAGATAGAGAGAGGGGGGAAGAGAGAGACTAGAGACGCTGGTGGTGGGGGCGGTGGTCGTGCGAGGTGGCGATTCGTGCAGCTGAGAGAAGTGAGAAAAAAGAATAGAGAGAGAAGAGAAAAAGGGAAAGTGACGGGGGAAGGGTTTTCGGTGTTAATTATTAAACGGTTTCCGACGGATTACCGACGGCCTTTTCGTTAGTAATTCAAAAAAATGATTACCGACGAACATAGCCGTTAGTAACTTTAACAAGATTTCTGACGAACTAGTCGTCGGTACGTGTAGTTCCATATACCGACGGAAAAGTCCGTCGGTAAACTTTGGTGCCAAATTTTTTTGATTCCCTCCAGCTTTTCCGATGCACTTACTGACGGATAAGCCGTCGGTAACATTACTAACGACCACTTCCGTCGGAAATTGATGAAATTGTTGGTCTTCGCATGTACCGACGGAATTATCCGTCGGTAATCCCTTAATTACCGACGGAACCGACGACCATCACTTCCGTCTTTAATTATCCGTCGATAAAACGTCTCTTTCTGGTAGTGTATACATGATAGCAAATTCTATGGCTACAAGTCAAACATTACAAACCTATAAAAGTTACAATAAAAATAAAGCAAGAAACTTAAAGATTCCTCAACAAACAAAACATCTCCCTTTCAATAATGAAAGCTTCCCTAATACCATTATCATTACAAAAGCTATGCATTAAAACCATCTGGACCACATCCCATGGAGCCTTCCTTGTGAACACCTAATTTTGTCCGGGTTTTCCCTTTTTTAATTAATATTTTGAAAAGAAAAAAAATATATAAAAACTTGCAAAAATATTAAAAATATATTGTTGTGCATATTATTGGCCTAATTTGTTTTTGCTACAAGTTTTTTTTGAGCCCAGCATCCAAGCCCAAGTAAACAAAAAAATTAAATTAAAAAGAAAAATAAAAAAGAAACAGGTTTCTGATTGTTAATAATGAAAAAAATTGAACTTTTATTTTGCATTCTGGTTCACATCACTCAGGTATTGTCCTTTTCATCCATTTTTAAGTATAAATCCATTTCACTTTTCTTTTGTCCTTTGGGTTTTTTACTGTCTCTTTAACAAAATGGTATCCTGCTCACCTCCTCCTCTGCTCCCAAGAAAAGCAAACTGATTTTCTCCACTGTAACAAGGCATCACTGTTGTCCTCTCCTCCCAGCTGTCATGAACTTTTTTTTGTCATCTTCTTCACTGATTTGTGCTATAAGTTTGACACACTAACACGTTAAAAGGAGGGGGGGGCGGGGGGGGGGGGGGGGGAACCAACCAGAAAAGAGGCTGGGAACCAACAAAAAATAAAAGAAACTCTCTCCCTGTACGTGAGGCCCCTCCCCTGACCTTTTTTCTTTTTCTTTCTCTTTCCTTTTTTTTCTCTTTCTTTATCACGTTCCAGGCTCTGTTTTGTTTGGTTCTTTCTTCTTCTCTCAACTTAAACCCATACCCTTCTTCCTCCTTCACCATAAACCCATCTCCTTCTTCCTTCTCCAACCCTTCTTCCTCCTTCACCATAAA
Organism: Sophora flavescens; assembly: GCA_030762895.1. Taxonomy (NCBI): domain Eukaryota; kingdom Viridiplantae; phylum Streptophyta; class Magnoliopsida; order Fabales; family Fabaceae; genus Sophora; species Sophora flavescens. The sequence goes on along the minus strand of CM061064.1, from coordinate 90,663,359 downwards.
CCCATCACCTTCATCCTTCCACCTTCATCTTTCTCCTCTCATTCTTCTTCTTCTTCAACTACCCAACAACAACAAACAAGAAAAAAACAGAAAAGCCCCACAACTCAGCCCATCTCTTCCACCTCCTCTACAGACCATGAAACAGCCGCGCCACCACCTAGCTAGGGAGATCCAGTCGCTGTTCAGACCACCACGCTAGGGGGGATACGACCTCCCAACAGCCGCCACGTCCTCCTTCTTCCTTAGATCGGCGCCACCCTCACCACGGGAGTCACAGATCTGTTTCCTACCTCCACCGCAGTGTAGATCCAGATCCGCCACGAACTCGGACTCCAACACCGAACCGTTCGTGACCATCACAGCAAACCAGTCCTGCACGTCTCAGCCGCCACAGGTCGGCACCACCACAGTGGCACCAAGCCGCTCCCTCTGACTGTCACAAGGTCGCCGCCACCAGAGCACTTCCTCCAATCGCAAGCAGGGACCCTGTCATTCCAGATCCGTCACGGATCCGTCCAGATCCGCCTCAGAACCCATGTCGTCAGTGTCTTCCCCTTGCTCGCAGTCCATCTCCGCCACGTCATCTCCGTTGCTTCGAACCCGTCCGTCACGAACCGCCGCCCATGTTAGCGTCTTCACCAGGCGCCGTCCCCATGAGCTCTGCGTATCCTCCATTTCTACCAAGTTCCTGAAGCTTCTGTTTGGTTCCCTTTCTCTTACTTGTTGCTGTTTTTTTATTATTATTTTATTTTATCTAACTTTATTTTATTGACCAGCAAGTCCTTGGGCTCATCCCAGTTGGCCCATACCAAATAAAAAAAGGAAGTGAATATCTTTTCTGAAGATGAGGCTTTATTTTGATGTTTCAAGTCTTGCATGTTTTGGTTTTGGATAATGCAGTAACCCACTCTTTTCTTTACAAAAAGACAAAAATTTAAAAAATAGAAAAAATCTTTTTTTTTTATAAAAAATATATAATATTTTTAGCTCCTTGTTTTAAATCAAAACTCTTCAAAAACAAGTAACAAAAAAATCAAATCTTTTCTAAGAGAACTACGTGACTTTGAGTTTCCCATCGCACCCGGGAATACGTAGGAGCAAGATAAATCATCTTGTCGGGCCAAAACTAAATTTTCCTTTTTGTGTCTCTTTTTATGTTTAAATAATTAATCAAAAATTTAATTTTTCTATTTTTAGGGATGCTCTATGGACACGGTGCCATGTTCAGTCCCTTAGATTTGAGGTTGCCATGTGGACTCATGTGCCACGTTCAACCTCATTTAATTTTCCTTTTTTTTTGCATCCCTTTTTACGTTAAAATAATTAATCAAAAAGTTAAACTTTTCCATTTTTAGGGATGTTCTATGGACACGGTGCCATGCTCAGTCCCTTAGATTTGAGGTTGCCTTGTGGACTCATGTGTCATGTTCAACCTCATTTAATTTTTATAAACAATAAATTAAAAAATATTAAAAACTAATAAAAATATAAATTATTTAAAATTAAAAATAACACTTTCTTGTAAATAATTTTTGGGTAAAATAAATATTTTAATTGTTATTAAAAATGTTTTTTGCACAATTAACTTGAGGTACCGTTTTTTAAACGGGCGATGTGGGGTGCTAATACCTTCCCTACTCGTAACCGACTCCCGGACTCATATCTCTCTTTTTTTAAAAAGACCAGTTTACCTTTAAATAATGGGGTTTTCTAAGATTTTCCCAATAAAAATTTTAGTGGCGACTCCTCTGTTTTTTATCCATCTTTTTTGCGGCTCCCGGACGGGACGGTCGCGACATTCCTTAACTAGAGCATATGCTATTCCATTTGCTTCCCTATTTTTATGCTCAAATTAAAAGGACACTTTTAAACATACAAATAATATTTTTCATTTTATTACTCTAGAATCTCAAATTCTAGAGACATAAATCCTTGTTTCTAACCTAAGGAAGTGCTTTTTTTTTAAGAGCTTAATTTGTATGTACTGTCAGTATAAAGATCTTTACACTGACAACCAATCAGAAATCATGTAATTAATGACTTTTAAGGTGGTTCGGATAAACATCAAGCATTTATAATGATATATCAATTTCTGATTGGTTGACAGTGTAAAAATATTTGACACTGTCAGTGTATAGCAATTAAATCCTTTTTTTAATCTAATTCTATAATAGTTACCATCTCTTTTATCCAATCTTAATTCTAAAGACACTTCTATATTGTTGTTGTTGGTTGATGAGAGCTAATTGTGGCTAATGTGATCTACAATCATGTTCCATATGGTTGTGACAGCTACTATAATGCATATATATTGCAGCCACATAAGGGTGATTCATAATTTAAAATCTCGTGACCAGAAGCTAAGCAACAATAGTAAAACCCAAAAAAGTAACGGAAATTGTGAATCTCAATTTGCCTTCGTTGATTAGATTACAAGAAAGTGCACAGAATTGTATGGGCTAGGAAGACGCAAGAAGTTGCAAGACATCTTCTCATAAAAGGTTGTTATAGGAAATAACCTATTATTCTACTCATTTTCGTACATGTGCTTTTCCAGATCATGAATTCATACAAAAGGATTGACTTTGAAACGCCATATAGAAAATCACATCAAAGCTTGATATGATAAATTTTAAGCGAGAATTCTTCTCACATCAAAATCATACCTGATATATATTTATTCTAAATATATTATATATATCTAAGTGTGTGTTTGATTTGTAAAAAATTAAAGGACTTGATAACATAAAATTTTTTGTTCTATGTTTGATTTGAAAAGTAATTATGGGATAAGACAAAAAAGAAGTGAACGACAGAACAAAAATCCAAAATTTTGTTTCCACCAAAAAATGAGACAATTTTTTACCCTATGAACATACAATTTTAAAAAAATTCTCTCTCTCATTCATTCACGAAAACGGTTTACATTTACGTGTTTTATTTTTTTACTGTTACATTTACGTTATTAATTATAATATAAGTTTCATATATATTATATAATATCATATCATAATATTTAATATTTAATATTATAATTTATAATATTATATTATATATTACACTATATATATTTATATAAAATAATTGTATATATTATATATTGTATATTATAATGGGTACATATATATTATATTGTAATAATAATTATATATTATTATTATACATTATAAAGTATATTTAAGTAAATTTTATATTTTTTATTTATGCTGTCCATTGTCTACCAAACAGTATACAGGATAAGAGTTGTGATGTGCCTCAGACATTTGTTCTATGTTGTTCTCCTTGTTTTGTACCTCAATACAAATTAAACTCATCCATAATATATGGGGACAATTTTCTCACTAACTTTATTCTGAAATTCCAGTATAAGGATTTAGTCTTTGTATTTCGTTTACAATTTTAGACAAGACTAACTAACAAACCAAAAATATGAATTCTTACACAGATCAAATTTGGGAATAACAGATTTCCATAAACAGAAGTTCTAGTAACATTTTTTTAAAACACTATTTATTACTTGATGAATTTCATTTAAGATCGTAAACTTTTATACGGGATTCATTCTATTTAATGAGACCCACACATGAAATTTATCCCAAAAGAGTGTATTGCTGACACTATTCTACAAATATTATTGTCACTTCCGGATACTTTGTACAGCACATTAACTTAATTTTGTCATAATAATTGGTTATCTTTAATTAAGCTATCTTAAACTAGAATACAGGTGCATAATTGGCATGGGAATCTTGGGCCGTCGAGGACGAATGCATGAACCCTAAAAAGTAAAAACAAAACAAAACCTAATTAATAGATTTGTTTGAAATGTTCAAGTTTGGTTCCAATTGGTAGCTATAACCACTACCACACGTCAAGCTAAGTGTCTTTTTAGGAACAAGAAACCAACTAGATGATCTTTTCCACCGACACAATGAGATTCAGTAAAACTGAAAGTACCTTACCTAATTCAACCTTATTTCGTTGATGCTATGATTTCTAATCCTAATGGCTTTTAACTAATATTCGGAACTACAATTATAGTTAACTATTACAAGCTAACCAGATTGGACATTTGAATTGTGTCCGCCACTAAAGCAAAGCGATTATTTAAAAGTTAGTTTGTTTTAAAATGAATAAATAATAGTATATTTAATTACTTTCAAATTATTTAATATATTAAAATTGAAAATAAATGTATTTTCTTATTATTTATTTAAAAAGAAATTTACCTTAGAGCTACCTTATTCATAATGAAATATTCCTTTTGGGTTTTGGCCCTCGCGTCTTAATCATTTCATTTTCATATGTTCTCTTTTCTCCAGCTGTGTCTTCAATTTTCTTCTTGCGTATGGAATCGGTTTTTGTCGTTTGAATTACACTGCTGAAGTCAGGAAATTGGACACTGGCTTCACTTGCAATCTTCTCCACATGCTTCTTTCTCAATGATTTGATTCTCACAATCATCGAAACAACCTTGTTTGGTTCAAAATTAAGAGTGGGTTTCTTTTAAGGTTTTCTTAAAAAAGTATTTTTCTTATAAAAAATTATTTTTGATATTTATATATTTACTACCCGTTTCTTTAGGCTAAAACAAGATTTCTTCGGAGATGTTTTTGCCGAAAGTGATTTACATAAAATCAAAAATTATTTTATATTTGATTGCATGCTGAGTTGGCGGGGGAAGGTCTCAGGATCGATTCTCATCGAATGCATTCTTGGAGAGGGGGCTGGACCTTAAGCTGCTACTGGACCCCAGCGAAGATTAGTCTCATAGCGGGTCCAAAGGACCTAAGCCGTGGGATACTTCGTAGACTCACTGGGGTGTCAAAAGCCCTAATCACGGCGAGTCCTGAATCAAAAAAAAAAAAAAATCTGAGAAGTGATTTTATTTTTAAAAGTTATTTTAAGCTATTTTGATATAATATAAAAAAGTGATTTTTATTATGAAATTACAATAAAGAACATAAAAAACACCTTCCAACAAATATGTTTGAGTAAAAGAAGTATTTTTTAAAACATGTCTAAAATTAATAATATAATTGACAATTATCACGTACATTCATATTTTTCAGTTCAAAATATTTTAATTTAGTATTTTATTTAATAAAAAAATTACTTCGAATTTTATAAAAAAAGTTATATATTTTATTAATTGTATTATATATTTAAGCAAATGGAATGAGCTTATTTTTGTTATTTTATTCACTTCAATAGAGTGAGTTATGACTGAGAAAATGTTTACTTTTTGAATTGTCCTAAACAATTTGACTTGAAGAATAATCAAAGAAAAAGACTGAAAATATTAGTAGTCATTTTGTAAAATTCGAACGAGTAATTTTGTTAAAAGAATAATTGATAATTTTTCTCTCCACTTTTGCAGAAACATATTTGCTAGTAGCCAGAAATTTTAGCTTCCCCAAATCAGAATTGATTTTTAAAAAGCCTAATAAAAAAAAGCAACAAGATATCAAAAGCGTTTTTAAAAAAGAATATTATTTTGAAAATATAATCCTAATTAACCAAATACACGTTTATTTGATTAGGCTTTTATTTAAAATGTTTATCTAAAAGAAGCTAAAATTTAGCTTTTTGAAATAATTTTTTTAGTTTTTCATTAGAACAACTATGCAAAAAAACATTTATAAAAGAGAGAAGTTAAAGTCTTCGGTCCATTTGTTTTAGATTGTCATGGAATTGATTTTGAAATATTTGATTTTTAAAAAAATGAGATTAAAAAAATTAATTTGTGTTTGATAATGATGTTTATATGATAAAGTAAAAATCACTTTTAAAGTATAAATATAAATAATTTTGTAAGTCTCATACCTAGAATTAATTCTGTTCAATTGAAAAGTCAAGAATTCTTGTTTCTCTTAGAATTAATTCTACCCAATCTGGAATTGATTTTTTTGGACTCAAAATTTAAAATAAACAACTTTACAATCTCAAAATCGCCCTCACGAGAAGCAAATGTGGTTTTGGGCAATCCAAAATCCAAACTATACATGCACTTAATAAACGGCCTTCAAGTGTCTTCCCAGTTTAGTCGATATATAAATAAAGGTATTGCTAACGAGTGTCATAAGAATATTGGTTAAGGAATCAACAAGAGAAAAGTTTGTATTGAGAAATCGAGTGTAACACTTTTCTATATGTTAAATATACCATTTTCCGAATTTCCTTTTTCGATTCTTAGACACTGTCCTAAGGGGCTAAGCACGCTGATTAGTATTTTCCTATAAATAAATAATATTTATTAATAAAATAATATTTTTTTATTTTTTAAATATTTTTTATAAAACTTTTAATTATAAGTCATTTTAAAAAAAAGTTGTTCCGACCATATTCGCAATAACAGTGATAGTTTAAAAAAAGTCATTTAAAAAATTCATTTATCAATTGGTGTTAAGTGAGTTTGTATTAAGATATATGTCACAACCGTCTCGTCCGGGGCCGCGAAAAGGGGATAAAAAAGAGGAGGAGTCGTCACTAAAATTTTTGTTGGGAAAATCTTAGAAAACCCAATTATTTAAAGGTAGACTGGTCTTAAAAAAAGAGAGAGATGAGTCTGGGAGTCGGTTACGAGTAGGGAAGGTGTTAGCACCCCACATCGCCCGTTTAAAAAACGGTACCTCAAGTTAATTGTGCAAAAACATTTTAATAACCTTTTAAATATTTATTTTACCCCAAAAATTATTTACAAGAAAGAAATATTTTTTATTTTTTAAAATTTTTAATTTTTAATAATTTTTATTTTTTGAATTTATTATTTAAGAAAAAACTAAATGAGATTGAACATGGCACATGAGTCCATATGGCACCCCTAAAAATAGAAAAGTTTAAATATTTTTGATTAATTATTTTAACATAAAAAGAGACACAAAAAAGGAAAATTTAGTTTTAGCTTGACAAGATGGTTTATCTTGCTCCTACGTATTCCCGGGTGCGATGAGAAACTCAAAGCCACGTAGTTCTTATGGAAAAAAAGGCTTGATTGATTGATTGATTTTATATTTTGATAAGGATTTGATTTATTTATTTTATTTTAAAAAGATTTTATTTCAAGGTAAATTCACCTTTGCACAGAGTCCAAGATAGCAGTGCTATATGATAAACCCTTACAATTCATACAACACTTGAGGATGAATAAGTCCATACATCAACGTCGTGGATTGTTGTGTGAATTCAAAAGATATTTTTTTATAAAATGAAAATGGGTAAAATTTATTAAAAGTGTAAATTAAAAAAACATTTAATATTATTTTTTAAAGGACTCACTCTTGCACAGGGTTGAAGATAGCAAAGCTATACGATGAACCCTTACAATTCATACAATACTTGAGGATGAAAAATCATACATCAATATTGTAGATTGTTGAGTGAATTAAAAAAAAAAGATTTTATTTCAAAATACTTTTAGTTAAATTTTATTTAAAACAAGGATTTAAAATATTTTTTTTATATATTTTTATGTTTTGATTTCAAATGTTTTTTTTAGCATTTTATTTGTTTCATTTTGAAATATCGGAAACCCCTAAGCAAGATAGAACGTGGCATGTGTATCCACGTAGCGATCCCAAATCTATGGAATTGAGTGTGATACGTTTCACAAAACAATCCTAAAAAAACAACTTAAGTGCTTTGTTTTGTTTATCCTTTTATTTTTATCAATCTGATTTTTTTTTTAGATGAAGCCCACTTGGTTTGGGTCAACAAACTAACCCAAGAACCCAACAACCAACTCACTTTACTTTTATTGAAATGAACAACAGTGGAATAATAATAAAACAATAAAATAAAACAAAATAAAAAAGGGAAATATTAAAGTGCATAGCATCAGATAGTAACAAATGGAAGAAGCAACATTACGGGAACAGAGAAACCAAAGGACCTTGGTCCTTCCTGCACGGCGCGGCACCGGGAGGCAGCTCGTGGCGGTTCGAGCGGCAGAACGGCGAGGCAGGGGACACGGCGGCAGCGACGTGAGGAGGCCGGCAGCGCAACTGTTCACGTGGCAGATCCGGTTTGCTTGTGGTTCGCGAGTGGCAGATCCGGTTTGCGAGTGGCAGATCGTGGCTGTCCTCCCACTCCGAGCGGCGACCGGACGGTGGCGTTGTGGTGGTCGACGATGCGGAGGAACAGAGAAGGAGGAAAGGATGAAAAACTTGTAGTTTCTGGGAGAGAAGTGATAAAATGGGTCTTTTGCTGAAGGAAGAGAAAGGCAACGTGGAAGAAGGGTAGATCAAGAGAGGTCCCAGGGTGATTTCTTTTTCCCTCTATTCTTGCCCTCCTCAGAATTTTTAATGCCCCCCCCTACTTGTGTTTCTGATTTGGTATTTATAGAGAAGTAGATGAACTCTGCCTCCTCCTTGGGACCAGATTAATGGAGTGTTGCAGTGGTTCATCTTCCTCTAGTCTTCTTTCAATTTCCATTTATGTGTTTATTTTTCTGATCTAGGCAAAATGCTCTTCCCCATGACTGAAAACTAACCAAAAATGGGAGCCTATTTGCTTGAGCCTTGTGCTGAGAAGGGCTACAGTGGTGGAGTGAATTAGTGGAGAAAAATTTCAGAAGAAGTTATTTATTTATTTATTTATTTTATTTATCATTATTTTTTTCAAAACTTTAATTAAAAAGGCATCCGGACAAAATTAGGTGTTCACAGCTGCCCCTCTTTACTTGTTTCTTATTAGATAATAGGTGTAACCATAGTTAACCAATTATCGTTATAAGAAATTATTAAAGACAAGAACTCCAATTTTGTCCGGGTTATTCTGATAAGCAAAGGACCTGTGTTTACAAACCAATTTCCTTTAAAGAACCCGCGGGTTAGATCGCCCACTGAGGTTTACACATGAAAAGCTTGCAGGGTGGATCGCCTACCGGGCTTAAACAGAAAGATAAAAGAGCCTACGGGGTGGATTGCCCATCAGAAGCTCGAGCATAAAGATAAAAGAGCTTACGGGTTGGATTGCCCATCAGACTCGAACTGAAAGATAAAGAGCCTACGGGGTGGATTGCCCGTCAGAAACTCGAGCATAAAGATAAAAGAGCTTACGGGTTGGATTGCCCGTCAGACTCGAACAGAAAGATAAATGAGCTCATGGGGTGGATTTCCCGTCTGAAGCTCGAACTGAAAGATAAAATAGCCTACGGGGTGGATTGCTCGTCAGAAACTCGAGCATAAAGATAAAAGAGCTTACGGGTTGGATTGCCCGTCAGACTCGAACAGAAAGATAAATGAGCTCACGGGGTGGATTGCCCGTTTGAAGCTCGAACAGAAAGATAAATGAGCCTACGTGGTGGATTGCCCGTCAGAAACTCGAAAGGATAGATAAAAGCTTACGGGTTGGATTGCCCGTCAGACTCGAACAGAAAGATAAATGAGCTCACGGGGTGGATTGCCCGTCTGAAGCTCGAACAGAAAGATAAATGAGCCTACGGGGTGGATTGCCCGTCAGAAACTCAAACGGATAGATAAAAGCTTGCGAGGCCATATAGACAAATTCAATATATGAATGCCGATTTTGCTCACTGATGGAATGACAATGCGAAAACTCAAATGACTAACTTTCAATTCACAGAATGAATGATGATGATGATAACCCTTATTAATTTTGAGCATGATGCAAAAGATTGATGATAAATTAATTCTTCTTTGTTGTTTCCTTTTCATTTTTGGATCCTTGACCCCTTAAAAGCGTCGATCACAGTCGGTCTTGAGGATGAACTAAAAGAAGGCCCATCTTATCGGGGAGAGATATCTTGCACTCTTGTTTTATAATGGTAGGCGTCTTTGATGATAATTATCCCAGTAGTTGATCTTTAATATTCCTTCCTCTCTTCATTGCCCTTTATAGGGGAACCATCGTGCCCCTCCATGACCTTTCGAGGCTTTCTAAGGAATTCTAACTGCTTAAAGAAAACCAATACTTGTTTCACATTTCGGTATATACTTATCAGGATGAATGCACACAAAAGTTAAGAGAAAGGGACCAAGGTAGAGAAATAAAATAAGGGAAGTCAATGTCATTATATTTGGATTGAAAAAGGTGTACAAAGCATAAATTGCAGAACATTGCGGAGTAGAATCGCATCTCCTCAGGTGATGTCTCTCTCAATGACTAATGTTAGTATCCCTTATACAATCTTGACTGCTCATTAATTGGCTTCAGAGATGTTGTTTGCCCCAGTTTTCATACGTCCAACCTACTGACTGCCCCAGTTCATCGGCTTGACGACATTTCCATTGTTATATTTTTATTTTTATATTTGAACCCTAACTTTTGCCTAGACCGTCTTTTCAGGTTTTCAGCTTAGCGGGTTGCTCTAACTTTTGCCTAGACTGTCTTTTCAGATTTTCAGTCTAGCGAGCTTTTTCTCTTTTCATTTTTCATTTTTTCTTTTCTTTTCTTCTTCTTCTTGGGAAGTGTGTTTAAGCATAATACTTTTTGACTGCGCTGAGTTTACAGGGAGCGGAAGATCTTCCCCATCCATCCTGGTGAGAATTAAAGCCCCTCCGGAGAAGGCCTTTTTCACAACGTAAGGTCCTTCGTAGTTCGGAGTCCATTTCCCTCGATGATCCTTTTGGATTGGTAGAATCTTTTTAAGCACCAGGTCACCCTCCCGAAACTGCCCGGGGCGTACTTTCTTCTCATAAGCTCTCATCAACCTTTTCTGGTACAATTGACTGTGACACAGGGCTGCCAATCTCTTCTCTTCGACGAGGTTCAATTGGTCTAGTCGATCCTGAACCCATTCAGCTTCTTCCAATTCTGCTTCTCTCAGTACTCTTAATGAGGGGATCTCTACTTCAATCTGGAGCACTGCCTCCATCCCATATACTAAAGAATATGGCGTTGCCCCTGTCGAGGTGAGAATAGAGGTGCGATAGCCGTGTAAAGCAAAAGGTAACATCTCGTGTCAATCCTTATACGTCACCACCATCTTTTGGACAATCTTCTTGATATTTTTATTAGCGGCCTCAACTGCCCCGTTCATCTTTGGGCGGTACGGAGAGGAATTATGATGCTTTATCTTGAAATTTTCGCACATCTCCTTCATCATCTTGTTGTTCAAGTTGGTCGCATTATCAGTGATAATCTCACTCGGCAACCCATAACGACAAATTAACTCTCTTTTGACAAATTTGATCACGACATTCCTGGTCACATTGGAATATGATGCAGCCTCAACCCACTTGGTGAAATAATCGATGGCAACAAGAATGAAGCGATGTCCATTTGAGGCTTTTGGTTCGATGGGCCCGATCACATCCATTCCCCACATTGAGAACAGCCAGGGTGCCGACATGACATTCAAGGGAGCTGGCGGCGCATGAACCTTGTCAGCATATATTTGACATTTATGACACTTCTTTGCATAATTAAAGCAATCAGCCTCCATTGTCAACCAATATTGGCCAGTCCTCAAGATTTTTCTGGCCATTGCATGACCGCTCGCGTGTGTTCCATAAGATCCTTCATGTACCTCCTCAATTATCAGTTTAGCTTCTTTTGTGTCAACGCACCTCAACAACACCATGTCATGGTTCCTTTTGTAGAGAATATCTCCATCTAAATAGAAACCCATTGCAAGTCTTCTTAAAGTTCTTTTGTCGTTTTCTGAAGCGCCCGGAGGGTATTCCCTCCTTTGGATGAAGCATTTGATGTCATGGTACCACGGTTTTTGATCAGGCTCTTCCTCTATCACTTGACAGTATGCAGGGTGATCACGACTTTCCATTTTGATGAGTGGTAGGTTCCTTTCGTCACTTACTTTGAACATTGAGGACAAGGTAGACAGCGCGTCAGCTAATTGGTTATCTTCTCGAGGAATATGATGAAATGTGACTTCATCAAACTGCTTGATCAAACTTTTGATGTGATCATGGTACGGGATTAACTTGTCATCTCGGGTTTCCCATTCCCCTCTTAGCTGGTGGATGACTAATGCAGAGTCCCCATATACCTCCAGTGTCCTTACTTTTGCCTCTATTGATGCCAAAATCCCTAGTGCCAAGCTTCGTATTCGGCTATATTGTTTGTACAATCGAAGCAGAGCCTCGCAGTGACAGGGAAATAATCATTTTCTGGTGAGATTAAGATTGCCCCGATTCTGTGTCCCAACGCATTAGAAGCTTCGTCAAATAATAAGGTCCATTTTTCTTTTCTTGGTGATTGTTCGCGATCAAACAAAGCCATTATATCTTCATCTGAAAAATCACATTGCATCGATCCGTAATCTTCTACTGGCTGATTGGCTAGATATTCTGCAAGAGCACTCCCTTTTATTGCTTTTTGGGTGACATAGACAATGTCATATTCTGATAGCAGGACTTGCCAGCGAGCAATTCTTCCAGTCAGAGCAGGCTTATCAAAGATATACTTGATCGGATCCATTTTGGACACCAACCAGGTAGTGTAACACAACATGTGATGCCTCAAACGGCGAGCCGCCCAAGCCAAGGCACAGCAAGTGCGTTCTAGCAGTGAGTAATTGGCTTTGCAACTAGTGAATTTCTTACTTAGAAAATAGATGGCATGTTCCTTCCTCCCTGACTCATCGTGCTGCCCTAGTACACAACCTATAGATTCATCTAGTACAGTGAAATACATGATGAGAGGTCTTCCTGGCACTGGGGGAACCAAGACTGGAGGCTCTTGTAGGTATTGTTTGGTCTTCTCAAAGGCTTTTTGACAATCTTCATTCCATGTCACAACTTGATTTTTGCGTAGCAATTTAAAGATTGGTTCACATGTCGCGGTTAGTTGGGAGATGAACCGGGCAATGTAGTTCAATCTTCCTAAAAATCCATGAACTTCCTTCTCCGTTTGAGGTGCTGGCATGTCGATGATTGCTCGAACCTTTTCAGGATCAACCTCTATTCCTCTTTGACTAACAATGAACCCCAGAAGCTTACCTGATTTCACTCCAAAAGTGCATTTGGCCGGATTCAGTCGGAGCTTAAACTTTCTTAACCGCTCAAAAAGTTTCTGCAGATTATCAACTTGGCCATCTTCGGATCTGGACTTGGCGATCATGTCATCTACGTAAACTTCTATCTCCTCATGCATCATGTCATGGAATAAAGCCACCATAGCCCGCTGATATGTTGCCCTAACATTTTTCAAGCCAAAGGGCATAACCTTATAGCAAAAGGTTCCCCACAAAGTGACAAATGTAGTTTTCTCCATATCTTTAGGTGCCATCTTGATCTGATTATATCTCGAGAAACCATCCATGAAAGAGAATAATGCATGTTGAGCAGTATTATCTACAAGAACATCAATGTGAGGCAAAGGAAAGTCATCTTTTGGGCTAGCTCTGTTCAGATCACGATAGTCAACACACATTCAAACTTTTCCATCTTTCTTGGGAACAGGAATGATGTTAGCAACCCATTGAGGGTACTTTACAACTTCTAGGAAACCTGCATCCAGTTGTTTTTTGACCTCCTCCTTGATCTTTAAGGACATTTCCGCTTTCATCCTTCGTAGCTTCTGCTTCACTGGAGGACACTCCGGCTTTAATGGCAATTTGTGTTCTGCTACACTGGGGTCTAACCCTGGCATGTCTTGGTACGACCATGCGAAAACATCTTTATAATCCATCAACAACCTGATCAACCTGTTTCGCTCCTTTTCTTTCAGGGAAAGGCCAATCTTGACCTTTTTTTTTATCATCTTTTTTTATCATCCTTTTCTTTCAGGGGGAACTTCCCCGTCATCATCAACAACCTCCTCAGCATGATCAACGGAATAGTCAAAATTGTATGATGAGTTACTAACACTGTCGTTTTCAAGAGAGTCACTTTTAGATCTGCATTTGGTAATTATCAGGGAAAGACGGATGAATAAAGGTTAAAGACGAGAGACTGCATTTATTGGTGAGGGATGGTGAACAAAAATGAAAGTAAAAAAAAGAGAGATAACAACACAAAGATACTGAATGCATGCATTTATTGATAAGTCATACTGAAGCAGAAACAAGTAAGCCCATTGCAACAAAATTCCTAAAGCCTTGGGCAGAGCTAAAGGATAAGCATTACATAATTACTTTGAAAAGGACTCTATGGTCTTGGGGAACTCAATGATCTCCCAATTGTTGAGCTTTGTATCCGGAGAGCATGGATACACCAGATTGATACCATGATCAGCAGGATAATCATCTTCAATAGCTGCTGCTTGGTCCAGGAATGCGAACCCTATGCTTCGGAAGCTCTGTCGAATGTCATAGATGGGAACCCTTTCAGCCTCGCATTCACGATTTTCCAACCGAGTCAACCTCTTTCTTTTCTTCTCTTCTATAACCCTCATCTTGTCGGCCTTAGTGGGTTTGTATCCCAACCTAAACCTATCCTTGTTCTCAGTGAGCATGAGGAGGTCAGCGACACCTTGGCTATTCTTCCCCAGACCGCTTCCAGGTTGGTATCCTCCTTCAAGCATAACCTTGGCCATCATGATGGACGCTTTGGATGACCGAGGTTTCAAGAGTGGAGCACTATCCCCAACATAAGTGGCATTGGCAATTTCAAGTGACTGGAAGGCGGTCTCAAGAGCTTCCTCGGCAGCTTCAATATAAGGGGTTGTTGATGGCTTGCTTACTAACAGATCTTCCTCTCCATAAACAATTATCGGCTTATGATCAACAATGAACTTCACCTTCTGGTGCAATGTGGAAGGTACAGCTCCAGACGAATGGATCCATGGTCGTCCTAGAAGACAACTGTAAGTTGGTGTGATGTCCATTACTTGGAAGAGTACTTCAAAGGTGCAAGGGCCAATTTGAATGGGCAATTCGATTTCTCCCATGACTTCCCTTCGGGTGCCATCGAAAGCTCTTACAATCATTGTTCTTGGCTTCATATGAGTTCCATCAAAAGGCAACTTTGCCAGTGTTGACTTTGGAATTACATTCAAAGAAGAGCCATTATCAATGAGAACCCTGGCCATGACATGGTCTCGACACTTCATAGAAATGTGCAAGGCCTTGTTGTGCCCCATACCTTCAGCTGGTATTTCATCATCGGTGAAAGTGACATAATTATCAGCAACTATGTTACCTACAATATTATCGAGCTTATTAACTGTGATGTCATGGGAGACATGCGCTTGATTCAACACCTTCATCAGTACTCTCCTGTGTGGCTCAGAGTTCATCAATAGAGACAAAAGAGATATCCGAGCCGGAGTTCGATTTAATTGATCCACCACCCTATATTCACTCTGCTTGATGAACTTCAAGAATTCACCGACTTCT
Source organism: Sophora flavescens (assembly GCA_030762895.1). NCBI lineage: Eukaryota > Viridiplantae > Streptophyta > Magnoliopsida > Fabales > Fabaceae > Sophora > Sophora flavescens. The sequence continues at coordinate 90,648,097 of CM061064.1, read as the reverse complement.
TCATTAGATACCTCCTTTTTATTCCCACCCCCATTTGCTTCCTTGCCATCTAGAATCCCTTCCACCTTCTCTTTCCCTTTATGACCCTTTTGTTGGTGTAAGCCTTAGAGGCCAGTGTATTTCTTAGTCTTACATTTGTATCTTGCTATTTTATATATATATATATATATATATATGATATGAGGCATTCCAGTTTATTGTGTTACTTGTTTAAACATAATAAAGTCCTTAGAATAGAAATTTCAGTTTAATAGAATATCAAGTATATGACTTGATCGTGAGACACTATTGAACAATGAAATCCTATTCTTAAATATCCGTAGTCAAGTATTTTATTAATAAGGACAATAATAATACATTGAGACTATTATGTGTGCAGACTGATGACCATATCTCACAGGTCATGGATATGAGATATCGAGTCGCCACATAGGTACACATTAGAGTAATGATGTACTGGATTGACCCACCATGAGAACACTACATGGAACGTTGTGTGAGTGTCATAAGTAGTTCTCATAGTGACAATGGTGTATGCAAAACTATCACCTGAAATCGCTACGATCCCTACATGAGGAGTCGTGTGCTTTAATATCGTCAAACGTCATCTGTAATAGGATGATTATAAAGACGGTCATTGGGCATACCACGAGCCATGCAGAGGGATGTGAGTGACCTAGATGGAATTTGTCCCTCCTACATAACAGGAGTAATATATCTGTGGGCCCCCGATAGAGTGAGATCGTAAAATGCATGGCCGTCTTTGAAATGAGTCAATATGAGATATTGACCTCATTTGTTGTTAAGTCTACTCGGGTATCAAGGAACATGATATTGAACCATACAAGGGTGACACATTCTATGTCTTGTGTTCAATATAGATATATGGACAAAGGGATAATAATGCACATGAATATTTGTCACAGAAAGGTTTCGTCAAATCACTGACTTTCTCACTACTTAGGTAGCAGTGATGTATTGCTAGATACCGCTCACTGTTTGTAATATTAAATGGGATTTAATATTACTACTAACGTTTTGGGAACCTATAGGGTCACACACATAAGAGCGGATTAAAAGAACCATTAAAAGGAGAGTTGGACTTTTCTATTGGGCCTAGTGCATAATACATGGGGCTTAGGTCAAACGCTGCTCACTAACTCACTTAAGGAGGTGCTGCTATAAGTAGACCACCTAAGCTATTGTGCCTACACGGTTTTGTTTTACCCTGGCCGCACATAGAGAGTGACAGTGAGCAGCAGGTCTCGGTTTTGAAGCTAGCACTTTGAAACAGAGACGCTTCGGGTTTGTGACGTTGGACGTTCACGGAATCTGCTCGTGTGGATACCTTAGAGACATCGTTCGTGCGGTGTTCGTGATAGACGATTTTAATCAACTGTCATCGCTTCAAGAGGTAAATCTTCTAACCATGAATCATGACCATTCGCAAGGATACTTCGATGGGAATTTTTCCGCTGCGTTATTTTTTTTTATACGCAAATTCCCAACAGTGGTATCAGAGCCGCTTGCGAAACCATGATTCTGTTACGTGGTTTACCTGTTATGTATGATAACATGTTTATAATGTGAATCATTTTTCTGAAAATTGTTTTCTGAAAATCATTTGCATCCGTTTTGCGAAACCTTGTTTCTGTAATTTTCGTATGTATATGATATATGCGTCTATTGCATGTTTATGTATATATGCGATATGTACATTGGTTCTGGAATCCTTATTATGTTCTGCGATGGCGTCAAGTGTTGATTTTAAACATGATCGATTTCAGTTCTCTGTTGGCGGCGTTAAGGGGTTTCAGACATGAAGAGTTCATGTTCTTGCGGCTGAGGTTCCAAGGGTTGAAACCCTAGCCGCTGTTCCTTGCAACGTGAAGTGTTCACGGGACCCCCGTGCTACCTCTGCGTAGTGTGTTATTTCCGAATTCAAAATTTTGAAATCTTTTGTATCACTTAATAATAATATTAATAATAATAAAAGAGGTATTACTATTGTTTGTTATTATTTGTGTTGTGATGCATGGTGGATGGTTATGGCCTTAGTCTTTTGGTTTATTTTAAAATACGGCCTGTGTGCCGTGCCTTTCTCTTATATTCCATATGTATATTCTTTTCTCATCTCACTCCCCTCATATGTAAAATGAGGTTTCTGTTTATGTAATGTAATGATGGAGACAAGAAGACGTTATCCCGTGGGAGATCATGCTTGGAGAAGCTTGGATCCTCCAAGGTTTCAGTTTAGATTCTCTCATTGGCTTGGGAGAGTCAATGCGTTAGGGGCCATAACCATATCACATTTATTTGCCTTATATATGTATGAGATGCATGTATGTATATAGTATGTTAAAAGGAGTTTAACTAATATATGTATGAGATGCATGTATGTAAATAGTAAGTTAAAGAGTTTAACAAATGATGAGATCGAATTTTAATCAAATCCCTCAAAAGGAAATATTAAGTCACATTTAAAGGCCTTCCAATGCATGGCACTCGTCAAGACTATGATCGATTAAGTGTGGGTCTGCCAAAGCGGGGTACCTTTATCTATACTAGTAAGACACGATGGGACAAATGTAATGTTCAACTGCTATCCATTGGGTCTGACTTAACTAAGCCAACTTCAATAGGATTGAAAGGCTTAGAGGCTTATAAGTTGGGCTTTAGTCCATGTGATGGATTAGAATAAGAGTTATTCACCCAACTGTCCAAGAGTTGCATGAGATGCAATCGGAAAGTGTTTCCTACCTATATAACCGAATTTTGAGTGATCATCCAAAGCTGACTTAAAGCTAGGTGAAATATGGATCTTGGCCCACTAGAAAATCTTCCAACGGGATTTTCCGAATCAATGATGAGGGTCATTGTTTTGAGTAAAATAGTGGGAGGCGTATTTAATTAAAGACCTTATTAAATAACTTCATGGCATGATACTTATATTTTGCATATTTATTTCTGTAGATTACCATGGCATCAAACACATCAAGTAACCTGTCATTGCGATCCGTCCTTGAGAAGGATAAACTATCCGGAACAAATTTTCTGGACTGGTACAGAAACTTGAGGATTGTCCTCAAACATGAGAAAAGGTTGTATGTTCTTGAGGAGCCTATTCCTGAGGAGCCACCGGCTGCAAATGCTCCTAGGGCTGACAAGGATGCTTATAAGAAGCATCAGGATGACGCCTTAGACGTCGGCTGTCTTATGCTTGCTACCATGACCTCTGAGCTGCAAAAGCAACATGAGACCATGGAGGCGTACGATATGATCGTGCACCTCAAGCTGCTCTACCAAGAGCAAGCAAGGCATGAGCGGTTCGAAGTTTCCAGAGCCCTTTTCCAGTGTAAATTGGCAGAAGGAAGCCCTGTGAGTCCTCATGTACTCCAGATGATCGGGTACATTGAGAATCTCGAGAGACTGGGATTTCCTTTAGGCCAAGAGTTGGCCACCGACTTAGTTCTGCAATCGTTGCCTGAGAGCTATAGTCAGTTTGTCATGAACTATAATATGAATGATCTTGACAAACCTTTGCCAGAATTGTTGAGCATGTTAAGAACTGCTGAACAAAATATTAACAAAGGAAAGGGGAAGGCCATTTTGATGGTCCAGGCTGGAAAAAGCAAGAAGCAGCCCAAGAAGCCCATGTACAAACAAAAGGGCAAGGGCAAGGCCATCAACAAGTTCAAGCCTAGTACTTCTGGCTTGAAGCCTGTGGGTGGTGTGGCTAAGGAAGGCAATTGCTTCCACTGTGGTCGGACCGGACATTGGAAGAGGAACTGCCCAAAATACCTGGAAGAAAGCAAGAAGAAGAAGGGAAGTGAGACTTCCACTTCAGGTGTGTTTGTTATAGAAGTCAATTTATCTACTTCTGCATCATGGGTATTAGATACTGGATGTGGTTCTCACATTTGTACAAATGTGCAGGATCTAAACAGGAGTAGACCATTGGAAAAGGGCGAAGTCGACCTACGAGTTGGAAATGGAGCAAAGGTTGCTGCTTTAGCTGTAGGGACTTATGTATTGACTTTGCCCACTGGGCATACTATTCAGTTAGAGAACTGTTATTTTGTGCCTGCAATTAGTAGGAATATCATTTCCATTTCTTATTTGGACAAGATTGGTTTTTCTTTTATAATAAAGAACAAAAGTTGTTCTATTTATTTGGATGATATTTTCTATGCTAGTGCACACATGAGTAATGGGCTTTATGTCCTTGATCTTGAAATGCCCATCTATAACATAAATACTAAGAGGTTCAAACCAAATGAGTTGAACCCGTCTTATCTTTGACATTGTCGTTTAGGCCATATAAATGAGAAGCGCATTTCGAAGCTCCATAAAGATGGACTCTTGGACTCGTTTGATTATGAATCATATGAGATATGTGAGTCTTGTTTATTGGGAAATATGACCAAAGCTCCATTCACCGGAAAAGGTGAAAGAGCTAACGATCTTTTGGGTCTTATACATAGCGATGTATGCGGACCCCTAAACACATTAGCTAGAGGTGGTTTTCAGTACATCATCACATTTACTGATGATTTCAGTAGATATGGATTTGTGTATCTTATGAAACATAAATCGGAATCCTTTGAAAAGTTCAAGGAATTCATAAATGAGGTACAAAACCAACTTGGTAAAAATATTAAAACTCTTCGATCAGATCGAGGTGGTGAATATTTGAGCCTAGAGTTTGATGATCATCTGAGAGAGTGTGGAATTTTATCTCAACTCACTCCACCTGGAACACCACAATGGAATGGTGTTTCTGAGAGGAGAAATCGAACCTTGTTGGACATGGTTCGGTCTATGATGAGTCATGTAAACCTTCCAAACTCTTTCTGGGGACATGCTCTATTAACAGCAGCGTTTACACTTAACCGTGTTCCATCCAAAACGGTAGAAAAGACACCATATGAGATATGGACTGGTAAACGACCCAGCATGTCTTTTATGAAGATTTGGGGTTGTGAAGCATATGTAAAATGTCAAGTTTCTAATAAGCTTGATCCTAAATCTGATAAATGCTTCTTTGTGGGGTATCCCAAAGAAACCAAGGGATACTATTTCTATAATCCTTCCGAAGGCAAAGTGTTTGTCACACGGACTGGTGTATTCCTAGAAAAGGAGTTTATCTCCATAGGAACCAGTGGGAGGAAGATAGAACTTGAAGAAATTCAAGAATCATAGAATAGTGACCTACCATTGGTAGAACATGAGCGACCTTCACAAAATGCTGTGGAGGAACAACCTGCTCTAGTAGCACAAGACCAGCATAGGTCTAACAGGATACGTCACCAGCCTGAGAGATATGGATTTCTCATGACTCCACAAGGTGATGTATTGCTCATGGATCAAGATGAGCCTGTGACTTACCAGGAGGCCATCACTGGCCCAGAATCTGAGAAGTGGCTTGAGGCCATGAAATCTGAGATGGATTCCATGTACACCAACCAGGTATGGACCTTGGTAGAGCCACCTGAAGGGTTAAAACCCATAGGGTGCAAGTGGGTTTTCAAAAAGAAAACTGACATGGATGTTAAAGTACATAACTTTAAGGCGCGATTGGTGGCTAAGGGTTTCAAGCAAATTCATGGTGTCGACTATGATGAGACCTTTTCACCTGTTGCGATGCTTAAATCCGTCCGGATCTTACTTGCTATCGCTGCATACCATGATTATGAGATATGACAGATGGATGTCAAAACTGCTTTCCTTAATGGAAAGCTTCTTGAGGATGTGTACATGACACAACCTGAAGGCTTTGACATTTCAGAGGATGCCGGAAAGGTATGTAAATTGCAGCGATCAATCTATGGATTGAAGCAAGCTTCCAGAAGTTGGAACCTTCGTTTTGATGATGTTTTAAGACAGTATGGATTGATCAAAAATGAAGATGAACCTTGTGTCTACAAGAAGGTTAGTGGGAGCATTGTTGTTTTTCTAGTGTTATATGTAGATGACATATTACTCATTGGAAATGACATCCCTACACTACAAAATGTAAAGACATGGTTAGGGAATTGCTTCTCTATGAAAAATTTGGGTGAAGCTACCTATGTATTGGGAATCAGGATCTATAGGGATAGATCGCTAAAATTGCTTGGCCTAAGTCAGAGTACATACATAGACAAAGTGTTGAGATGCTTTAACATGCATGAATCTAAGAAAGGACTCTTGCCTATGTCACATGGTATATGCCTATCAAAGGCACAATCCCCTTCCACTCAAGAAGAAAGGGATCGCACGAGTAAGATTCCATATGCATCCGCAATTGGATCTATCATGTATGCCATGTTATGCACTCGACCAGATGTATCGTATGCTTTAAGCATAACGAGCATGTATCAGTCTGATCCCGGTGAAAGTCACTGGTCTGCTATCAAGAACATCCTTAAGTACTTGAGAAGAACTAAGGATTCGTTCTTGGTATATGGAGGCGAGGAAGAGCTTGATGTAATAGGTTACACCAATGCTAGCTTCCAGACCGATAAGGATGATTCCATATCGCAATCTGGTTATGTGTTCTGCCTGAATGGCGGGGCGGTGAGCTGGAAGAGTTCAAAGCAGGAGACAATCGCCGATTCTACTACAGAGGCTGAGTATATTGCCGTCTCCAATGCAGCAAAGGAGGCTGTTTGGATCAGGAAGTTCATTACTGAGCTTGGTACAGTTCCTAGTATTGTGGACCCCATTGATCTCTATTGTGATAACAATGGGGCCATTGCACAAGCTAAGGAACCTAGATCTCATCAGCGATCCAAACATATACTTAGGCGCTTCCATCTCATTCGAGAGATTATCGATAGAGGAGATGTGAAAATATGCAGAGTACCAACACTTTATAACGTTGCTGACCCACATACGAAACCTCTTGCTCAACAGAAGCATGAAGGTCACACTAGATCGATGGGCATTAGATTTATGCCTGATTGGCTCTAGTGCTAGTGGGAGATTGTTGGTGTAAGCCCTAGAGGCCAGTGAATTTCTTAGACTTACATTTGTATCTTGCTGTTTTATATATATATATATATATATATGATATGAGGCATTCCAGTTTATTGTGTTACTTGTTTAAACATAATAAAGTCCTTAGAATAGAAATTTCAGTTTAATAGAATATCAAGTATATGACTTGATCGTGAGACACTATTAACAATGAAATCCTATTCTTAAATATCCGTAGTCAAGTATTTTATTAATAAGGACAATAATAATACATTGAGACTATTATGTGTGCAGACTGATGACCATATCTCACAGGTCATGGATATGAGATATCGAGTCGCCACATAGGTACACATTAGAGTAATGATGTACTGGATTGACCCACCATGAGAACACTACATGGAGCGTTGTGTGAGTGTCATAAGTAGTTCTCATAGTGACAATGGTGTATGCAATCCTTCGACCTGAAATCGCTACGATCCCTACATGAGGAGTCGTGTGCTTTAATATCGTCAAACGTCATCTGTAATAGGATGATTATAAAGACGGTCATTGGGCATACCATGAGCCGTGCAGAGGGATGTGAGTGACCTAGATGGAATTTGTCCCTCCTACATAACAGGAGTAATATCTGTGGGGCCCCTGATAGAGTGAGACTGTAAAATGCATGACCGTGCTGAAATGAGTCAATATGAGATATTGACCTCATTTGTTGTTAAGTCTACTCGGGTATCAAGGAACATGATATTGAACCATACAAGGGTGACACATTCTATGTCTTGTGTTCAATATAGATATATGGACAAAGGGATAATAATGCACATGAATATTTGTCACAGAAAGGTTTCGTCAAATCACTGACTTTCTCACTACTTAGGTAGCAGTGATGTATTGCTAGATACCGCTCACTGTTTCTAATATTAAATGGGATTTAATATTACTACTAACGTTTTGGGAACCTATAGGGTCACACACATAAGAGCGGATTAAAAGAAGCATTAAAAGGAGAGTTGGACTTTTCTATTGGGCCTAGCGCATAGTACATGGGGCTTAGGTCAAACGCTGCTCACTAACTCACTTAAGGAGGTGCTGCTATAAGTAGACCACCTAAGCTATTGTGCCTACACGGTTTTGTTTTACCCTGGCCGCACATAGAGAGTGACAGTGAGCAGCAGGTCTCGGTTTTCGAAGCTAGCACTGTGAAACAGAGACGCTTCGGGTTTGTGACGTTGGACGTTCACAGAATCTGCTCGTGTGGATACCTTAGAGACATCGTTCGTGCAGTGTTCGTGATAGACGATTTTAATCAACTGTCATCGCTTCAAGAGGTAAATCTTCTAACCATGAATCATGACCATTCGCAAGGATCCTTCGATGGGAATTTTTCCGCTGCGTTATTTTTTTTATACGCAAATTCCCAACACCTTTCCTTACTTTTCTATTTCCACCCCTCGCAAAACCTCTGGAGTGTAAATGCGACCACTTCTAGTCATTCCACCAATTCCTGAAATGTTGGTAACCACAGTAGTCCCGTCGGAAGGATTGGGTTGGACCTACATCTCATATTTCCATGGTACCGCTTTGGCGTCCTTGTAAGGGAAAGGACTTGGAACTCGGATGACGATTGGTGCTGGCCCACTTGGAACCGGCAAAGGCTTCTTCTCCGTATAGTATATCACCACTAGTTTTGGAGTGACTTGCTCGGGAATTGGCTGAAGATTAACCACAACCGTAAAAGGGGTTATCTTAATTGGGGTTGGGGAAGTTGTAGATTCAGCAACCATATTAATGGCATATTCATTTGATCCACAATCAATTAAGATAATCTTCATATCCATTAACTACTGCACGACTTGCCGAAACTCTGAACAGTTTTCAATCGAATGCCCCATGTTCCCATCGAAGTCACACCTTATCTCTCCATCGAGAGCCTCTTCTTCCGTGATCGGGATTTGGATTAATCCATATTTGCACATTTCTCTGAAAACAACTTTCATAGGAGTCCTGACATCGGCCACTTTACTCTTGAGAGTATGTTCCCATAAGCTCTCAATGGCATTGACTCCCAAACTCCCATGATTTGGCATAGGACCCTGTGCCACATTGGGAGCATCCTTCTGAAAGCTCAACCATTTGGCATTAATCATATCTTGCACCTTAAACTTCAAAGCTTTACAACTCTCGGTGGAATGACATGTGGCCCCATCGTGATATTCACATTGAGCATTTGGGTCATACCACTTTGGATAGGGAGGGTCTATTGGTCTTGTCGGGACAGGAGTTAGCACGGATTTGCTCACAAGTTGGCGGAATAGTTCGGTGTAGGCCATGGGTATTGGGTCGAAACGCACTGGCTTTCTTTCCGGGTTATACGGTGGTCTTGTTTGGCTGGTGTTTGGGTTTGGATTTAGGGGTTGAACGACTTGAGGTGGCATGGTAGGGTGTGTTTGATGTTGAGGAGGGTATGATGGTCGGTAAAGAGCCATCTGTTGAGGGTTTGGAAATTGTGAGGTGGCAGCGATGTATGGCTGGTTGGCTTGGTGATATGGAGGTGGTTGGTAATATGGGGCGTATTGGGCTTGGAAAGCGGGTGTTTGGTTCGGTCTCCATTGGTTCGGTTTCTTCTGTTCAAAGGTTACCGCATGTGCTTCTCCCTCTTTCTTTTCCACAAACGGGGCTTTCTTTGGGCCGTTCCCTACTTAAGTCTCGGTGATCTTGCCATTCCTCATTCCACTTTCAATTCTCTCGCCAATGATGACCATGTCAGAAAAATTTGATGACACACTCCCAATTATCCTATCATAGAAGGGTGACTGGAGTGTATCAATGAACATTGCTACGATTTCTTTCTCGGCTAAGGGAGGCTCCACCTGAGCAGCCAGTTCCCTCCATCGTTGTGCATACTCTTTGAAAGTCTCTACATCCCTTTTTGACATGTTTTGGAGTTGCATCCTATCGAGAGCCATGTCAATATTGTACTTGTACTGCTTCAGGAATGCATCTGCTAGATCTTTGAAGGATCGGATGTGTGCCCGCTCGAGATACGTATACCAATTTGAACCTGTCCCAGTTAAACTGTCTTGGAAGAAGAGAATCAAGAGCTTATCATCTTGGGCATATGACGCCATCTTCCTAACATACATGGTCAAATGGTTTTTGGGACAAGTGGTTCCTCGATAGTTGTCAAAATCGGGCACCTTAAATTTCGGCGGAATTACAACATTTGGCACCAGACAAAGTTCCGAGGCATCCCGAAGACCATAACTATTTACCCCTTCAATGGCCCACAGTCTTTCCTCTAGTACTTCCAGCTTTTCTTTAGATTGGGAATTCCCTCCCGACTGATTCACCGGAGTTTCTCCGTACATATTATGGGGAAATGAATATGGCATGGAGGAGGAACCGAAGTTTGGCATCATTTGAGCCTCCTGGAGTCCATGATGTAGGGTGTATTGTGGGGGCCTTGGATTGACAGAAGGTGTCACTATCGGGGTGATACCATCTGTAGGGTTGACAGTTTGTGTTTGGGTATTTCGAGAGCATTGGTGGGGATTTGTGTCTGAGTGATGTGTTCGGAGTTCTGAATGCCATCTTGTAGACTGGGGGCTGTTGGTGGTACAAATCCACGAGGCAAACCGTATGGGGGATTGTTCGGGTCGAATGAAAAATGAGTTTTGTTGAAACCTTGAATAGGAATCTGAGAAAAACCGGCCGGGATGAGAGGTGTGACTGACTGTCCTTCGTTCGATGCTGGAGGGTTCTCCTCTGTGTTCTTTTCCTTCTTCATTGCTTGTAGGATATCCATCATCTTAGTCATCTGATCCTTGATTTGAATGACTTCATCCCTGATCTCTTGAACTTCTTCTAGTTCATCCGCCATGGCTCTTGCTTGTGATCGAGTGCGATAAGGGTGTCTCGGAGCAATTGTTCAGAAGAGTCACACTGTTTTAATTAGAAAAAAAGTAAGAATATTGCAAAAAAGAAAAGGCTCTGGTGAAAACCACCTATGGAGTTATTATTTATTATTATTTTTTATTTTTTTCTTCTTGAATTAACACCTTGTGACTGACAAGAGATGGTCCCTCCATCCCACACAGAGAGCATTGTGTTCATAAGATGAAATGGAGTTGACAACAAATCTAGGGAAAGAACATCTCTCCACAATAGATGTTGTCTTAAACACACTAGCAATGTGAATAGAGACATCCCGACCTACCCTTTGCGCAGAAGGAAGAATCCTATAAGGCAAAGATGTAGTTGACGACATACTAAAGGGAGACCATGCTCCACGATAGGTGTCGTCGTAAGTCAAGTGTAAGAGTTGGACTGCGAAGGAATCATAGAGGCAAGAACAGATTTCATTAGAAGCAACACATAGATTGGGATTACATCATTGTCAAATCATAATTTTCAACGTTGTTACAACATTTCATCCTAAAGTCAAAAGCTTCGGTCTCTTTCTTTTTAACCCTCGAGCAAACCCTCCACACATTTGCATAAAATCGTCCAGTTCAGACGGGAGACGAAGCACAGGGTCCGCACATATTTGTTGTTCTGCCTTCTCAAAGCTTTGGACAAAATTCTTAATGCAATGGCTTAGCTCCAAACTCATGCTCACATATCTCTTTTTCCATATGTCAATATCTATCCCTCGCTCTCGCTCTTCTTCTCTCCACCACTTCACGGCATTCATTGCTTAGACCACGTGATCATGATAGCCGAGGTCCACCCCAAATCGGACTCCTTCTTGATTTTGACCATTAGGATATTTAATTCTTTGACCTTTTGTACCAATTCATCAGTCATCCTACTTTGTGCACAAATTTGCTTCTGTAAGTTGCTATTGACTCCCCTTTGTCTATCGACCTCCGCCTCCAATGACTTTCTCATACCTTCTTGCTGGATGACTTCTTCTTCTAACTGACGCTTTTCTTTTCTTAGCCGATGCCTTTCCGTTGTCAAGGACAATACTTTTCTTTCAAGATTCTGGACCTTAGCCATGATGCTTGGTGAGGCATTGTCTGTATTCATCTGGACTCTTGAGGTTGTGGAGATATCTGCACACAAATCTTTTAAGTGTTCATTTTCCTTGGCTAACTTCTCACAACGCTTCTGTCCAATGGCTATTTTTAACTCGGCATCTTGCTTTTGTCGTTCCATTTCCTTCATTTGTGCTTCTAGAACTTTCAGTTGTTCTACCAAAGGGGAGTGATCTTTATCTTTCATGCTTTCTGCCGGAAAGTTGACGGGACCTTTCCTTGATTTTCTCCATGCTTCATATTCTGCGACAATGATTAGGATTGGCCGTCCCAATTGTGCTCTCCCTGCCATCTTCACATCTTTCCATGCATTTCTGACTGATTTTGCCAACAACTTGGTATTCTCTCCATCCTCGTACCGGAAACAGCATCCGCCGAGTTGTTCTTCTCTTGGCATGGTTTGTGTCCAACAAAGCTGTCGTAAGACTATGGCAGGTGTGTAGGATATGCACCCTCTTGGACCCATCAAAGGAACATTGGGATAGTCACCACAACTATAAATGATATCTTGCCCCTGATGACCTTCGTACCATGGGCATACCCACCTAAAGGAGTCCCTTTCCACTTTGTCAAACTCGCTCTTCCATTCTTCTTCATTTAGCTGTCTCATAGGGATGTTATGGAAGCCTCTTAGCGGGTCTGAATGGTGGGTGATATAACCTTTTGCATACATGTGAGTCATGGCCCACACAAAGATCAACTGTGCACAACATCAGAGTTTCCCCTTTGGATTCCGTTGGCAAAATTCTAAAGTCAAAAGCGATTCAGCTAATACCGCCGGCACGGGGTTTTTCTTTCTTTCTACTGTGAAGAATACATCCATTGCCGCTTGATCTATCATGTCTAGCGCTGATGGAAATAGAACCAACCCGTATATTGTTAGTGCCAATACCCTCTCGAAGGTTTCCCAATCTTGTCGATCCATTAATTTTTTCAAATGATTTTCAAGAAGAGTTCGGGTTAACCCTCGCGAGTTGGAGTGCCCGATCAAGTTCACATCATTTTCAGGAAGCCCCAGTAACCCTGCTATGCTTGTAGTGGTCAAGTATTGCCCCAAGTGAAAGTACACGATGGGGTTTTTCTGCATTGGCAACCTTAACAGGCAAGCATATTCTTCAATGGTGGGAGTAATGTCCATGTTTGGCAATTCAAAACATCTGAGGTGGGGGTTCCAATACCGACACAAAGCACTCAAAGCAGCAGTCTCAACCGGTATGAAAATTAAGTCCAAGATCCCTCCATACTTCTTGGTGAAGCTTCTTCAACGTTCTTGAGGCAAAGATTGGCTCAGCTCTTTCAAATTCTCTATTGAGTTTAATATCACCCTGGAGCTCTTGGTGGTGGGAGCATGACTAGTGTGTCTGCTTTTTTCCATCTCTTGTAGTTAAAGGTGTTACCTCAAACCAAATTATCTGTGGAGGAAATTTTAATTTGTTAATAACATTCGGAAAGCAAGTTTACTTATGCATGAGAGTGTAACAAAATGCATGAATGACATATTAACAATGCATGACTTAAAGTACTACATGCACGAGCACACAATGAATAATAATGAATGTGACAGGATGCATGAATGAATGACATATGAAGGCGTCTGTGGAATGCATGCATAAAGTTGTGGAATGCATGCATAAAATCATTATGATGCATGTGATTATTCATGTTGCAGAAAAAGGTGGAATGTGCTCCCTTTTGTCCTACATGGGTCATATCCTAAAGTTTGAATTTATGAGGTCAAGACCCTAGTTTGGTAGGCTACTAATGGCATTTTAGGTGCATGACCTCTGGGACAGACCTAGACCCCTAAACATGTGGTCCTCAGATTACCCTCATCTAAAAAATGAGGACCCGAATCCATGTACCTCACCACAGGGACCAAAAAGTCACAATATGGCAGTCCATGTTCCGGTAGCAATCCGAGCGGGAGAATCAATGTCTGTCAGGGACGCAAAAGCATCAAAATAACATCACTGAAGCCCCTTCTAATCCTATGGCATTCCAAGACTCGGGTATAGAGCCCAAAAGTGTGTGAGTATGTGATGGTGGTGTGTGTGCTGGGAGCAAGCAAACCTGCACAAAACCAAAAAACTAAACCCCAAGCCTGCAAAAGAACAACCAATAAAACAAAGAGGGGTAAAACTAATATTTTTGAATTTATTAAAAAAAAATGCACAACCAACTATGGTAGGCCTTACCCTCAAAACTCCACAGTGGAGTCACCAGCTGTCGCGACCGTCCCGTCCGGGGGCCGTGAAAAGGGGATAAAAAAGAGGAGGAGTCGCCACTAAAATTTTTGTTGGGAAAATCTTAGAAAACCTAATTATTTAAAGGTAGACTGGTCTTAAAAAGAGAGAGAGAGAGATAAGTCCGGGAGTCGGTTACGAGTAGGGAAGGTGTTAGCACACCACATCGCCCGTTTAAAAAAGGTACCTCAAGTTAATTGTGCAAAAACATTTTAATAACCTTTTAAATATTTATTTTACCCCAAAAATTATTTACAAGAAAGAAATATTTTTTATTTTTTAATTTTTTAAATTTTTTAATTTTGAATAATTTTTATTTTTTGAATTTATTATTTAAGAAAAAACTAAATGAGGTTGAACATGACACATGAGTCCATAGGGCACCCCTAAAAATAGAAAAGTTTAAATATTTTTGATTAATTATTTTAACATAAAAAGAGACACAAAAAAGAAAAATTTAGTTTTAGCTTGACAAGATGGTTTATCTTGCTCCTACGTATTCCCGGGTGCGATGTGAAACTCAAAGCCACGTAGTTCTTATGGAAAAAAAGGCTTGATTGATTGATTGATTTTATATTTTGATAAGGATTTGATTTATTTATTTTATTTTAAAAAGATTTTATTTCAAGGTAAATTCACCTTTGCACAGAGTCCAAGATAGCAGTGTTATACGATAAACCCTTACAATTCATACAACACTTGAGGATGAATAAGTCCATACATCAACGTCGTGGATTGTTGCGTGAATTCAAAAGATATTTTTTTTATAAAATGAAATTGGGTAAAATTGATTAAAAATGTAAATTAAAAAAACATTTAATATTATTTTTTAAGGGATTCACTCTTGCACAGGGTTGAAGATAGCAAAGTTATACGATGAACCCTTACAATTCATACAATACTTAAGGATGAAAATCATACATCAATATTTTAGATTGTTGAGTGAATTAAAAAAAAGATTTTATTTCAAAATACTTTTAGTTAAATTTTATTTAAAACAAGGATTTAAAATATTATTTTTTTATATTTTTATGTTTTGATTTCAAATGTTTTTTTTAGCATTTTATTTGTTTCATTTTTAAATATCGAAGACCCCTAAGCGGGATAGAACGTGACATGTGTATCCACAGAGCGATCCCAAATCTATGGAATTGAGTGTGATACGTTTCACAAAAAAATCCTAAAAAAACAACTTAAGTGCTTTGTTTTGTTTATTCTTTTATTTTTATCAATCTGATTCTTTTTTTTAGATGAAGCCCACTTGATTTGGGTCAACAAACTAACCCAAGAACCCAACAACCAACTCACTTTACTTTTATTGAAATGAACAACAGTGGAATAATAATAAAACAATAAAATAAAACAAAATAAAAAAGGGAAATATTAAAGTGCATGGCATCAGATAGTAACAAATGGAAGAAGCAACATTACGGGAACAGAGAAACCAAAGGACCTTGGTCCTTCCTGCGCAGCGCGGCACCGGGAGGCAGCTCGCGACGGTTCGAGTGACGGAACGGCGAGGCAGGGGACACGGCGGCGGCGACGTGAGGAGGCCGGCATCGCAGCTGTTCGCGTGGCAGATCCGGTTTGCTTGTGGTTCGCGAGTTGCATATCCGGTTTGCGAGTGGCAGATCGTGGCCGTCCTCCCACTCCGAGCGGCGGCCGGACGGTGGCGTTGTGGTGGTCGACGGCGCAGAGGAACAGAGAAGGAGGAAATGATGAAAAACTTGTAGTTTCTGGGAGATAAGTGATAAAATATGTCTTTTGCTGAAGAGGGGAGATCAAGAGAGGTCTCAGGGTGATTTCTTTTTCCCTCTATTCTTGCTCTCCTCGGAATTTTTAATCCCCCCCCCCTCCCCTTTACTTGTGTTTCTGATTTGGTATTTATAGAGAAGTAGATGAACTCCGCCTCCTCCTTGGGACCAGATTAATGGAGTGTTGCAGTGGTTCATCTTCCTCTAGTCTTCTTTCAATTTCCATTTATGTGTCTATTTTTCTGATCTAGGCAAAATGCTCTTCCCCATGATTGAAAACTAACCAAAAATGGGAGCCTATTTGCTTGAGCCTTGTGCTAAGAAGGGCTACATTGGTGGAGTGAATTAGTGGAGAAAAATTTCAGAAGAAGTTTTTTATTTATTTGTTTATTTTATTTATCATTATTTTTTTCAAAACTTTAATTAAAAAGGCATCCGGACAAAATTAGGTGTTCACAATATATATGCATGTCAGATTGGCATAACAGATGATAAATGATGGAGATAGACCATTGGCTCTGTTATCGTATTAAATTTCATCCTAAAACCAATTAGTGTTAAGTAGAGTTTCCCAACATGCATATAAATCACACCATAGGATATGAGGCAGGCGATGTGGGACTTTCAACATGATTATCATTTACCAAAACAAATAATTCTTTTATTTTAAAAATTACTTGTATAAGGAAATTAGAAGGATTATGGGAAAGAACTTATAACTTTTTCCGTGGACATACATGGCTAGAAAGTTTTTAACTAAAAAATTTGTAACGATAGAGGTTTGCGGGTTTCTAAATTCTTTTTTTAAAAATATCCCTTATTTAAACATTTAAACGTTTTATAAAAGAGTTAAATTTTGAAAATAGTGTAAAGTTTTTTTATACTCACAGTTAATCACAAATCATTCTATATATGACTTTTAAAGAGATTGTACTCCTGGAAGAATATGTATCTATCTTTTGGTGGTAGGATTGTTCTCCTAAACTCAGTTCTAAATGGAATTCCGGTTTATTTTTTTTATCTTATATGAAGATGCCTTCTAAGGTATGGAGGGAGGTGGTTAGAATACAAAGGGAGTTTCTTTGGGGTGGTACATCCGGGGCTAAGAAGATTCCATGGGTCAATTGGTCAGATGTTTGCAAACCGAGGGCGAGGGGGGACTTGGAGTGAAGAATCTTGCTTTATTCAACCTAAATCTTCTTGGAAAATGGAGATGGAGAATTTTGGTGGATAAGGAGGCTTTTCAGGTAAAGGTGTTAATTGCCACATATGGCGAGGCTTTGTGTACTAATCCTAACCTGGGTGTAGGGGGGTTCCACTAGGCTCTTGTCGGTTTGGTGGAAAGACCTGCAAGGGGTCAGTTGTAGGCGAGGCGTAGGAGGTGATTGGTTGGTGGATGTGGTGTGTAAAAGACTTGGAGATGATAGGTCGATCCTTTTTTGGAAAGATAAATGGATTGGGGGCTCTCCTTTGCTAGCAAATTTTCCAAGACTTTGTGGTTTCCTCTTTGCAAGATGAGGCTATATCCGTTTTTGGTAGGTGGGAGGAAGGTGTCTGGGTTTGGGATTTTAAGTGGAGAATGAATCTTTTTGTGTGGGAGGAAGCGTTATTGTTTTAATTCCTAATTTTCTTAGTTCATTCTTCTTGTATCATAGAGAGGATTCACGGATCTATAAGCTTCATCCATTAGGGACCTATGTGGTCAAATCGGCATATGATTTTCTTATCGATAAGAGATTTAGCAACAACATCTTTCAGATTTGGAGGTAAAAGCCTTTAGTTGCTTATGGAAAAGTCATGCTCCTCTTAAGGTAGTAGCTTTTTCATGGCAATTATTATTGGATAGGTTACCAATTAGGATAAACCTTTTTAATATGAAGGTTTTAGGTGATGATGATGATTTGCTTTGTGTATTTTGTAGTTCATATTACAAATATGCTTTGCACCTATTTTTTAGTTGTCCTTATATTTTTTCTTTATGGTCCCACATTTTCCTTTGGTTGGGGGTCATTTTCCCCTATGCTAATTCAATGTTACATTCTTTTGTATTATTTGTGGAGGGGTGTAATAGGCGGGTAAACAAAGGGGATTGGTTATTGTTGTGGCATTCAATTATTTGGTGTATATGGGAGATTAGGAACGGTATTGTATTTTGAAACGACAAAACATATATAATCTACCTGTTAGATAGGGTGAAGGTTTATTCTTGAAAATGGTTCTCCTCAGATTCTAACGGTGGCATTACCTTCTTCTCGGATTGGTGTATAGACCTAGTACACTATCTTAGTATGAGTAGGAAGTAAATAGGTGTCCTATGGGCTGTTGATCCAGGTTATTGTATTCAGACTTTTTGTATATGGATTTTTGAGTACCCATTGTACTTTATTAATGATACTTTTATCCTTTTTCAATATATATATATATATATATATATATATATATATATATATATATAGATATATATATGACTTTTAAAGTAATTGTGATAAGAGTCAATCAATTTTAATAATGTGATAATTTATAATTGAATGACAATATTAAAATTTTTCACACTAACAATACATATAAAATCCTTTACAAAATAGAGTTCATCCTTCATCCTTCATAATATCATTGACCGGTGTTAATTTGGGTCTGTTTATGTGAAAATTGCTAATCAAACGAATAAGAATTCAGCCGAGAAACACGTATGGATTTTGAAGTGATCTAGTGATTTGGTACCAAGGACAAAATTCAACCCTCAGCAAAGGTTCCCAAACTATTAAAGAAAGTGTTTGGTTTGAAGGTGAACTAGGAAGCTAGCTAAAATTGCATAAAAGCATTAAAGGAAACCAAAAAAGGAAAACGATAAAGAAAAGATAAATAAAGTAAAGAACAAAAACAATATTAATAAGTTGTTTGTTGGATTAGGGGTTCTTAAAATTGTCATGTACAACTTGTATTTATAGGCAAAATTGTAAGCTATGCTAAAGCCACTCCTATTAGCCACTGACACCTATTTTCTAGCAACATTATGCACATCATGGCTGACAAAAATGGTTAACATTTAGCCACTAAAACCATCAGGCAACAAAAAATCCCCTTCCTTTTAGGCATATCCCACGTTCTTCCATAGTGGCTTGGTTAGTGGTTATCCAACAACAACCTGAAGCTTAGTGGCATCTAACCATATCTATCCACTATCCCTCCATTTTAGGACTCAGTGGTTTTTTAATTCTTTTTTGGTGATAACTGTAACACCCCCATTAGGCATTACTTTGTAACACTTGCAAAAATAAATTAAAAAGAAATTAGCTGGTTGCTTTCGGAAATTGATTTACTTTAAGTCAGAAAATCTGGGTATAATTTTTTTTTCCTTAACCCTTCGGAATAATATGATACACACAACACAATATTACATTCACCCTATACTTGATATCACACATATACCAATTTTATTTATAAACTAACCCTTCACATCATACAATTCTTTTTCTCAAAAGTCTTTTCTCAAAACTATATGAAAATTATCATGACACACATACTAAACTTCTTAAAACATACATCCTCAAACACAAACATAAGCTGGTCGCTTTACAAGACACTGACTGTTAAGACCCCGTGATCATCCCTATGATCACACACCTCTTCCCCCAATCCAGACTTAAGTCTCCGAGTGACTTAAGGAACTCCTCTGCAACATCTGTACTCGCATATCAAGGTACAACAGCCAAAACCAGAAGAACAGAAATATGCAAGGGTGAGAACCAATATATGGATTTTAAAATGATAACTAAATGCGCACCACACACAAAATAACATATACACATATATATATATTCACAACCACATAAAATTATCAGAAATAAACAAGATAGTTTATCAAGGGGTCTCATACCCAACAGTCATCGTCATTTGCAAAAATGCACGACATTTCAAGGTTCAACATCTAACTTTTATACCTAATCTCCGGAGATTCCAAACCTCTTTTCATTTTGAGCAGATCAGGCTCTTGCATGGCATATTGTCAACGAAAGAAACAATGGTCAACACAATACATGGCACACTGTCCAACTTCTTGGTACAATGGTAAACACGGATCATGGCACACTATCCGAACTCCCGGCACAATAGTCAACACAATACATGACACATCGTCCAAAACTCCCGGCACGATGGTCAACACAGAACAATGCACATTGCCCATCAAGGTACAAAGGTGAACGCGAGACATGGCACATTGTCCAAAAGTTCTAGTACAATGGTCAATACGATAAATGCAACATTTTGTCCATAAAAACAAATTGCCCATTAGGGTACAATGATCAAATTTACATGACGCATTGTCCGTCAAGGTACAATGATCATCGCGATAAATGGAACATTTGTCCATTAAAAACACATTGTCCATTAAAGTACAATAATCAATACCGGCACGTCTGCCAACTAATATATGTAAAACATTTTTTTTTCGTCACTTTTATTGGTCGTTAATTCTTTCCTTGTCGAAGCTCAAAGGCTTACGACCATCCAAATTTTTAAACATTTAAGTACGTCTTTCAATTTCGATAATAGGACCCCAAGTCCGAATGTGCAAATCACGAAGGCCTAGACCGATGCATTCAGCCTCAGGTTCGTAGATTATAAAGCACAAAACTTATATAACTTTTATAGGACAAAATAGTCAATAACTTCACCTTTTGGACATACAGTCCATATCATAGAATACTAGAACCCCGACGTCTCGGCCACTAGGTTAGTTTTTCATCTTTAAAATCATTTTCGCTCTGTAAAACACAAATAAAAAAAAATCTCCTCAACTTATCCAAGTTGTCAGATATAACACCATTGTATAAAACTAATTTACATAAAATCCTTTTACGTTGGAAATTCATTTATAAAATCATCAAATCTCTTAAAAACTTATTTTCTTCCAGAAATCTTTGTTTTCAAAATTAGTTCTAAAAAAAAGGTTGATTTGAGATTAACTCTCGGTTCTAACAAATATTCCTGTTTTAAAATACTTTCCGTAAATATTTTCGGAATTAACCGTCGTTTGGCATTACAAAACGTTTTAAGTCAAAATTTGACTTTTCCAGTAAAATAATTTTCTCAACACCATAATAAAATTATTTTTGAAACTTATTTTTTTATAATAACATTTTCTAATATTTAGAAATTTCTAACATAAAAATCAGTAATACTAAAATATTTTCACGGTTACATCCTCATTGTGACTCATAAAACACTCTTACGCCGTTAAATCATTAAAATAAAAGTATTTTCGACTATTCCACATTTTTAACCAAAAAAATAATTAAGTAATATTATATTACTATATTCCACGAGTTAAAAGTTCAATATTTCTTATAAAGCTTTTTAACGCTTTTATCTTTTTTAATTAATTGAGCATTGACCACTGTTGGGCTTTTCACTCAACAGTCAACATACATAAACATTTCACATCAACATTATAGCATATAATGCAGTTTATAACATGCATTAAAATATAATAACAATTAACTGCATATAATCAATTAAAAGCATATAATAATAGCAAATAAATTAACTACGCAAGTTACCACAAACACACTCAAATAAATTATACAGACCACATACTAATAGCATATAGCTATCGGAAAAATCCCTCAGGTACTCTCCCCTTACCTGTTGGAGGTTTCCCTTTCCGAAATAAATTCCGTCGAACCTCCGATCTCCGTAAAACTCATACACGAGTTACACAGAAATCATCCTTCAACAAACCACAATCAAAAACATCAATCAAACAGCTAAATACACCTATTTTACAATATGAAGGGTTTCGGCCATGAGGTGTTCATGTGGCTAAGAATTTTTAAAAATTCCTAAGCTCTTGGATTTAACTATAATAGGTATTCATTAGATCAAAACAAGTGTTATACTTGAAAAATTAAAACAAAACATTTTTCCTCCTATCCTACATAGGTTCGACCATAAAAAAAATAGACTAGAGACTTTCTTTTGTTTCAACATCATGGATTTAATATACATATGTGCTAAAAAGATTGAATCAAGTATAGTTTTTCAAAAAAATTGAACAAAGTTCCTCCATCTACACAAGGTTAGGTTCGGCCTTGTCAAAAAATATAGGAAAGAAATTTTGTTTTACTCATGATTTTGAATACCACAATTGTAGATGATTACAAGATCATGGAAATTAGTTTCATGAAAATAGGAGTTTTCTATGATTTTCCATGGATTTTTGAAGATTCTAGATCTAAGAATATTAGAAAATGATGATCATGGCCTTGAATCATAAAAATGAATGAAGAACATGATATTGATTGAGTGAGATGAGTATGTTATACCTCTTGGATGTTGAAAAATGGTAAGGATTCAAGTAGTTTCTTCACAAATTTTGGTTATGGAAACTTAGAGAAAATGGGAGAAAATGTGAGGAAGACGATGAAGTTAGATAAAAATGAGTGAAATGACCTTGGGATGGTGTTTTGGCCGTGGGTTTCAAGGGTAATTAGGGTAGGAATTTGTCATTTTTAGGGACAATGTAGTAATCTTCACTTAGGTAAAGTTGTGATTAAACTTAGGACTTAAGGACAAATTAGTAACTTAACCCCAATGTAATCAGGACAAAATTTGTGGTGAGGATTTGTTGGAGATGTGGCTAATTCTCCACCACAAAAACAAGATGAAGATGCCTTAACCATAGTTATAAATTAACTAGGATAGGTTAGGTTAGGGCTATTTTGGTCTTTTTACACTTAACTCATCATTACGTTCATTAATTGCTAGGTGAGTCACCCCTATGACTCACCACCCTAGGTGGCAATATTTCTCAGCACCCGATGTCGGATTTTGTCTATGCACGTCCGTTCTCGACTCCGTCGATTACCCGATTTAGGTTTTTACGCTCGAATCAAGTATAATAACCTATTTATTTTAAAAAATTTCAAAATAACCTATATCGTTGGAAATAAGATATAACATCTATTCATTTCGTTCTCGGGTCAAAATTAGGTTTTCTGATCAGTAAAATCTTATTGTAAGTGAAAACGCAGACCGGGTTCTGTCTGAATTTTCAACCAAAAATTTAACCGTATACTTATAAAAATAAGTATAACATGAATATGACTTTGGTTTTCCCAAAATCATTTTCTAATTTTCAGATAAAAATATAAACGTTTATAAAATTTATACCGATCTTAGAAAGCAGAAAAATCAGGGTGTTACATTATTACCCCACTAAAAAAATTTTCGCCCTAGAAATTTCGTGACTCAAAACTAGATAGGATTTTCTTAATCCCAAGGTTTTACTTTCACAGGAAAGTATAAAGTTATAGAAGAACTTTGTCAATCTGAAATGAATACAGGAATATCCAGTGCGTAAAAAGATTATTTAATAGGTTCGTGGGTGTAAAAATACATGATCGGTACACTTTTACAAACAGGAATATAATAAAGTTCATTCTTTCACAAGAACTTTACCAAACAATGATTTAAAAGGATAACATTCCGACGAAATTCAGTCTGGATCACTTTCACCAAAAGTAAAAGTGACTAGATTAAGTCTCATCTAGAAACTTCTTTTATCAAGAAAATGTCTATCCCGAACAACAATAGGATAGTTCACAAACATAAAATTCCATAATAATTAGTTCAAAAATTGAATTTTGAAAAAAACACGATCTTTAGAAAAAGAAATGATCTGACCCCAAATCTAGACTGATCACATCAATCAAAAGAAAAAGGACTGGAATAAATTTCCTTCAAGAAGCCTTGATTCTCAAAAAGTCATATATATTATATACCAACTGAAAAGGTCAATAACATAAGAGACTCTATAGAGTCAAATACTCAAGAACATCAAACTACGATTATACTTAGAATTCTTTACAAAATTAAAAATTACGCGTCATTTAAGCTAATGCGACACTCCTTCTTGGGACATCACATGATAACCCGTTACGGAAAATAAAACTTTAAATTGTTGATCCACGCTTTGGTTTGCAATTCTTTGCTAGGTGTCCCTGTTGTCCACAACTGAAACATTTAACTCCTCTTAATGGGCAAGTCTTAGTCATATGGTTTAGGTCTCCACACTTGTAACATTTTTTGAGTTGGCCATGGCTTTGGTTCTTTTATCCTCCACTTCCTGATGCAACAGCAATAGGACAGTATGATTGTTGATTCTAGTTCTGATTATTTCCAAGTGTCGGAAATATGGTTTCCTTTGCACTTGTTTTCCTTCCTGATTCTGAAATTGATCTTTGAACCTAGATGGTCCTCCAACATTTCCTCTATTATCTCTTCCTTTCCTCATCTGCTCTATATGTCGACACATCTCGACTAGAGCTTGAAAACTTCTAAGTTGCAGTGGTAGTATAGATTCTTTGATCTCAAATCTTAAGCCTGCTTCAAACCTCTCACATTTCCATCTTTCATTAGGTTGCGCTTGAAAGAAACGGAAATATTTGGCAAACGATTCAAACTTCGCCGCATACTCCCCAACAGATAGATCTCTATGTTGTAACTGCAGAAATTCTTGTTCCTTCTCAATTCTAGTACTTTCTAAGAAATACTTGTTCAGAAATGCGTTTCAGAACACATCCCATGTAATTTCCTGCTGATCAGCTTCCAGAAGTTGTTTAGTACCTTTCCACCAGTACTCTACATCTCCTACCAATAGAAACATAGCATATGAAACCTTAACTCCTTCTGGGGTAAGAATGAGTTCAAAGATTTTCTCCAATTCTTGGATCCACAAGTCAGCTTTCTCAGGTTCAGTATCCCCATGGAACTGTGAAGGATTCTGGTGTCAAAATGTAATCAGACCTCTGCCTTCCGCAGTTTGTTGATTCTGAGCAGCCATAGTAGCTGTCTGCATAGTAATACCAGCTGCAACGTGTAACACCCCGAGTTTTTTTGTTTTCTAATATCAGAAATTTATATAAATATGTTTATATTTTGATCTGAGACTTAGAAAATTATTTTAGTTAAACCGAAACCTTATTTACACTCTACTTAACGGTAGAGAGTTACGATTAAAATTTAGGTTGAAAAGTCGGGTGAAACTCGGTCAGTGAATTTCACTGACAGTGTAATTATACTGATCAGAAGACATAATTTTGAACTATGAACGAAAAACTTCAGGTTTTTATTTAATTCCTAACGTTTTTTATTATTTTGAAATATTTCAATAAAAAGTGAAATATTAAATTTTATCCGGGTGATATCTTAATCGGGTAAGCGATGTAGCTGAATACGGGATTTCCGGGAGCCGATAGCGGATAATGCCAATGAGTCATACAAGGTGAGTCACCATGTGAATGCATTTATGATGCACATGGCATCATCATTACAAACAATAAGGAAATTGCACTTAGGTCGTTAAACTTTTCAAGTTTTGCAAATTGGTCCTTAATCAATATTGCACCTTGATCCTTATGAAACAAAATTCCTTGCCCCTTGGTCCCTATATATCACATCCCAAACCCTCCAGGAGCCCATCTTCATTTCTATAAAAGGCAAACATCATCTTCTACCTTAAGTTTCTTCATTTTTCACTTAAAATCTCTAAGTTACATAACCTTGTTTTGTGAGGGAAGTGTGTGATTTCTTGGCCATTTCTCAATTCCAAGAGGTAATATTTGTTCCTCATCATCATTAAGTATCATGTTCTTCAATTATTTTCATGATTCCATGCCTTGTTCATCATTTCCAATTCCTAGATCTAGAAAGTTTGAAATTCTCTAGAAAATCATAGAAAAATCCTAAAAATATGAAACCAATTTCTATGAGTTAGTTATCATCTCTACTGTCATAATCCAGGAGTATGAGTTAAACCAAAATTTCCTCTCTATTAATCTCTATGAGGCCGAACCCTACTTGTGTGGGTGTAGGAGGTTTTGTTTATTTTTTTAAGAAAGTGATCTTATATATCATCTTTCTAATATGTATGTATGTTGAATCCAAGTTGTTGTGTTCAAATAAAATCCCTAGCTCATGTTTCCATTGATGGCTGAAATTGAGTTTTGGAGGAATTGGAGTATTTGATTTCAATTCTTTATGTTAAACCATTAATCCTATGTCTTAAGTATTAAGGATCATTAATCCAAAGACTTAAGCAATTTTAGAAATTTTTAGTCACCAAACCTTAGCATGACCGTGACTTACTTATAGGGAATATGTGATTTTATTTGCTTGTTTTTAATTGGTTGATTGGGATTGTTGAAGGATAAGGAGTTGTATCATGTACGTGCGTTGACGGTTTCCGGATTTGGAACAAAGTTTTAATCGGGAGATAAATTCTTCAAGAGGTAAGAGGGGATTGCCTGATGGATTTTTCCGATGGCTACGTGCTATCAAGTTGTGGATCTGTATTATTTATCCGTGGTTGTGGTGGTTGTTTAATTTATTTTATGTCATGCTATTTTATATCGTGCTATTTTATCTGTGTTTATTTATTTGCAGTCATGTATTATAGTGCTTTGATGCATGATTTACCTGGGTTAATTGCTATAATTTTGTTGATGATTGTTGATGTTGTTTGTGGATTGAAAAGCCTGACAGTGGTCAGTGCTTAGTTAGTAATGAGGTTCAAAAGGATTAAAAAGTTTTTACGGGATAATGAGTTTTAAGTGATGAGAAATAGTAATATAATATTACTTAGGTTTATTGATTGGTTGAAAATGAGAAAAAGTTGAAAATATTACCATTTTAATGATTTATCAGTATGAGTGTTTTATGAGTTACAGTGAAGACGTAGCCGTGAAATTATTTTTGTACTGCTAATTTTTAGGTGAATAAATCCAAAGCATTGTAAAAAGTTATTTTATGAAATTAATCTTCAAAAATAACTTAATTATGATTTTAGAAAATTATATAAGTGAAAAAGATCAAGTTTTGACTTAAAGGACTTTAAAATGCTGGATGATGGCAATTCGGAAAAGTATTTATGGCAAGTAATTTTAAAGTGGCAGTCTTTATTTTAAACCAAGATGTAGTCTATATGACTCTCTTCTTGAAAAGTAAAGTTTTCAGAAAAAGATTTATTAGGAATTCGATGATTTTATAAAGAGATTTTTAATTAGGTTTGAATAGCTTTCTATAAACTAGTTTTACTCAATGGAGTTACTTCTGACAACTTTTACAAGTTGTACAGTTTTGTTTTAAACGAAAAATGGTGTACTAGTATTCTTAAGGCGCTATCGACATAGTGTCCTCTGGATTTGGTATCCTAATTAAGGTGTTAGGGACAAAAGGTTTTACATGCATTTACTTGGCAGATATGCGTATGGCACTAATCTGGATATCTTGGTGGACAAGATGTTCAAGATGGTGCAAGTTTTATTCTGGATATCTTAATAGAGAAGATATTCAAGAAGGCAAATCTGAATAGCTTAATGGGTAAGGTATTCAAGAAGGTGAAGGCGAATCTGGGTAGCTTAATAGATAAGGTATTCACGAAGGCGAATCTGGATATCTTAATGGAAAGGTATTCAAGAAGGCGTTCCTTATTTGGCAATTGAGCCTGATCATCTCATTTATTTGGTGTTTGAAGCTCCGGAGATTAAGTGTGAATTTAGATGAGGTATATGAAGTGTTCATGCATAGTTTTTAAATGATGATGTTTAGGGTGTGAAACCCATTGATAAACTATTTGCTTTGATATGAATGTTTATGTTATTATGAACATATATATGTTTATCTGTTTTCTTTTATGTCGAGCATGTAGTTGTCGTGTTAAATCCATATATTGGTTTCTCACTCTTGGATATTTTCTTATTGGTCTCTCTACTTGTGGAATATATTCTATCTAAGTATAGGTGGACCTGGAGATGCCCCTGGCGCATTCGAGGATCTTTAGGCCTGACCTTTAAAGCGACCGTGGATTTTAAGAATGACCTCTGGAGTCTTCTTTGTAGGTGTCGTATAGATTGACCAGCTCAATTAGAGCATTAAGTTGGTTTATAACCTTTTTAAGAGGAAAAATCTTTATGTCTGGCTTTAGAGAACCATTA
Source organism: Sophora flavescens (assembly GCA_030762895.1). Taxonomy (NCBI): domain Eukaryota; kingdom Viridiplantae; phylum Streptophyta; class Magnoliopsida; order Fabales; family Fabaceae; genus Sophora; species Sophora flavescens. Next base: position 90,620,105 of record CM061064.1, on the reverse strand, counting down.
TTTTGAAGTAAGACGTTTTCTGTTTCAAATAATGTATAATGATATCTTATGTTGTTTTTTTCCCCTAAAGGACCTATATTGATAAAGGTCTAGATGTGAAAATAATAGGTTGCAGTATAGTTGTATGATGCTTTCTATATATAATTATATATATATATATATATATATATATATATATATATATATATACACCCATATACGGTTATATTTGTGACCGGGTTATGTATGTCGATGAAAAGAAAAAATTTTACCATTATTTTTGTATTACGAAAAGTGTTAGAAAACATTATTTTCCGAAAGTAACCAGTGAATTATAATTTATTTTCCGCATTTGGGTAACTATGTAATGATCTAAGAGGGGGTGTCGCATTTGTGCTATCAGAGCTGGTCGAGTCTTTCGGGAATGTTAGGGAATAGATCTGTTATGTTGATGTTGTGTGTTCTCTGATTATGACTTGTTTGAATTACTTCTTAGAAGTAATGTGTGTTAATAAGTAAGTAAGCGTTTCATTTTCTGGTTGTGGTCTAACTGATTCCGTTTTATAGTCAGTTATGGAACTAGCACCAGAAGGTGGACGTGGACGTGGACGGGGTCGTGGAATGTCTCGTCCACATCCATGACCGCGTCCACGTCCTCGTCCACATCCACCTTTTGGTTCTGGTTCCATAACTGACTGGTCGCGCTGTCGCCACGCGCCAAAAAGCGAGCGATTACAAAATAATGTAGATAGGGAGCAACAACTCGGATATCGTCTCACAAGGACTCTTGGGTTGTTGTTAACAGAAAAAGTTAGGAATGGGGGGTTTTGGATTGAAATAAAATAAAGAAAACAAAGCAATAAAAACAGAGCAGTTAAGAGATTAACAAATATGCTAAAGATGATTAATCTACTGTTCTTGATTTCCCAACTATCATCGGTCCATGCAAGTTCCAAGCCCTAAGCAGATTCTAATCCCCTCCCGGTTGTAGCAACAATTTACAAGCGAAACCACTACTACAGATATATGTTCCTATTCCCGAATTAAGCAAACGGGGTTAAGCCCTCATGAACTAAGCGAACATGAATGAACACACGCGAATTAAGCAAACGCGATTTGATATAGGAACATAACATCACCGAAATAAATCAATACAACACTATACACTCCTGAATTAAGCAAACAGAAATATATAGCATAATATTGAAAAGAGAAAAGCAAACAAAACAGGAATTACATAACCTCAAGTGTGATGGAAATCAATTACAGTAGACTAATCTAGGAGACTAGCTCTCCATTACAGAAATAAACACAAAAGAAAAGAAAATAAACTACTAAAAACTACTACTACTGACTAACTACTCTGCCTCCTCAGTTCTGCCTTCAAACAGGCTTATATACAACTTCTGGTTTCCGCAGACTCGCGAGGCGAACACTGTCTCGCGAGGCGAATCTCTGCAACCGTTTGGTCTTCTCGCGAGGCGAAGCACGGCTCGCGTGGCGAGGAATGGAAAAGTCATGCCTTCTGGTCTTCATCCTCGCGAGGCGAGTCATCTATTCGCGGGGCGACACAGAAAGGATTGCAAATTTTCTGGCACAATCACCTTCAGGTTCGCGAGGCGAATGCATACTCGCGGGGCGAAAGCTCCAGATTTATTTCTTTTTATTAACCTGAAAACAGAAAATAGCATAAGTGCTTTATTTAACTCTAAATCAGCTAAATTAACCTAAAAATACTTTACAGACTCAAAATGCTGCTTAAAGACAATCTAGCCTAATTTGGGCGAAAATGATATAAAATTAGCACAAAGCCAAGGTTTTTCTAGTTATAAAACTACTCTAGCCAGAGGCTGATCACTGACCTATAAGACAAACTCAGTCAGTCTGCAACCAGAAACTGAAACGTATCCTTACCTGTCTAAAACACATTACTTCTAAGAAGTAATTCAGTCAATGTACCATCTATTGTTCATAGATTCTTCCAAGGTCTCGACTTCATCAAAACCTATCATAACACAACTTGTGGGCTATCACACATTGTTCCGACAAGGAAACAATTCAAGAAAGGTTTTACCAGAGATCACTCAACAAAAACATAATAGACCTATTCCCCAAGGTTCCCGAAAGACTCGACCAGCTCTGATACCACTCTGTAACACCCCCCTTAGGCATTACTTTGTAACGCTTGAGGAAATAAATTAAAAAGAAATTTGCTGGTTGCTTTCGGAAATTGATTTACTTTAAGTAAGAAAATCTGGGTATAAAAATTTTTCTCCTTAACCCTTTGGAAGAATATGATACACACGACACAATATTACATTCACCCTATACTTGATATCACACATATACCAATTTTATTTATAAACTAACTCTTCACAGCGTACAATTCTTTTTCTCAAAAGTCTTTTCTCAAAACTGTATGAAAATTATCACGACACACATACTAAACTTCTCAAAACATACATCCTCAAACACAAATGGAACATTTTGTCCATAAAAACATATTGCCCATTAGGGTACAATGATTAAATTTATATGACGCATTGTCCGTCAAGGTACAATGATCATCGCGATAAATGGAACACTTGTCCATTAAAAATACATTGTCCATTAAAGTACAATGATCAATACCGGCACGTCTGCCAACTAATGTATGTAAAACATTTTGTTTTCGTCACTTTTCTTTGTCATTCATTCTTTCCTTATCAAAGCTCAAAGGCTTACGACCATCCAAATTTTTAAACATTTAAGTACGTCTTTCAATTTCGATAATAGGACTCCAAGTCCGAATGTGCAAATCACGAAGGCCTAGACCGATGCATTCAGCCTTAGGTTCGTATATTATAAAGCACAAAACTTATATAACTTTTATAGGACAAAATAGTCCATAACTTCACCTTTAGGACATACAGGTCATATCATAGAACACTAGAACCCCGACGTCTCGGCCACTTGGTTAGTTTTTCATCTTTAAAATCATTTTCGCTCTGTGAAACACAAATAAAAAAAAAAATCTCCTCAACTTATCCCCGTTGTCGGATATAATACCATTGTATAAAACTAATTTACATAAAATCCTTTTACGTTGGAAATTCATTTATAAAATTATCAAATCTCTTAAAAACTTATTTTCTTCTAGAAATCTTTGTTTTGAACCTTAGTTCTAAAAAAAGGTTGATTTGAGATTAATTCTCGGTTCTGACAAATATTGTTGTTTAAAAATACTTTCCGTAAATATTTTCGGAATTAATCGTCATTTGACTTATTTTTTATAATAACATTTTCTAATATTAAGAGATTTCTTACGTAAAAATCAGTAGTACTAAAATATTTTCACGGTTACGTTCTCACTGTGACTCGTAAAACACTCTTATGCCGTTAAACCATTAAAATAATAGTATTTTCGACTATTCCACATTTTTAACCAAAAAATTAATTAAGTAATATTATATTACTATATTCCACCAATTAAAATTTCAATATTTCTTATAAAGCTTTTTAACACTTTTATCTTTTAATTAATTGAGTACTGACCACCATCAGGCTTTTCACTCAACAATCAACATACATAAACATTTCACATCAACATTATAGCATATAATACAGTTTATAACATACATTAAAATACAATAACAATTAACTGCAGATAATCAATTAAAAGCAGCTAATAACAACAAATAAATTAACTACGCAAGACACCACAAACACACTCAAATAAATTATACAGACCACATACTAATAGCATATAGCTATCGGAAAAATCCCTCAGGTACTCCCCTTACGTCTTGGAGATTTTCCTTTCCGAAATAAATTCCATCGAACGTCCAATCTCCGTAAAACTCGTACAGGATTTACACAGAAATCATCCTTCAACAAACTATAATCAAAAACATCAATCAAACAACTAAATACACCTATTTTCCTACATGAACGGTTTTGGCCAAGAGGTGTTTATGTGGCTAAGAATTTCCAAAAATTCCCAAGCTCTTGGATTTAACTATAATAGGTATTCATTAGATCAAAACAAGTGTTATACTTGAAAAATTGAAACAAAACATTTTTCCTCCTATTCTACAAAGGTTCGACCATAAAAAAAAGGCTAGAGAGTTTCTTTTGTTTCAGCATCATGGAGTTAATATACATATGTGCTAAAAAGATTGAATCAAGTATGGTTTTTCAAAAAAATTGAACAAAGTTCCTCCATCTACACAAGGTTAGGATCGGTCTTGTCAAAAAATATAGGAAAGAAATTTTTGTTTTACTCATGCTTTTGAATACCACAAACATAGATGATTACAAGATCATGGAAATTGGTTTCACGAAAATAGAGTTTTCTATGATTTTCCATGGATTTTTGAAGATTCTAGATCTAAGAATAGAAAATGATGATCATGGCCTTGAATCGTAAAAATGAATGAAGAACATGATATTGATTGAGTAAGATGAGTATGTTATACCTCTTGGATGTTGAAACATGGCAAGGATTCAAGTAGTTTCTTCACAAACTTTGGTTATGGAAACTTAGAGAAAATGAGAGAAAATGTGAGGAAGAAGACGAAGTTAGGGGAAAATGAGTGAAATGGCCTTGGGAGGGTGTTTTGGCCGTGGGTTTCAAGGGTAATTAGGGTAGGAATTTGTCATTTTTAAGGACAATGTAGTAATCTTCACTTAGGCAAAATTGTGATTAAACTTAGGACTTAAGGACAAATTAGTAACTTAACCCCAATGTTATCATGAAAAAATTTGTGGTGAGGATTTGTTGGAGATGTGGCTAATTCTCCACCTCAAAACAAGATGAAGATGCCTTAACCATAGTTATAAATTAACTAGGATAGGTTAGGTTAGGGCTATTTTGGTCTTTTTACACTTAACTCATCATTACGTTCATTAATTGCTAGGTGAGTCACCCCTATGACTCACCACCCTAGGTGGCAATATTTCTCAGCATCCGATGTCGGACTTTGTCTCTGCACGTCCGTTCTCGACTCCGTTGATTATCCAATTTAGGTTTTTACGCCTGAATCAATTGTAATAACCTATTTATTTCGAAAAATTTCAAAATAACCTATATCGTTGGAAATAAGATATAAAATCTATTCGTTTTGTTCTCGGGTCAAAATTAGGTTTTCTGATCAGTAAAATCTTATGTCAGTGAAATTTTTAACAAAAAATTTAATCGTATACTTATAAAAATAAATATAATATGAATATGACTTTGGTTTTCCCAAAATCATTTTCTAAGTTTCAGATAAAAATATAAACGTTTATTTATATTTATACCGATCTTAGAAAGCAGAAAAATCGGGTTGTTACAATAACAAATGCCCCCTGCATCTTTTAGCTGACGATGATAAGAGGAGGGTGAAAGATGCATTATGCCAACCGAATCCAGTTATTGATTTTAATACCGTACCGTTACCCTATTGACTACTCTAATTCTCAGCTGACATGATTCATTGAATTGTAGTATCTTCTTTCAGTACCCTTGCTCTCGACTAGCATTACTATGCTACATGTAGAAACTTGAATCTCCTGGATCTACTAGGTTTGCAGATAGCAGACATGATGTCTAAATGCCTCCCAGCTTTAATTGATTTAGATGATCCAAGAAACTCCAACCTTTTAAAAATTATGGGTTTACATATAGTAGCCTCATCTTGCCTAGTTGACACGGTTAAGTGTCCCCCCATTCTATCTTATCCGGATGATCTTGGGAACTCCAATCTCTTAAAGACATTATGTTGGCACTTAGTAGACTTATGTTACCGATTTGACATATAGCTAAATATCCTTTCACTTTGTCTTATTCATTTGGTATCCCCTTCAGTTTCCATTGCTTGCTTATGCCTCGGCTATTTCCTGTCACCTTTGATGTAAGAAATGGTGAGCCGTACATTGTACGACATCTATTTCCACTTACCCTTTAATGTAGGAAATGGTAAGCCGTACACTGAAACCATGTTAGTGAATGTAGCTGATAATAAATATTTATCAGTTGTCATCTTAGCTACACCCTTGTCAGCTAATTTGGACTTTCCACCTTTCAAAGTCTTTTGGACGACATTCCCTTAGGATCTCGGATGCCATAACATTAGCTGCCTAATCACTGTGATAGTCAACTACTTCTTAACATTCATCATTATCTTCAACGGATATTAAGTGTTGTATCTTTAGAATGAATCGTTCAACCGTGGAAGCTTTGGTTGCCAGCTGACTCAAGTTTGAAAATTCCTGGGCTAGCAATATTTCTCTCAATTGAGGGTGCATGTTACCTACAACTATGGCAGCATACTTTGCTTCTCGAAGATGTGTTGTACACCTTCTACTTAGCTTCCTGAATCTTTCTAAGAAGTCAGCAGCCGTCTCATCCACTTGCTGTTTCCAATTCATCAAGTCAGCTACTGTAACTTCAAGTTGAGGTTTATGGAACCTATCATGGAAGCATATTTCCATGTCTGCCCAATTTTGCACAGAATTAGAAGGCAGCGAAGAATACCAAGTGAATGTTATCCATGTCAATGATAAAGGAAATAACTGCAACTTGTAGTACTCATTCAGGCTTTCCTCTCCACACTGGGCAGTAAATCTGCCAATATGCTCAATGGTAGACTTGCCATCTTCTCTAGATAAAGTTGAGAATTATGGGGTCTTAAACCCTTCTGGCAATGGTATCATTCTTCCCACCCATTCAGGATATGGCTTTCGATACTTAGGCCTATCTAGAGGCCTTAGTTGTATGCCAAAGTACCTTCTTATAGTGTCAGCTATCATGTTGGGATCAATAAGCTGAGGGACAGTCGGTCCACTCTTAGCCGTTATCGGCTGGGTAAAGTTTAGTACTGGAGATGGAGCAAGACCTGGTTATCTTACTGACATTTGGTACATTGGCTCTGGCATGCTTGGAATCATTGTTTGATTAGTTGTAGTGGGTGGAATTGATATCCATTGCTGCTCTGCTGCATAATCACCAAGATTCATATATTGAGTCTTGCTGCTAGCTGATTGATTAGCCGAGGTAGATGGAATTAGACTCCATTACTGCTCTCCAACATAATCATCAGGTGCCTTATACAAAATTCCCAGAGGAGGAATTGAACCCATGTGAACATAAGGCGACTGTTCCAGGGCTAGCTGATAGTCTGGCATATTAGCCAAGGTAGGTGGAATCATGTTCCATAGCTGCTTCCCAACATAATTTGCAAGCAACTTTGTTTGAATTGCCCCATAGCTCGTGGTAGGATACGTTATACCCCCCAAGCATAGTAACATGTGAGTTTGGGTCAATAGCCGTAGCATTTGATACAAAACACGTCATACCAAGCTGGCTTAACTTATTTGATGGCCTTTTAGTCGAGTGAACTTGTCTGTACTATAATATTGGTTGAGATACAATATCATTTACAACCACTCGCCCCCCAAGGTTGGCAGCAGTAAGACCAGTAAGCGCTTGTGTGACTGAACTTGGTTGAAGGGTCTACTGAAGCATGTTCGGCTGGCCCGACTGAGATGGTCATGCCTAAACATATTGATTTGGACTCGACTACATTTGTTGTACATCACCAGCTGATATTTGTTGCATAGGATTCAACCGTCTTGATTACCTAATAGAAGTCGCCAAGTTTTCTCCTAAATTCAATTCTTGCAGTTCTTGCTCCCTCACCTGAAGTACTTCGTTATGCACCATTGGTTTAACAATGTCTGCCAACTTCTTAGATGGTACATAATATCATGTACTCCCATCTCTATTTGCCGGCGGATATACGAAGTAGTCATCACATTTGGATGATTTTGATCAGCCGTATAAGCTGCTATTGTTGAATGTCCACCGGCAGTCGTCATCGATGTAGTAGACATTGACACATGGAATAGTTGAGAAGAAGTAGTTTTTACTGATGGTTGAGAAGATGGCATGCCTAAGGCAGTTGAAGGTTCAACTGCTATACGGTCGCCAATCTTCTTGGTAGTTGCTTGAGACGGTTCCAGGCTAAAATAATGTAATTGTGACCCAAAGAGGTAAACTTCCCAATGAGTTCACCTTCTAGCTAGGTCCCACCGGGCGTGCCAAAATTGTTTACGTGAAAAATTGCTCATCAGCAGAATAAGAATTCAACCGAGAAACACGTATGGATTTTGAAGTGATCAAGCGATTTGGTACCAAGGGCAAAATCCAACCCTCAGCAAAGGTTCCCAAACTACTAAAGAAAGTGTTTGGTTTGAAGGTGAACTAGGAAGCTAGCTAAAATTGCATAAAAGCAATAAATGATAGTGATAAAGGAAAGATAAATATAGTAAAGAACAAAAGCAATATGAATAAGTTGTTTGTTTGATTGGGGGTTCTTAAAATTGTCATGTACAACTTGTATTTATTGGCAAAATTGTAAGCTATGCTAAAGCCACTCATAGTAGCCACTAACCCCTATTTTCTAGCAACATTGTGTAAATCATGGCTGGCAAAAATGGTTAACATTTAGCCACTAAAACCATCGGGCAACAAAAAATCCCTTCCTTTTAGGCATATCCCATGTTCTTCCATAGTGGCTTGCTTAGTGGTCATCCAACAACAGCATGAAGCTTATTGGTCTTCTAACCATATCTATCCACTATCCCACCATTTAAGGACTTAGTGGTTTTTTAATTCTTTTTTGGTGATAACAGGGTCAAATGTTATTAAACTTTAGATTATTTATTTACACTTTTTAGTAATTAGTTATGATTTTTAATTTATAAAATATAAAACCATCATTAATAAAAATGTGAATAGACAAATAAGAATGTATATACTTTCACCTTAATTTTGATATTAATTGCCCTGCCTAATGAATGTTACAGCTTAAGAGGGTGCATAGGCCAGCAGCAAATAAGTTATTGTGTATTTCAAGGAGAGGTTCGAAGATCCAATACATAAATCAGGCTATCAAAGCACAAACGTATAAAGTCTATCAAAAGGGGAAAAAAAGAACCTTTCGTCGAAGGAAAGCATCCTTCCATTTAGAAGACATAGCAATCAAACGCAATCAACCCCAGCAGTTACAGCCTTTTGATGTCATGGAGATTTGATTTTTTTTCTCCTCTCAAAGGAAACTAATAACTTTCCGGAGCTAGCTTTGCAATATATATATATATATATATATATATATATATAAATAAATAAAAGGGGATATCAGGTGAGAGGATATTTTTTATGTGAGAGTGAAAGGGATTGATTTTAGCCATCGGATAAAAATTAAAGGCTGAGATTAAAGCACTCATTTAAAATAAAATAAAGAAAATAATTCAAAACATTGTTATCCATTTATCGTTCTTTTTTTTTTTTTAATAAAAAAGGATATTCATTCATTCAAATTGGTAAAATACATCAAAAACAACACAAATTCAACGAATGCTAATGAATGCCCTAAATATATTGTTTAAGGAACTAAGAAAGGAAATTTTATAGGAAAAAATGATATATTTAGTATATTGAAAAGTGTTATTCCTTAATTTTTTAATATAAACTTTGTTTTTATTGATTACTTAACCAATATCCTAACGACATTCATTTTTTTTTTTACTAAAAAAGATATTCATTCATTCAAATTGGTAAAATACATCGAAAATAACACAAATTCAACATCGCTAAAAACCGAAAAGGATGAATCTGCGAACAAACTCACAGCACCCAGGTTAATAGCATAACACTGCAAAATGCCTACAAATGTGACAAAATCAAAGTGACCGGAATACCCATGCCTCCGGATCTGTAACGTTGACGTCCAAGTCTTGATTGAATTTGTAATGGATCGAAGCTGATCTGCCAATCTGAACCAAACGAACGCCGCAATAAGACGGGACTTGCAACAAGACGACGAATAAAACACCGCAGCACGCAGATGACGAAAACACGGAAAAACACGAAAGAAAAACCAGATCTATGTGGAACAACCATTTATTTAGATAAAAGGAGAGAAAAAACGATGTAGAGGGGTGATTCCAGGTCAAAAGATGACCCAAAACCACCCCTTCCGATGGATGAGGAAGAATGAAAAGAGGAGTAAAGAGAAGGTTGAGAGAGAGAGAGGCGCCTCTAGTTTTTTTATTACGTGTCCATTCATCTTATTAATCTATATTTATTAAATAAAAAATATTAAAAATATTTATCTTTTTAATATATCATTATTTAATTATTATTTTTTATAATTAGTATTAACAATAACATTTAATAGAAGAATCTAACGAATGTTATTTATAAAATAAAATATTCATTCAAAGTTAATACAACTTAATTAAGGATGCTGTGTTGATGGCAAACATTATGTTACATAAAGTTGTGCTGTTTTGTTGATTTACTAGAGTAATTGACTCGTGTCATACACAGAGAATATGTTAATTTTTACCATTTCATCAAAAAAAAATATCATTGTTGATTTCACGTTTTCATTTTTTTTTTTTTGGGAATTATACACCACAAATTATTGATTTATGAGGTTAATTGTGCATAAATTTTTCAAAAAAAAATTGTTATGTAAAATATAAATCTTCATATATGTGTAATTAACAATTTCTAAAAGATGTATTTATCTATCATATTATTTTTTATTTTCTCCAAAAAATCTATTAGATTTATTTCTCCTTTGTTCCCATGTAAGTTAACCAATTTTAGAAAATATATTTATTTATTATTTGAAAATCTACTTGATTTATCATTTTTTTATTCTTTCTTGAAAATCTATTTGATATTACTTGAGCCAGTTTGAATTTGGATTATATTAACAATGAGAAATATTAAAATTTAAAATTACTTGATAACAATTTCTTTGTTAATTTTAATTTATTAATTGATTACTTTATTTTTATAAACATTGTAATTAAATTTTAATATTTTGGAAAAAATATATTACTCATTTATATGTTTTATGAAATAGATTGATGAAAAGTATTTTTTAAAGATTGGTCTTGGAGGAAAATAATTATCGTGACAATGATGTATTAGATTTAAATAGAAAATATTTACTTTAGATTTTTTATATTTAAGTAAAAGAAATTAAAAGAAGGATACTATAATTAACTAAATATTACATTTCTTATTAATAATAGTTTTTTTGCTTTCTGGATGCTTGAAATACAAAATATTTGAAGTATTAAACATAGACACTCAATATGTAATGTGTCATGTATAAAATATTTTAATTTTTGGTATATTTTTAAGATTTATTTATTATATTAAATTTATTAATTGATCAATTTGGATTTTTATATTGGTTGATATGAAAACAAGATTGCTTTAGACAAAAAAAATTGAATATCATATTGAATAGTGACATGATTCATATTGCATAAGATTCTTTTATATAATAATAATAATAATAATAATAATAATAATAATAATAATAATAATAATAATAATAATAATAATAATAATAAAACAAATAAATTGATAGTTATTAATGATTGATATTTTAGGTATGATTTAAGATTATTTAAATTTTTATTTGATTTGATTTATGCTAACTAATTATTAATAACATAAGTAGTATATTTACCTATTAAAAAAACATAATTAGTAATGTTATGATTTGATTCAAGTTTATATTTGATTTGATCAATTAATGGGAATACTTGAATTAATGCTGTTAAAAAGATAAATTAAAAAATAATCTATACGGACAAATCAATAAATTTAATGTTTATAGTGGGATCAGCCTATTAGTAAATTTTTATTATATGTTATACAATAAATAATGAATTATCCATAGAAGAAAAAGATTTAATGTGATGGTAACACTTCATTTCGAAGAAAAAAAATTAATTTTATAACTTATTATTATTAATGGATTAATATATTATAATATTATATATATTAGATGAACTATATTTATTTGATTTTTATGAAGGTAATTACTTTTTTTTGCATGATTTACTTATAATTTATTTGTTATTTGAAATTTATTAATGGATTGCATTATTTTTATATGCTTATAATTTGACTGTGATATTAAGTATAAAACAATTTGATTTTTTTAAAAAAAAAATTGATTTTCGGAATAAATTTAAATATGTTGAATAAAGAATCACACGATCATATCTCAATTTCCTTTTCTAATATGCTATAAGATTAAACATTTGAGTATTTAATAATTTGAGTATTTAATAAAGATTCATTTTGAGTATTTAATAATGATTCATTTTTATTTAATATTATTTTTTGAATTTTTGTATTATTTGAGTAAATTTATATTTTAATTTTTCATCATTATTGGTCAAGATTATTATTTTCATTTGTATTATTATTAATTGTCCTGATTCTATTAAGCGCATATTCCAATGAATTATTATTATTATTATTATTATTATTATTATTATTATAAGATAATAATGTTATAATGGAAATCTTGATTTTATGTGTGAAAAAATCCTATTGAAAAGGCATGAAATGTGTTGGAAGTAATTAATTGTATATTTAGAATGATTAAAAGATATAATTAAAGGAATTTAATGATAATAAATACAGAGTTTAAAAAATTTAATTTTAATTTAAAAAATCCAACTTAAATTTTTAAAGCAACATTAAACAACAGTTTAAATGCTGATAAAATATACAATATTTTTTTTACAATACTCAAACCTTCCCATATTTATCACTAATGTATGAATTTATACGTGAAACAAATTGTCAAATCTGGAAGATACGCTTTTTGCTAGAATTAATAATATTTCTGAGTTTTTATCAAAAAAAAAATATTTCTGAGTTTATAATTCATAATTTGTAGTAATACCATTTCCTAATTAATGGCACTTACCATTAATTTTAATTTTGTTTTCTCATCTACGATTTACCGCTAATATTTGAATTTAAGTGTATAAAAATTTGCCAAATCTGGAACAAACGTTTTTTGTTGAAATTATTAACATTTTTGAATTTAGATATTCAAAATTTGTATTAATTAATGGCATTTCATTAATTAACGCTTTGTTGTTTTTTGTATGAATTTAAACGTATAAAAAATTGCCAAATCTAGAATAGACGATATTTGCTGGAATTAATGTATCAATGATTTGTATTAATGGTTCTGATATATGCATAATGCATCTTATTGTGATACATGTATAGTACTGGTGAGAAAGACTATGGAGGTGACTCCTGTAGATTTTCCTTCTCAAAATCACACTTGAATGTATATTATTATTATTATTATTATTATTATTATTATCATTATTATTATTATTATTGTTATTATTATTATTATTAGTATAGATTTAATTTATTTCAAGAATTTAAATTTTAATTCTGAATTTAAAAGTGTCTTAAACTATCTTTTTAATAGAAATTATTTATTAGTTTATTTATTTATTTATAACTTGTTCTTTAATATTTTAATTGCCATTTGATTTTTTTTTCTTATGCTTTTTATTGTTTTGTCTAATTAACTTCAAAACTTTGTCGCACACTTTTTTGGAAATGATTAAGCTATATATTAATCCATATATTTAATTCCATATCAGTTTTTATCAAAAGATCATTACATGGTCAATCATCATCATCAGTTAATCGTGAAATTAAATTGCTGAAATTAAATGGTGGTTTGTGCTACTGTATATTTTTATTAATTGAAATAACTGATGATAAACAATGATAAACAACAAACACTCACAAAGAGAAACTACAATTCCAAACAATTGTACAGAGTTTGAAGAAGTAAAATTGGCAAAGATCCGTTTGGAGAAATTGGGATTTCCTTCAAAAAACCAAGATTAAAAATGAGGAGAGATGAAAAGAAGTTAGAAAAGAAAAAAGATAGCACTAAATCCAGAACTAGCTTCACCTTGGCCTTCTGGAAAGGCAAAAATAGAGGAGAACGAAATACCAAAATGAAAAGTCGTGAGCCACACAAAGACAATGAAAATGGGAAGGAATAAAAGGTATGAATAGAAGAGAAATCGGACCTGAAACGACGATTTTGTTGCAACAACCTCCTCATTTGCTCTCATCGGTCAAAATGTGCAGCGAAATCATTCAAACAGAATTCAATGTCAATCAATTTCCTTCGTGTTCCTGCTGAGATTCGGCTTGCCGGAATCTTGCCGTAGAACGTTTAACCAAGAGTGAACAATGGGGTTGTTTTAGATTATAGCTTGACAGAATATTGTATTCCGGTCCTACGTATCCCAATGGGAAATAAAGCCAGACGTAGTTCTAGGTTCAACCCTTGGTCATATAGTGATCACAATCCTTCAGCGAGCAAGGACTCTTCAATAGTCTCTTGGTCGAGCTAGTTTCTCTAATACGCTTAAGCTTAAGGGAGAGTCACCTGGGTTAGTGAAAAGATCGTCTCTCTCTTGGGTTCTCCTCTTTTTATAATAGGATCCTCATATCTTTAAGAGATCTGGATTTATCTCCTTTTATCTCTTAAATCTTCTTTGAGATATGATTTCCTTAATTTGAGGGATTTATCTCTTCTAACCGGATAAGGTTATTTGAGATAATATCAGGATTATTAAAGATATATATGATCTCCTTAATTTGAGGGATTTTATCTATTATAACCGGATAAGGTTATTTGAGATAATATCAGGATTATTAAAGATAATATTGATATCTTATCCTTCCCACCTTTATTGGATCGGGTATCCAAGCTCGGTGGCCGGGTTTTACTCCTCCGCCAGTACACAAGTCCCCCCAAGCTTTGAGCTAGTGGAAGCGTAAAAGTTTTGATGGCAGCAGGCGAGCTTGGCCTTTAAAAACCTTATTTGGGGAATCTAAGGTTTATGGTGTAGGTTCTATTTCCCTTTTTACCATAGTCTTAATGACCGATCTTGTATTTCGGTCAATCGTTCAACCTCGGTGACCGAGCTTAGAAACTTAGTCTCTTCTTTTAGCCTTTCAAGTTGGCGAGGTAAGTGACCGAGTGGTCGCGCTGTCGCGCACGCGCCAAAAAGGACAAGCGGGTTTTAAAAATGTAGTTTATGGCGACAACTCGGATGTCGTTCTCAAGGACTCTTAAAGTGTTATATTCCACTAAAATAAGTTTTTTTTTTGGGGGGGTTTGGATTGAGATGCAATCAAAGAAAACAGAATAATAAAAACAGAGCAATTGAAAACAGGCAGTTCAAAGAGGTTATCAAATGGCCAAAAACAGATTGATCTATTGTTCTCAATTTCCTAACTATCATAGGTTCATGCAATTTCCAAGCCCTAAGCAGATTCTAATCCCCTCCCGGTTGTAGCAACAATTTACAAGCGAAACCACTACTACAGATACATGTCCCTATTCCCGAATTAAGCAAACGGGGTTAAGCCCTTCGTGAACTAAGCGAACACGAAATGTACACACGCAAATTAAGCAGATGCGATTAATTATAGGAACATGATATCACCGGAAATAAATCAACACAATACAGTATACTCCTGAATTAAGCAAACAGAAATATAAAGCATGGTATTGAAGAGGGAAAAGTATACAAAACAGGGAAATACAAGAACCTCAAGTGTATGGAAATCAATTACAATAGATCAATCCTAGAAACTTAGTTCTCCATAACAAAAACGAAAACACACACAGAGAAGAAATGTAAAACAGAAAAATGGAGAAGCAAAAGTCTTTACAAACTGTTCAGAACATCAATTTATACTAGTCAGAAATTAAGCTTATTCGCGAGGCGAAGCCTCTCTCGCGACGCGATTCTTGTGAACAGCCTGCACCCTTTGGTATTCTCGCGAAGCGAACAATCCTTCGCGAGGCGAGGAACTGAAGAGTCTTCTTGTCACGCCCGTTATGGACATCAGGGGCCAACCGTGATGCTCTCTGACTTCCAGGCTCGCGAGGCGAATGGATGCTCGCGAGGCGAGACTCTTCAACTTCAAAACTGCCACGGCCGTGACCTTCAACACAGGCAAGCCGTGATCGTCTCTGACTTTTCAGGGTTGCAAGACTCGCGGGGCGAGACCTTCTTCGCGGGCGAACCGGGAGACCTTGCATTTTCTTGGAACAGTCAAGCTTCGGGTCGCGTGGCGAGTATAGCTTTCACGGGCGAATCCCCGTTCTTTATTCTCTCAACTTCTACTTAACTCGAAAACAAGGAAATAACCATAAGTGTATTATTTTGACTCAAAACTAGCTAAATTAACCGAAAACTACTCTAGAGACTCAAAACCTTGCTTGAGGACAATCTAATCTAATTTGGATGAAAATAGGATATAATTTGCACAAAACCCTGGTCATACTAGCCATAAAACTAGATGAGCCAGAGGCTTATCAAAATACCCCAAACTTAAACTTTGCTTGTCCCCAAGCAAACTAAGACTCAAAAATCAAAAAGACTCAAGACCTGGCAAGCTTAAAAGATCCAATCAACATTGCACAAATTCAAGCAACTTCATCAAAACAGTTTTCTTCATTGTTTCCCCCCTTTTCAAACAGAGCAATCCCCACATTCATTTATTCTAAACATTTGAGAATTTCATCAATCAAACAATCATTAATCTAAGAAGGGAATCTAAGTTACACACAAGAGGGAGATCACCAACTTCAAACAACTGCCTTCCTCACAAGGGCATTTAGTATATCACTCAATCACTCAGTTTGTGTCAGGCTAACAACTTGCACTCAGTTTCACTTTTCAAGAACACTTCCCAAAAATTTGATTTTCATCTCAAAATGGTTCCCACAGAAAACATGCAAGCAACATCAAAAGGTCTTTTATGGGTTGTAATGGGGCCTGGCTAAGGGTAGGATATACAAAAGGAACTAGGCTGAAGACCCTAGGAACTAAGAGAGCATGAACATTATTTACACTCTGAAATTCTACTCAAGTTCCTTTCTTCATTTTCCTTTATGCCTTGGGTGACTACAGCCTTTTTATTTCAACATTTTTTTTTCTTTTTTTTTTTTTTCTGTTTTTTACAAGCCTTTGGCTCCAACCTTTTTATTGTATTTTTTTTTTTCAATCCCAACAACATATTACACCTTGTAGCCACCCCAAACTTAGTTCTTGCACCCATTCTAAGATTACATGCTCTCCTAATCCTAAGATCGGTTAACATGGTTTTCCAGATTTTTGGGCTTATAACATTAGGTTATCAAGAATTAATCAGGCTAATAAGGCTCAAAGGGCTAACTAGGGAACATGCATTAGGAATTGTTTTATTCAGGCCAAGTAGCTATTTACAAAGAAAATGCCTAAATCATCTGAAGCAAACACATAATCATGCAAACCAAAAAGAGATTCAATCAAATTCAGGAAAGTGCAACTTGAAAGTGATTTTCACACAGTCAAAAACATGTTGGAGGCTCAAAACCTCACCTGGACATTCATGCAAATTGTTTGAAAGAGATTCTATCCCTAGTGTGTGCTCCCTATCACCCCAAACTTATCATAAGTCATGTCATCATAACAAAACCCCAAAGTTCAGTTTTCAATTTCACATGGGAATCACTTTTCAAAAACAAAAATTTTTTCAGCCTAGGGGGAATCATCACATATCAATCAAGCAAGCAATCTGTGCAACATCAATCAAAATCCAATAAACTTGCCAACAAAAGACTCAACATACAAATACTCCTGAGCTTCTCGAATTATTCAGGAGCTTTATTCAAAGAAAAGGAAAAACTACAACTAGTTCCCTCCCCCACACTTAAAACATGCATTGTCCCCAATGAACAACGGAACTATACAATCAGAGTGAGGGAAAGGAAAAGAAACTCCCTGATTAAGTGTCAGCATAGGTTGGAGCTTCCAAGGAGAGCTCCTCAACATTAACTTCCACAGGAATACCAGCATCCACATCATGGAATGGCTTCAGCCTCTGCCCGTTAACCTTGAAGGTCTTGTTGGTACCTGTACTTTGAATCTCTACTGCACCATAAGGAAACACATTAGTCACAACAAAGGGGCCATCCCATTTGGACCTAAGTTTCCCAGCCATCAATCTCAGGCGGGAGTTAAACAATAAGACCTTCTGACCCACAAAAAATTCTTTCCTAAGAATCATTCTATCATGAAAAAGTTTTGTTTTCTCTTTATACATCCTGGAGCTTTCATAGGCTTCAAGCCTAAGCTCCTCAAGTTGCTGCAACTGCAGTTTTCTTTCAACACCAGATTTCTTCATGTCCAAGTTACAACTCTTTACTGCCCAATATGCTCTATGCTCAATTTCCACCGGGAGGTGACATGCCTTGCCAAATACAAGCCGGAAGGGGGACATTCCTATAGGTGTCTTAAAAGCAGTCCTCTGGGCCCACAGTGCGTCTTCCAGACGGCGGCTCCATTCCCTTCTGTTCGGCTGCACCATCTTCTCTAGAATTTGCTTGATCTCCCTGTTTGATATTTCTGCCTGGCCATTGGTTTGGGGATGGTAAGCAGTGGACACTCTATGTACAACCCCATATTTCCTGAGTAAGGCCTCCATGGTTCTGTTACAAAAGTGTGTGCCCTGGTCACTGATGATGGCCTTGGGTATGCCAAACCTGCAAAAAATGTTGGACCTAACAAATTTGGAAACAATCTGAGCATCGTTAGTCCTAGTGGGGATTGCTTCTACCCACTTTGAAACATAATCTACAGCCAAAAGAATATATACAAAACCAAAAGAAGGAGGGAAAGGACCCATGAAGTCCATCCCCCACACATCAAAGACCTCACAATAAAGCATGGGCTGTTGAGGCATCTCACTCCTACGAGTGATGGCAGGGCCTGTTATTTGACATTCTTTACAATTCTTGTATACCTCATATGAATCCCTAAAAATTGTGGGCCAGTAGAACCCAGAATCCAGGACTTTTCTTGCTGTCCTCTGAGGTCCAAAGTGTCCTCCAACTTGAGAGGCATGTGAGAAGTGTAGAATGGACTCTGTCTCATGATCGGGGACACACCTCCGAATCACCTGGTCACTGCAAAACTTCCACAGGTAGGGATCATCCCACACATAATACTTTGCATCGCTCTTGAGCTTGTGGAACTTATGTCTACTTGTACCTGCAGGAACAACACCAGCAACTAGAAAATTGACTATGTCAGCAAACCAGGGGGTTACCCCATACAGATGTAACAGTCTCTCATCAGGAAAATCATCTTGGATGGGAAAAGTATCCTCATCCCTTGCTATCCGGCTCAAATGATCTGCTACCAAATTTTCAGCTCCACTTTTATCCTTTATCTCCACATTGAATTCTTGGAGCAAAAGTATCCACCGGATCAGTCTTGGCTTAGCTTACGGCTTCTTCAATGAGATATTTCAAAGCTGCATGGTCAAGAAAACAGTCACCCTAGAACCTAGCAAATAAGACCTAAACTTATCAAGTGCAAATACAACAACTAGCGATTCTTTCTCGGTGGTGGTGTAATTTGCCTGCAAAGCATCTAAGGTCCTAGAAGCATAATGAATTACATGGGCAACCTTGCCCACCCTTTGTGCCGAACTGCTCCCACAAAGAAAATTGGAAGCATCACACATCGAGTTCAAAGGAGTGTCGAAATGGGGGTGGATGAGCAGGGGTAGGAGTCAACGCTTTCTTGAGATAGTCAAATGACTCCTTGCACTTTTCATCAAATCGAACAGGCATCATTCTTCAGCAGGTTTGACAATGGCAATGCTATCTTCTTTGAAGTCCTTTATAAAGCGCCTGTAGAAACCTGCATGTCCAAGAAAAGAACGGATCTCGCGTACGCAAGATGGGTAAGGCAATGAAGAAATCACATTAATTTTTGCAGGATCTCTGGAAATACCCTCTTTGGAAATTACATGACCCAAAACTATCCCCCTGTTCCACCATGAAGTGACATTTCTCATAATTCAAAATCAGATCGAGTATCAATGCATCTTTGTAGAACTAGACTTAGACTATGCAAACAAGCATCAAATGAGGAGCCATACGAGTAAAATCATCCATGAACACCTCTATGCAATTTTCAATAAATTCAGAGAAAATGCTAAGCATGAATCTTTGAAAGGTGCCAGGAGCATTACAGAGGCCAAATGGCATCCTCCTATAAGCAAAGCGTCACCGGAAGGGCACGTGAAGGTGGTCTTTTCCCGATCCTCGGGGGCAATATGAATCTGGAAATACCCGGAAAAGCCATCTAGAAAACAATAATGGGATTGACCAGCCAGCCGATCCAAAGATTCGATCTATGAACGGCAAAGGAAAATGATCCTTTCGGTGGCCTGGTTCGACTTCCTATAGTCTATACAAACTCGCTTGACTATTCTCGGACTCTAGTAGGCACAAGCTCATTATTTTCATTCCTAACTCTTGTTAGACCGGACTTCTTTGGTACAACTTGCACCGGACTTACCCAAGTACTATCGGAGATGGGGTAGATAATACCGCCTGTAGAAGCTTAGTCACCTCTTTCTTTACCACATCCGAATCGGTGGGTTAAGTCGCCTTTGGGCCTGTCCGATCGGCTTAGCCCCATCCTCCAATAAAATTCTCGTGCATGCATCTGGAGGGGCTAATTCCTGGAATATCGGCCAATGTCCACCCAATAGCCTTCTTGTATTTCTTCAGAACCTCTAAAAGCTTGGCTTCCTGGTCAGAGTTGAGGCTGGAGGAAATGATGACCGGCAATGTTGCATTCCTCCCCAAGTAGGCATACTTCAGGTTCTCAGGAAGTGGTTTGAGTTCCAAAGAAGGTGGCTGCTCAACAGATGGTGCATTGGGAGTAGCCATGGGGTCAAGGACTTCTGCAGAGAAGCATGACTTCACTCTCATTATCACTATCACTATCATCCTCACCCTGCAAGGTTAAATCCAAAAACTCAGAACAAACAGAACATGGGTTAGTGTTAGTACAGTTAGTACAAGTATATACATCATCAAAACCAGAAATAAGAGGTCCTCAATAAGCTCTGAAAGCAACTCTAAGTGGAATACAGAGTGCTCATCTACTGGGTGTTTCATAGCATCAAAGATCTTGAACTTGGCCACAATACCACCAAACTCCATAGACATAGTCCCATCATAAACATCAATCTTGGTCTTGGATGTCATCATGAATGGTCTGCCCAAGATTATGGGTGATCTACTGGACTGAGTCTCTCCTGCCATGTCTAGGATATAGAAGTCCACAGGGAATATCAAATCATCAACTTGCACTAGCACATCCTCTACCATTCCCATGGGTCGGGCACTGGTCCTGTTGGCCAACTGGATGGTAAGACTGCGGTACCGCAATGGCCCAAGATCAAGGTTGTTAAAGATGGAGGTAGGCATGACATTGATTGATGCTCCCAAGTCCAACATGCAGTTTTCAAACTTCCTCGTCCCCCAATAGTGCACGGGATGGTGAATGTGCCTGGGTCCTTGCACTTTTGTGGCAGTGCCTGAGTAGGGGTTAAAGCAACAACTCTTTCTGGCTTAGACTGGATAAGCGCTGAGACATTCATTCCCAAGTCAACCTTCTCAATAGTCTTCATCTTCCTCTTGTTGGTGCATAGATCCTTCAAAAATTTGGCATATCTGGGCACTTGCTTGATCACATCTAGGAGATGAATATTTACAGCTACTTTTCTGAAAACATCAAGAATCTCCTTCTCCTTTTTTTCACCACCAATCTTCTTATTATTCTGCAATCTATGTGGGAATGGAATGGGTGGTCTATACACTTTCTCAGCTTCAACTTCAACCATAGGCTCAGGGGTAACCTCAACAGTAGGCTCAGGAGTTACCTCAATAGTTTCTTCATCCTTTCCAGAGGTGGCCTCAACAACTTTTCCCGATCTCAGAGATATGGCACTCACATTAGGGTTGGAGGCATTGGGATTTATCACTTGGCTGTCTTTGGCCGGGCAACTGGGTTGTTCTTTGAGCTTGCTTTATGTTATTTATGTCTGTGGCCATCCATTCAATCTGTGTCCTCAAATCTTGAATACTAGCACTTGTTTGTTGCCGATATCTTGTCCCATTTCTTCTTTGGAAAAGTGTAGTCATTTGTGCATTCATCGTGAAGTCAATTGTGAAGTCATTTGCTTGAACATGTCTTCCATTGAAGGTCCGAAGGTGCAGTAATGGCCACGGAGGAGGAGGATTCCGAGGTGCCATCGGTCGCTGTTGGGATGAGTTCCCATACCGCAGATTAGGATGATTACTCCAGCTGGGATGATACCTATTTGTTGAGAGGTCTGGAGTGCTGTATCTGTTCTGGTTATTGCCTTGATTATACGGATGGACTGCAAAGGCTTGAGGTGATTCAGTAACTGATCCTCCTTGCAAAATGGGGCATGCTTCATATGGGTGCTCAGGAGAACTGCACATGCCACACAACACCGCAGGCTGAACCCTATCCATTGCCAATTTCTCTACCAAAGAAGTGAGCCTATCAATTCTATCATCACGGACATGGTTGGAAGAAGAAGTGTGGACCTCATGTACACCTCTAGTATCAACAGAATTTCTTCTGGTAGTGAATTGCTGGGAATTCAGTGACATGTTCTCAATGAGTTGCTTGGCAGCAGATGGAGTCTTGTCAACCAACGCTCCCCCACTAGCAGCATCCAAAATATTCCTATCCATCGGCAGTAGCCCTTCATAAAAGTACTGGATGAGGAGCTGTTCAGAAATCTAATACTGGGGGCAACTGGATGTCAACTGCTTGAACCTCTCCCAATATTCAGCTAGCGACTCATTTCCTTGCCTAATGCCACAGATTTCTTTCCTGATTGAGGCGGCTCTGGAGGCAGGAAAATATTTCTCTAGGAAGAGCTTCTTCAAGTCGTTCCATGTGGTAATGGAGTTCGGCTCAAGGTATAATAGCCAATCTTTTGCAGCTCCCTGGAGTGAGAACGGAAAAGCCTTCAACTTGATATGATCCTCAGTTACTCCTTCTGGCCTCAAAGTTGTGGAGCAGACAACCTGGAATTCCTTGAGATGCTTGTGTGGATCTTCACCTGCAAGACCATTAAATCTTGGCAACAAATGGATTAGCCCAGATTTTAATTCAAAAGGAGTGTCAGCACCAGGATATGCAATGCACAAACCATTGTAATTCACATCAGGGGCAGCAAGCTGCCTCAATGTCCTTTGGTCTCCCATGTTTTCAAAAACAGACTTGGAATTAGAATCACTACTAGAACTAGCCTGAAATTCTCTACGGAGTGTATACAATGTTCTTTCTATCTCAGGATCAAATTCACACAGTTCAGGGCAGTTAGATCTAGTAGCCAGACTAATTTAAAAAGAAAACAAAAATAAAAAAGAAAAACAGAAAATAAAATGCGACAATAACAAAACAAGAGTCCCCCGGCAACGGTGCCAATTTTTGTGTCACATTTACAAGACGCGCCAAAAAGGACGAGCGGGTTTTAAAAATGTAGTTTATGGCGACAACTCGGATGTCGTTCTCAAGGACTCTTAAAGTGTTATTTTCCACTAAAATAAGTTTTTGGGGGGGTTTGGATTGAGATGCAATCAAAGAAAACAGAATAATAAAAACAGAGCAATTAAAAACAGGCAGTTCAAAGAGGTTATCAAATGGCCAAAAACATATTGATCTATTGTTCTCAATTTCCTAACTATCATAGGTTCATGCAATTTCCAAGCCCCAAGCAGATTCTAATTCCCTCCCGGTTGTAGCAACAATTTACAAGCGAAACCACTACTACAGATACATGTCCCTATTCCCGAATTAAGAAAACGGGGTTAAGCCCTTCGTGAACTAAGCGAACACGAAATGTACACACGCAAATTAAGCAGATGCGATTAATTATAGGAACATGATATCACCGGAAATAAATCAACACAATACAGTATACTCCTGAATTAAGCAAACAGAAATATAAAGCATGGCATTGAAGAGGGAAAAGTATACAAAACAGGGAAATACAAGAACCTCAAGTGTATGGAAATCAATTACAATAGATCAATCCTAGAAACTTAGTTCTCCATAACAAAAACGAAAACACACACAGAGAAGAAATGTAAAACAGAAAAATGGAGAAGCAAAAGTCTTTACAAACTGTTCAGAACATCAATTTATACTAGTCAGAAATTAAGCTTATTCGCGAGGCGAAGCCTCTCTCGCGACGCGATTCTTGTGAACAGCCTGCACCCTTTGGTATTCTCGCGAAGCGAACAATCCTTCGCGAGGCGAGGAACTGAAGAGTCTTCTTGTCACGCCCGTTATGGACATCAGGGGCCAACCGTGATGCTCTCTGACTTCCAGGCTCGCGAGGCGAATGGATGCTCGCGAGGCGAGACTCTTCAACTTCAAAACTGTCACGGCCGTGACCTTCAACACAGGCAAGCCGTGATCGTCTCTGACTTTTCAGGGTTGCAAGACTCGCGGGGCGAGACCTTCTTCGCGGGGCGAACCAGAGACCTTGCATTTTCTTGGAACAGTCAGGCTTCGGGGTCGCGTGGCGAGTATAGCTTTCGCGGGGCGAATCCCCTGTTCTTTATTCTCTCAACTTCTACTTAACCTGAAAACAAGGAAATAACCATAAGTGTATTATTTTGAGTCAAAACTAGCTAAATTAACCTAAAACTACTCTAGAGACTCAAAACCTTGCTTGAGGACAATCTAATCTAATTTGGGTGAAAATAGGATATAATTTGCACAAAACCCTGGTCATACTGGCCATAAAACTAGATGAGCCAGAGGCTTATCACCGAGCTTCACACTTCAGTCTATATATATATCTTTTACTTCGGTGAACACCTCGGGCGACCGAATTTCACGCTTCGAGTTGGCGAGCTTTACACCTCGGCCCATATACAAGCCCCCCAAGCTTGGAGCTTTTTTGAATGCGTGAAAGCTTGTATCAAGGGGCCGAGCCTAGCCGAGATGGAGGTAGTCATCTTAGTTTTGCACTGTGACCAAAGTTTCTCAGTTCCCGAGATGAAAAGAGACGTTGCCTTTTGTCATTGTTTACCTCTTTAGGTTCGGCATTTTGATCTCAACTCGGTCGATTTTAGCTCGGTCAACATTTTTAAGCTCTTTAGTTTTTCCTTTTCAGGTTCGGCATTTCGACCTCAACTCGGTCGATTTTAGCTTGGTCAACCTTTTTAGGCTCTTTAGTTTTTGCCTTGTTAGGTTCGGCATTTTGACCTCAACTCGGTCGATTTTAGCTCGGTCAACCTTTTTAGGTCTTTAGTTTTTACCTTTTTAGGTTCGACATTTCGACCTCAACTCGGTCGATTTTAGCTCGGTCAACCTTTTTAGGTCTTTAGTTTTTGCCTTTTTAGGGTCGGCATTTCGACCTCAACTCGGTCGATTTTAGCTCGGTCAACCTTTTTAGGCTTTTTAGTTTTTGCCTTTTTAGGTTCGGCATTTCGACCTCAACTCGATCGATTTTAGCTCGGTCAACCTTTTTAGGTCTTTACTTTTTGATAAATAAATTTTTGACCATATAACAGTATTCTTGCCCATTTATTAAATGCTATTTCTGTGCTATAAAAGGTCACACAACTTCTACATGTTATTACAGAAAATCTGCTTATAATGAGTCTAAGTATATACGGGTTCCGAAAGGAACTATTGCTGCAACTAACTCAAAAGGACCCAAACAGATTTGGATACCTATAGCAAAAACATAAAATTCTGTTTTGTAGGTGTGGTGGAAGGTCAAGAGCAAAAATTGGAATCATGACATACAGCCTTCACCGAACACAAAATGGGTAACAATAAAGAAAGAATACTGATTGAATATGTTTTCTGATTGTCATTATTAATGAATGATTGTGAATCTTTCTGTGTTGACTTATATATCATTGTGTAATATGTCTACATTGTTCTATCAAAGTTATTTGATCTATCTTGGAATAATCATATGGCTTGTGTTTCACAAATTGAATCTAAGAAAATTAATGAAGCCTTAAATGATTTGTTTTGCTTGCTATGCAACAATTAAATTTGAACATAGATGATGCTATAATTGATTAACATTGGATGATGGCTATGCAAGACGAGTTAAACCAGTTTGAAAGAAACCAAGTTTGGAAACCAGTGCCTAAACCCAAGAAATGTCAAGTAATAGGTACAAAATGGGTTTTTAGGAACAAACTATATGAAAATGGTATAATTGTAAGAAACAAGGCTAGATTGGTAGCCAAAGGGTATAACCAAGAAGAAGACAAAGATTATGATGAAACATATGCACCTGTAGCAAGATTAGAAGCTATAAGAATGCTACTTGCTTATGCTTTCATAATGGGATTTAAATTGTATCAAATGGATGTTAAGAGTGCTTTCTTAAATGGATTTATACAAGAGAAAGTGTATGTTGGTCAACCACCTGGTTTTGAGAATAATGAATTGCCTAACCATGTTTATAAACTGTCTAAAGCACTATATGGCTTAAAGCAAGCTCATAGAGCTTGGTATCAAAGGTTAAGTAATTTTCTCGTTGAAAAAGGATTTAAAAGAGGTAAAGTTGACACAACTTTGTTCACTAAGAAAAAGGCACACAACATTTTACTTGTACAAATATATGTGGATGATATAATTTTTGGTGCTACTAATGAGCAGTTGTGCAATGAGTTTGCAAGTCTTATGCAGAGTGAGTTTGAAATGTCAATGATGGGTGAGATGAACTTTTTCCTTGGACTGCAAATAAAGAAAACTAAAAATGGAATCTTTGTTAGCCAAACCAAGTACTGCAAAAAGTTGATCAAGAAGTTTGGCATGGAAAAAGCTAAGGAGATGGCTACTCCAATGAGTACCTCCTATTATATGGACAAAGATTAGCAAGGTAAACCTGTTGATGTTTCTAAATTCAGATGTATGATAGGCTCACTACTTTATCTTACTGCTAGTAGGCCAGATATCATGTTTAGTGTATACATGTGTGCTAGGTATCAAGCAAATCCAAAAGAACCACACTCAACAGCAGTTAAAAGGATAATTAAGTATCTGTTAGGAACAAAAGACCTGGGATTATGGTATCCCAAAGGAGCTACATGTACTTTAATTAGCTATTCAGACTCTAATTTTGTTGGTTGTAAACTAGACAGAAAGAGTACTAGTGGAACTTGCCATTTACTAGGAAACTCATTAGTATCATGGTTCAGTAAGAAACAATCTAGTGTGGCTTTATCCACTGCAGAGGCTGAATATGTAGCAGCTGGTAGCTGTTGTGCACAAGTTTTATGGATGAAATAACAATTAGTTGATTGTGGTGTCCAACTAAACCAAGTTCCTATTAGATGTGACAATACGAGTGCAATTAACTTAACTAAGAATCCAATAATGCACTCTAGAACTAAACACATAGAAATGAGACATCATTTCATTAGAGACCATATTCAAAGTAGAGAAATTGAGATTGAATATGTTGATACAACTAAACAACTTGCCGATATCTTTACCAAGCCCTTGAACATGGAAAGCTTCTTTTTCATTAGATGAAAATTGGGCATAATCGATCAATCCTATATCTAATCTCTAAAGAAACAGATTATATGACTGTATCTTTGTATAAATATGCTCTGATTCTTGTATGATTTGATTTGGAATATCTATGAATAATAAGAAGAGAGTTTTGGAACATCTATCCGAGTTGGACGCATCTTTTTGATTTGCCCCTGCACTTATCCCTCTATCATGAACAATTTTATATGCTAAGTTTGAATGATTAAGTGCTTACCTTCTCTATTGCTTCGAATGTTTCTTTTCTTTAACTTTTTTATAATGCCAAAAGGGGGAGAAAAAGTATGATATAGATAAAGGGGATAATAACAAATTATACATGAAGAAAAAGTGTGATATAGAGAAAACGAATTATACATGCGTATGTTGAGGGGGAGCTTAAAAGCTTACATGATTAATGGGGAGTAAATCAAATTCTACTATGATTTTTTTTTTTGCTCTGATATACTTCTGCTCTAACTGCTTTGATACCATGATATAAATCTGTCAAAACACTTAGCGTCTGCTACACTTATACTCTAATCTTATAATTTGTCAAAAGGTTTGTCATAATCAAAAAGGGGGAGATTGTTAAACTCAATGACTTAGAGATTTTGATATATGACAAATACAACTTAATATGTATGCAGATGTTTTAGTATCAAATAGCAAAGACAGGTATCAAGCAGTGATCAACAAGTTCAGTGAGCAATCAAAGGAGAATATTCAAGGAAGAACTTGGAGGAACCAAAGAGCAAGGACGAAGATCAAGGAATCATCAAGACAATAGCTTAAAAAAGAAATTAGTTTTAAGTCTTGGATGATCTGTAAGAGAAGAAATCTCTTATTCACAAATAAGCTCAATTTGAAAAGATGCAAGAAAAAAATCATTTTTCATAACCTGCATTAATAGGAATAAGTTTTCGTGAATGAAAATGATTTTTGAAATAAGATTTCAAAGCGCTCGTCCAACACTGGGAATAGTAAAAGCTAGCATCCAAGAAAGTGATAAAAGCTGGCGTCCAAGAAAGTGGTAAAAGCTGACGTCCACTAAAGTGATAAAAGCTGACGTCCACTAAAGTGATAAAAGCGCATGTCCACTAAAGTGACACAAGCGCACGTCCACTGAAGTGATAAAAGTGCTCGTCCACTAAGGTGATAGAAGCGCTCGTCCACACAAGTCTTTGGACCTGCTAAGATCTTAATGAGAAGCTCCCGTCTGCTGACATGGCATATGGAACTCGTCTACTTGTTGGAGCACGTCCAATTACTTTGTTTTAGTACTCCCGTCTGCTGACGTGGCAAATGGACGCGGCTATTTTTTCAAGATGGACACGGCTATTTTTTAAGATGGACTCGGTTATTTTTTTTAAGATAGATTGGGCTATTTTTTAAGATGGACGCGATTATTTTTTAAGATAGACACGACTATTTTTCCATATGGACTCGGTTATTTTATGGAAGCGGATTCTACAAGAACAAACAGAATCTTATTTCAAGAACGAGAATCAAGAAAACAGATTCTGTTAATAAGATCCAAATCTGTTTTGATTGATCCCAACGACTATAACTTGTTTTCTATATAAAGAGGGATCAAAGGAACACTTTTAAAAATATAACAACAGAATTATAAGATTACACATATCATTCATCATCTTCCTTGAGCTTACTGTGAAAAGAGTGTTTCATACTCAAAGTGCTTCAATTTGTTTATCTAACTATTGAGAGTTAGGAATCAATTTTTGTTTTACTTTTGATTGCAGAGAGAAAGGGAGTCTCTCTGAGTGATTAGGGTGAGGTATCCCTAAGGTTGAACATTGAGACTCTTCACAAGAGTGTGGTATCTCGAGGTGAAGGAGTGCTCTGTGGTGTAAAGGTTTTTCAAGCTACCTGGCAAAGTTTATGTGTTAGTGTGTGAAATCCCACAGGTGGAGTGGGTACTGGATGTAGGTCACAGTGGAGGTGACTGAACCAGGATAAATCTGGTTGTGTGGTATCCCTAAAACTCAAACTCCTTTACTTTCTGTTTATGTTCAAGAACCTGCAACTTTGATGTTTAAAGTTCAATATAATTTCTGTTCTTGATCCGTATAAACTGCAATTTGTTATCACTGAGTTATTAAACCTGAACCTATTCGTTATTAATCTTTCTTATCCTCATCACCTTCTATTCAAGATTTTATACAAACCCTTCATCGATTTTGTAAAAGATCCTGAGAACACTAATCTGCAACTCTGATTTATAAAGCTTTGTGAAAAAGTTTTAAGAGGGAAATATTTTTTGAAAACTCAATTCACCCCCCCTCTTGAGTCGTTGAAGCCAAAACAACAATTGGCATTAGAGCTAAACTCTTAAGTTTGGCTTAACAGCTATAAGAGCATGGCCACAATGACTGTTTAAATGAAGGGGCTTCCCTTGCACGCCCGCCTGCCTTCAACGGATCTGAGTATATCTATTGGAAAGAAAGAATGGTAATCTTTCTTGAGGCAACAGGTGTTGGCATATGGGATGCAGTAGAAAATGGACCATTTGTCCCCTCTACTGTAGATGCTAATGGTGACCTAAAACTGAATGGAATGAGGATGATAAGAAAAGAATTCAATATAATGTGCGTGCTAAGAATATTATAACATCTACTTTAAGCCGTGATGAGTTTTTCAGGGTTTCAAATTGTAAATTAGCAAAGGAGAAGTGGGATACATTGCAAGTAACACATGAAGGATCCATTAAAGAATCTGACTTTGAGGAGGTAAACTTGTGTTTGATGGCCATCAATCATAGTGATTCAGAAAGTGAAGTAAGTTCTGATTATCAACCTTCTTATGATGAATTGCAAAATGCTTTTGAAGAACTTCATAAAAAATCCATTAGTCTTTCTAGATTGCTAAATAAGTCTAAGAAAACCAGCACATGCTTAGAGGAGAAAACTTCTGTTTTAAACAGGGAGATAGATCAATTAAAAATAGAAAATTGTGCTTTAAAAGAAAAACTAGGTACTGTTTTAGAAGCACCTATATGTGATAAATGTCCTAAGTTGGAGAAACATATAAATCATTTGAATGGTGATCTATCTAAAATTACTAGTGATAAAGATATCTTGAATGCATCTAGTTGTACATTGATTAAAGAGGTTGAAAAACTGAAAAATGACCTAGCAAGATTCACAAATGGTAGAGATAACTTGAATGCTTTATTAGGACAGCAAAAATGTGTTTATGATAAGGCTGGAATAGGCTATAAACCTAAGATACATGAGAAATATTTCAAGAATTTTTTTGTTGCACCTATGACATCAAACACACCATTTGTTAAATGCTATTTCTGTGCTAGAAAATGTCACACAGCTTCTACAAGTCATTACAGAAAATCTGCTTATAATGAGTCTAAGTATATATGGGTTCATAAAGGAACTATCGTTGCAACTAACTCAAAAGGACCCAAACAGATTTGGGTACCTATAGCAAAAACATAAAATTCTGTTTTGTAGGTGTGGTGGAAGGTCAAGAGCAAAAATTGGAATCATGACATAGAGCTTTCACCGAACACAAAATGGGTAATAATAAAGAAAGAATACTGATTGAATATGTTTTCTGATTATCATTATTAATGAATAATTGTGAATCTTCTGTGTTGACTTATATATCATTGTATAATATATCTACATTGTTCTATCAAAGTTATTTGATCTATCTTGGAATAATCATATGGCTTGTGTTTCACAAATTGAATCTAAGAAAATTAATGAAGCCTTCATTGATTTGTTTTGCTTGCTATGCAACAATTAACTTTGAACATAGATGATGCTATAATTGATGATCATTGGATGATGGATATGCAAGATGAGTTAAACCGGTTTGAAAGAAACCAAGTTTAGAAACCAGTGCCTAAACCCAAGAACTGTCAAGTAATAGGTAAAAAAATGGGTTTTTAGGAACAAACTAGATGAAAATGGTATAATTGTAAGAAACAAGGCTAGATTGGTAGCCAAAGGGTATAACCAAGAAGAAGGCATATATTATGATGAAACATATGCACCTATAGCAAGATTAGAAGCTATAAGAATGCTACTTGCTTATGCTTTCATAATGGGATTTAAATTGTATCAAATAGATGTTAAGAGTGCTTTCTTAAATGGATTTAGACAAGAGGAAGTGTATGTTGGTCAACCACCTGGTTTTGAGAATAATGAATTGCCTAACCATGTTTATAAACTGTCTAAAGCACTATATGGCTTAAAGCAAGCTCCTAGAGCTTGGTATGAAAGGTTAAGTAATTTTCTCATTGAAAAAGGATTTAAAAGAGGTAAAGTTGACACAACTCTGTTCACTAAGAAAAAGGCACACAACATTTTACTTGTACAAATATATGTGGATGATATAATTTTTGGTGCTACTAATGAGCAGTTGTGCAATGAGTTTGCAAGTCTTATGCAGAGTGAGTTTGAAATGTCAATGATGGGTGAGCTGAACTTTTTCCTTGGACTGCAAATAAAGCAAACTAAAAATGGAATCTTTGTTAGCCAAACAAAGTACTGCAAAAAGTTGATCAAGAAGTTTGGCATGGAAAAAGCTAAGGAGATGGCTACTCCAATGAGTACCTCCTGTTATCTGGACAAAGATGAGCAAGGTAAACCTGTTGATGTTTCTAAATTCAGAGGTATGATAGGCTCACTACTTTATCTTACTGCTAGTAGGCCATATATCATGTTTAGTGTATAAATGTGTGCTAGGTATCAAGCAAATCCAAAAGAACCACACTTAACAGCAGTTAAAAGGATAATTAAGTATCTGTTAGGAACAAAAGACCTGGGATTATGGTATCCCAAAGGAGCTACATGTACTTTAATTAGCTATTCAGACTCTAGTTTTGCTGGTTGTAAACGGGACAGAATGAGTACTAGTGGAACTTGCCATTTACTAGGAAACTCATTAGTATCATGGTTCAGTAAGAAACAATCTAGTGTGTGTTTATCCACTGCAGAGGCTGAATATGTAGCAGCCGGTAGCTGTTGTGCACAAGTTTTATAGATTAAACAACAATTAGTTGATTGTGGTGTCCAACAAAACCAAGTTCCTATTAGATGTGACAATACGAGTGCAATTAACTTACCTAAGAATCCAATAATGCACTTTAGAACTAAACACATAGAAATCAGACATCATTTCATTAGAGACCATATTCAAAGTAGAGAAATTGAGATTAAATATGTTGATACAACTAAACAACTTGCCGATATCTTTACCAAGCCCTTGAACAAGGAAAGCTTCTTTTTCATTAGAAGAGAATTGGGCATAATCGATCAATCCTATATCTAATCTCTAAAGAAACAGATTATATGACTGTGTCTTTGTATAAATATGTTATGATTCTTGTATGATTTGATTTGGAATATCTATGAATGATAAGAAGAGAGTTTTGGAACATCTATCCGAGTTGGACGCATCTTTTTGATTTGCCCCTGCACTGTATCATGAACAATTTTATATGCTAAGTTTGAATGATTAAGTGCTTACCTTCTCTATTGCTTCGAATGTTTCTTTTATTTACCTTTTTGATAATGCCAAAAGGGGGAGAAAAAGTATGATATAGAGAAAGAGGATAATAACAAATTATACATGACGAAAAAGTGTGATATAGAGAAAACGAATTATACATGCATATGTTGAGGGGGAGCTTAAAAGCTTACATGATTAATGGGGAGTATATCTACTATGATAATATTTTTTTTGCTCTGATATACTTCTGTTCTGACTGCTTTGATACCATGATATAAATCTGTCAAAACACTTAGCGTCTGTTACACTTATACTCTGTTCTTATAATTTGTTAAAAGGTTTGTCATAATCAAAAAGGGGGAGATTGTTAAACTCAATGACTTAGAGATTTTGATATATGACAAATACAACTTAATATGTATGCAAATGTTTTAGTATCAAATAGCAAAGACAGGTATCAAGCAGTGATCAACAAGTTCAGTGAGCAATCAAAGGAGAATATTCAAGGAAGAACTTGGAGAAACCAAAGAGCAAGGACGAAGATCAAGGAATCATCAAGACAATATCTTAACGAAGAAATTAGTTTTAAGTCTTAGATGATCTGTAAGAGATGAAATCTCTTATTCACAAATAAGCTCAATTTGAAAAGTTGCAAGAAAAAAATCATTTTTCATAACCTGCATTAAGAGGAATAAGTTTTCGTGAATGAAAATGATTTTTGAAATAAGATTTCAAAGCACTCGTCCAACACTGGGAATAGTAAAAGCTAGCATCCAAGAAAGTGATAAAAGCTGGCGTCCAAGAAAGTGGTAAAAGCTGACGTCCACTAAAGTGATAAAAGCTGACTTCCACTAAAGTGATAAAAGCGCATGTCCACTAAAGTGATACAAGCGCACGTCCACTGAAGTGATAAAAGTGCTCGTCCACTAAGGTGATAGAAGCGCTCGTCCACACAAGTCTTTGGACCTGCTAAGATCTTAATGAGAAGCTCCCGTCTACTGACATGGCATATGGAACTCGTCTACTTGTTGGAGCACGTCCAATTACTTTGTTTTAGTACTCCCGTCTGCTGACGTGGCAAATGGACGCGGCTATTTTTTCAAGATGGACACGGCTATTTTTAGAGATGGACTCGGTTATTTTTTTAAAGATAGACTGGGCTATTTTTTAAGATGGACACGATTATTTTTTAAGATAGACACGACTATTTTTCCATATGGACTCGGTTATTTTATGGATGCGGATTCTACAAGAACAAACAGAATCTTATTTCAAGAACGAGAATCAAGAAAACAGATTCTGTTAATAAGATCCAAATCTGTTTTGATTGATCCCAACGACTATAACTTGTTTTCTATATAAAGAGGGATCAAAGGAACACTTTTAAAAATATAACAACAGAATTATAACAATACACATATCATTCATCATCTTCCTTGAGCTTATTGTGAAAAGAGTGTTTCATTGTCAAAGTGCTTCAATTTGTTTATCTGACTGTTGAGAGTTAGGAATCAATTTTTGTTTTACTTTTGACTGTAAAGAGAGTGGGAGTCTCTCTGAGTGATTAGGGTGAGGTATCCCTAAGGTTGAACATTGGGGCTCTTCACAAGAGTGTGGTATCTCGAGGTTAATGAGTGCTCTGTGGTGTAAAGGTTTTTCAAGCTACCTGGCAAAGCTTGTGTGTCAGTGTATGAAATCCCATAGGTGGAGTGGGGACTGGATGTAGGTCACAGTGGAAGTGACTGAACCAGGATAAATCTGGTTGTGTGGTATCCCTAAAACTCAAACTCCTTTACTTTCTGTTTATGTTCGAGAACCTACAACTTTGATGTTTAAAGTTTAATATAATTTATGTTCTTGATCCGTATAAACTGCATTTTGTTATCACTGAGTTATTGAACCTGAACCTATTCGTTATTAATCTTTATTATCCTCATCACCTTCTATTCAAGATTTTATACAAACCATTCATCGATTTTATAAAAGATCCCGAGAACACTAATCCGCAACTCTGATTTATAAAGCTTTGTGAAAAAATTTTAATAGGGAAATATCTTTTGAAAACTCAATTCACCCCCCCCCCCCCCCTCTTGAGTCGTTGAAGCCAAAACAACATGATTACCTCATCGATGTCATCTGTGAACAGCAACCTCGGTCGTCGGTCTGTTACCCTTTCTTTCTGGACAGTCATTTCTACACGAGATTTAACTCCTGAACCTCTGGGTGAGGTTTGGTCTTGGACGGTCGGCTCGTATCATGAGGAGAAGGTACGTACGATGGATCCTTTTGGCTACCCTCGGGTGAGGATTGCTCTTCCTCGGAAGGCATCACTGATCTTTCTCTTTTCTGAGCTCTTAACAACCTTTGATTCTGAGCACGTATCTCCTCGTTCTCCTCACGCAGTTGCCTTTACTGTGCCATAACCTCTCCCAGATGAGGGTTATCTTCCTTGATGGGAAGGGGGGTGATTGTCACGGTTCTGGCTCGTGTTCGAAGCCTCATGATCTACATGGTTCGTGCTGCTCACCCTTCCCCTCGGTCCATTTCGTGTAGTCACTATCAAGCTTTCTTATGGAACCGGGGAAAGTTTTTCCTCGGCCCCACGGTGGGTGCCAAATGTTCCTGCCGAGAACCGACTTGCCGGAATCTCGCCGTAGAACGTTTAACCAAGAGTGAACAATGGGGTTGTTTTAGATTATGGCTTGACAGAATATTGTATTCCGGTCCTACGTATCGCAATGGGAATCAAAGCCAGACGTATTTCTAGGTTCAACCTTTGGTCATATACTGATCTCAATCCCCTAATCTTGTATCTGATGAATACCAGAGAGCAAGGACTCTTCAATAGTCTCTTGGTCGAGCTAGTTTCTCTAATACGCTTAAGGGAGAGTCACCTGGGTTAGTGAAAAGTCCGTCTCTCTCTTGGGTTCTCCTCTTTTTATAATAGGATCCCCATATCTTTGAGAGATCTAGATTTAACTCCTTTTATCTCCTAAATCTTCTTTGAGATATGATTTCCTTAATTTGGGGGATTTACCTCTTCTAACCGGATAAGGTTACTTGAGATAATATCAGGATTATTAAAGATAGATATGATCTCCTTAATTTGAGGGATTTTATCTCTTCTAACCGGATAATGTTATTTGAGATATTTGAGATAATATCAGGATTATTAAAGATAATATCAATGTCTTATCCGTCCCACCTTTATTGGATCGGGGTATCCAAGCTCGGTGGCCGGGTTTTACTCCTCGACCAGTACAATTCGCAACATAGATAAGAAAAAAGAAAAAAGACAGAGGCACCTCAGAGAGAGAAGATGGTGGCCGAGCAACGGTGGTGATCTAAAAAAATGTATGATTTCGTAGACCTGCAAAAACTTCAATGGAGAGAGATGAAATGTGAAGAAAATGTTGAATGAGAGAAAAAGATTGAGAGAGATGAAGAGAAGGGTGAAAACGATGAGTTTAATTAAGATAGACCAACCATGCTTGAAATTGAATTGATAATAATGATTCAAAATCAAATTTCCAAAGGAAAACAGGTCATAGCGACGCGTATGGAGTATGGGAGAGACGAAAGACATGTAAGAGAAGTAAATTAATTTACTGAACATTGTCTACTTTATATGCATTGGAAATAATGCAAGCATGAATTTAAATTTTGAAATTTGAAAACAAAATTTAGATTTCAATAGGTGTCATGCATAATCATATATGATTAGTTGAAATAATTCCATAAATGCTAATAACTATTGCACTAATTGAGAACTTGATGGGTTCAAAACTTGCCATAAATGATAATAACATACCATAACATTTTATAGAAAGATTGTAGGCTTAATGAGAGTTTGTCATAGCTTGACACGTGTCACTTGGGCTTTGAGAATGTTCCTGCAAGTGACAATTGGATAGAAATCATTCTATTTTGTATATATAATAGATAATAGATATGAAAATAATATACACTCCATGATGTCATTTTCCACCATTATTACTCGGTTAATTAGCAGACAACTTTGCTGAACTTGTTTGTTTATTTGCATAAAATGTTTTTTTTTTAACATAATAATTGCTCACGCTTTTTTTAATAGTAAGTAACGGTTAATTAAATTCCTTTTAAAAGGATAACTTTAAAACTTAAATCTTGATATGATAGATAAAATTCACTTGAAATACATTCTCATTTTGGTATAACCATTTAATATTAGGGATGAGAATAGGTTAGGCTGAGGTAGACCCTAACATAAACAGGCATAGTCTATGTTCCAATCTTATTGCCTGAGCCTGACCTATTAGCCTGACATAGATCAATTTTTAAGGTCTGCTTGGTCTGGCTTGTAAGTCTATTTAAAAGCTTATTTTTCGACAAGGCCTTTAAACATGAATCCACCTATAAATACGTCATAGACCTTCACTTGTAAATAGGCTTGTAACTCTAATGATAAAGAGGTCAGTAGACTTATACTGATAAATAAGTCATTAGATATTCACAAATAAATATACAAATAGATCTCTACATTTAAATGGGTCAATAAGCCTTTAAATTGGCCGGTCTGATACGCCTAGTAGGCTTTTTTTAAATCCTCAGTCTGACCTTTTTAGCTATTTAGGCTTTTTTCGTAAAATCTTGTTAAATAGGCTTGGTTAAACTAGACCTTGAATAGGCTAAGCCTATTCCCACCCCTGGTTACTATTAGGAAAGATGACAACTTTGTTTTAACCCTTTTGGGATAAGACATCAAATTTTTAAATTTCCATATATTTCAAATTAAGAACAAATATCTTGGTTTCGTAGGCAATGCAATTAGGTCAATGTATATAACTAATGGAGTATGGGGTCCTCCTTCCAACATAGACCGAGCAGTACTCGATCCACTCGCCTTCGAGCTCGTGAATTCAAATGAAGGTTTATTCCTGGTGTTCTAACACGAACCAATGAGTCCTCGACCCAACTCTCTCTGAGCCCAAGGAGCAGAGCTATGATCCTTAACAAGAGGCCGAGTTAATATTGGAATATTTTAATATTCCGAGCACATTTATGTAATGGGTTTAACGGTCATTGATTGAACATTAAAGCCATTAAGACAAAGGGAGAGAATCATGCGCTAAATGATAGATAATAACGAAGAAGCCATTGATACCCGAAGCTATATAAGAAGACACGGGAGAAGAGAAAAGACAAGTCATTCAGAGAGAATAGTATACTAGGTTTATTGGCACAGATTTGTGCTCGAAATTGTATCAGATTTGTGAGAACATTTTGCTATATTAGGAGACACAAGAGAAAAGACAAGCCATTCAGAGAGAACGGTATACTGGGTTTATCGGCACGAACCTGTGCTCAGAACTGTATCAAAATTGTGAGAACAAGATCTGAAATGTTTGATTCTGTTTGCTTTGTTTTTAATTTTATGTTTTTAGAAATAGTTACAAAAATGTGACATTGTTTCTATTTTATTTCAACTTTCAAAATTTTGTACAGGAAATAGAATGAAAACAATATGATATTTTTGCAATGATTTTTGAAAATAGAAAATGAAAAAAAAATAAAATAAAAACAAAGCAAACAAGCCCTGATATCTTGAAAGTCTTTACACCATATCGAATTTAATTTTTGTTCATTTTTCACTATGAGTTTCGGCTCCTCTCATTTAAGTGAATTCATGTGTTTATCTAATCTAACTTATAAGATGTGGGGTCAGACTAAATTCACATGCTTAAATGTCAAAGATTGCGTTGAAAAAATAAAAAACAAGTAAATAATTATGTTAATACAAATGTTATGTGTGATGAAATGGCTAATGTGATTTGCTGTGATGATTTTTTTTTTTTTTTTGTATTTTGATATTTATTTTAGCAAGAAAAATTATTTTTAATGTATGTTGGACATATGGGTTTGATTAAACCTAACTTTCCATTTTGGTACTACCATGGCCAACAATAATGACAAGGTCACACCGAAGTGTTGATAGGTCACGGTGGCTGGTCTACGACGACAAAAAGAGGCGTGGGTCATGGTGGGTGTCTGTTGTGTGACGCCGGCAAGTGTACCGGGTCGTCGCAAGTAATAAAAGAAACACGGTAAGTAATTACCGAGGTCGAACTCAGGGATTGGGCTACCAATTCGACTAATCCGCGGGAAATCAGATATGTTCGGTCAAGTTACAGAAAAGTGGTTGAGAGAGAGAGAGAATAATATCAAAAATTCAATTAACGAATCTAATAAACTAATTAACTAAAATTCAGAAATTAAAATGTCCAAGGTCACAAATCCACCTACCCAATATGTACACCCAAGTGATGATGAATTCCTCCTTAAGTTCAATTACAATGTCAACCGGGACCCCTAAATTCTCCTAAATCCACTCTCGTGCTCATTAGGACGTATTCGACGATTGGATTAATTACTTACTAGGTCTCATAATCCTAATCTCGAATTTGGTCAATTCTTGTTCCCTATAAGGTTGCACCGATCTCCTATTCACTCTCGTGCAATATTCGATCGATGATCCCAATTCAAGTTCTAAACGCGAATCGCTGACTAGGCCTCATCGACGTTAACAAGTCAATCACGCAACACATATGATTAACACAATCAAATCAGAATTGGAAAACATTTATTGAGAAAAAGGGAGAAAGACATACATCATATCGAATCTACACTGCCATGGGTGGCTTCATTGTTCCCT
Source organism: Sophora flavescens (assembly GCA_030762895.1). Classification (NCBI taxonomy): domain Eukaryota; kingdom Viridiplantae; phylum Streptophyta; class Magnoliopsida; order Fabales; family Fabaceae; genus Sophora; species Sophora flavescens. Next base: position 90,580,621 of record CM061064.1, on the reverse strand, counting down.
CAGACGAGGGGATTAGTTCCTCATGCTCATAGACAAACACTCGGACATAATCTCCATAAGAAAAAGGGAGACGCAGCTCCAAAGAGAAAAGAAATTACCCTAAACGCTACTCTAAACAGTGGAAAACTACTAGGATTCGCGGCCCTCCAAAAGCCCTACAGCCTCCTAAGATGGATCCCCAATCTGATCTGCAACAGCCTTTAAATAGGATTCCTGATCTGCGCTCGTTCGCGAGGCGAGCAGCCTTTCGCGAGGCGAGAATTAAAATTGGTGCGCTTTCAATTTGAACTCTCGCGAGGCGAAAGTGTGTTCGCGGGGCGAGTCTTCAATTCTAGGCTGTGACTTTCATCACGGCTGGGCCGTGATGGTCTCTGACTTCCAGGGTCTTCAAACTCTCGCGGGGCGAGACTTCAAACGTTAAACTGCCACGGGCGTGGTCTTCATCACGGCTTGGCCGTGATGGTCTCTGTCTTGCAGGTCCTCATGATCTCGCGAGGCGAGACACCTCTCACGTGGCGAGACTGAAGTGATGACTTTTGCTGCTTTGTTGACTTTCAGGCTCGCGGGGCGAGCATACACTCGCGAGGCGAGTGTCTCCAGACTTGCAATTTCCACTGCTTTTCGACTTTCCTTGACTCCCGGAGCTTCACTTATTTAACCTGAAACAACAAAAGCACCCACAAGCGTAATTCTATTCAAAATAACCTAAAAACTACACAAAATACGCAAAATGAGTCAAAGTCCAACTTAGGAACAAAACAAGGCAAATTTGGGCGAAAACGAGAGTGAACTCGAATAAATAGGCACATGAACCCTAGTTCATCTAGTCATAAAACTAGATAAGCCAGAGGCTTATCAGTGTCGTGGTGGTGGTTGTTTATGGTTGAGCACGATTTTGTGGTGGATTCGATGACTGAGAGTGGTGGATCTATGGTGGTTGATGCAACTTGTTGGTAATGGTTATGGAGTGATAGTTGATAACAATAATTATATTGTTAATAATTACAAATATAATAATTGGTAACTTTTGTAATTTGATAACATAGTAATAAAGGAATCAACGTCTGTTTGTCCAAGTGACTGGAGTTTGGTTACCCTTAAGTAAGGTCTCGGGTTCGATTTTTGCAAATGAAAAAATAAGCGTTGGAAAAGCTTTGCCTCCTTATATAGGTCCACCTGGCTCAGCTTGGATTAGTTGAGGTCCAATGTAACTTTCGGATGTTGAGGGTCTATACAAAAAAAAAAAGACATGGTGGTGAGTGAAGAATGATGGGGGGAATGGTGAAAGATGGTGGAAGTGGTGGATAGGGGTGTTCAAATCCAAATCTCTCAAACCAAACCAAAAAATTGAAAATCGAACGAATTGATAATCGAAAAAATTGTAAATTGAAAACAAAAAAATTGATTTTTTTTGGATCAGTTTGCATTCTGGTTCTCACTTTTGCAATCAATATAATCCAAACCAAACCAACACTCATATATCGTTTTATTCTGAAATTAAAGTAATAGTCATCTTTTCCCAATTTGTTCCCTGTTTTACCCCATCCCTTTTGACCCTAAAGTCAACTTGTATATGTTGAGTCTCCAAAACGTCTAAACGAAGCTTTATTACCCTTCAGTTTTGATGTGCCCAAACATTTAGGATAATGATTTAACTGAATCGTATGAAGTAGTTTATTAAGTGTGTAAAAAGTTAGCTTGTCAGATAGAACTCAAAAATGACCAAGCGTATGTAAAGCTGTGACACCTCGGGGGTCGACGAAGGCGGGGGAGTGGCCGTCGGTGCAAAGAGAGCACGGACAAGGAGCGATTTCTAGGCTAAGGGACACGTGAATGAACCGATAACACACCGGAACGAGAATGATCCCGAGTCTGTATAGGTATGAGACTATACAGTTGAGGATGACTTATAAGAATTGATTGGTACTACCTATACTAACAAGATGAATCTTCTTTTCGAGAGCCCATCACCTAAGAACTCCACAATTAAGCGTGCTTGAATCCCAGGAAGCATGTGAGTGAGGACAAAGCACACTGAAAAGACCCGTGTTTATGTGTGGGCACAGTCTTCAATCTGTAAAGCAGCCTGAGACATTATAAAAGCTGAAGTGTTTGTCTAAAGATCGATTCAAGCATCTAAATGAAAGCTACAAAGAAAAACGGCAAACAACAAGCATTTGTTTGCAAATTAATGAAAACTACACAACTTAGAGAAAGTGTCCGTCTCACAAAGCAAGTCAAGCTACATTGGGTTCAAGCGTTTGTCACGAACAAGTCAAGTCATGCAAGTCAAGCATCAACTCAACTTTAAATTCAAATATGCTCTAATTTAAAGAATACTCGAGTATACAAGAATTAAACTTTACATGAAGTCAAAGCTCTGAACCTACCCTATGTTATTCCCTTTTGTACCCAACACAAAAGCATTTTAAGATTGTCATATCTCATTGTTGCACAAAAGAGGAAGTTCACGCCGCTTAAAGTCCGAAAAGCAGCATGCCCTTGCTCTGAATCTTTGTTTTAATATGATAAAGAATGCAAAGAAGTATGTTCCTCAACCAAAAACCGACCAACAATCATAAACATCAATTTCTTGATCATAACGACTCTTTGGTATTAAAGGATGAAAGAACAAAGCTTTAACCCAAGAATATTGCCTCTCAACAAATTTATTGCTTCAAGCCTGGAAAAAGAAGACATTGGAGGCACTTGTAGAAGTTAACAACTACATACTATATTCACACAAGCCTTAACTTCACATTCAAAGCCCTTCATTCTTTCATTTGATATTTCTCATTCAATCAATTGTAATTATTTAGATAGGTCATTTCTACAGTCATACCAGCCTTCATTAATATTCACTCTTTGTGTGTTTTTCGGTTTACTTGCAAAGTTGTATTGAAGTTATTGCTTCACTCTTTATATATAAATTGTAAAGACTGAGGAGGCTAGCCTAAAGAATACTTGCATTTGAGCCTGAAGAGGCTAAGTATGAAACGATTACTCGTTGTTGTTGGAACTTGGAGAGGCTAGGTGAAAAGAATATTTGTCCATAACTGAGTTAGTTATATTGAAAATCTTGGTAAAGCCAAAGACTAGACATAGCCCAAAGTTGAGCGTGAACCAGGATGAATGTTGCTGTGTGAATCTCTCTTCCCTTAACCTCTTTAGATATTTCTTTGATTATTATATTTTTTAACTAACTTGGGGTTAATCGTGTAGTTCTTAAACATCTTTTTATCTTGTGTGTTTTGAAAGACTTGTCTTAGACAAGTTCTGTAAAACCTTATACGCATCCAAGCTTATGTGAGCTTTCTGAAAGTGTCTGCTTCTCCTTGTTTGCGAAAAGTTTTTCGTTTTCCAAAAATTTTAAGTAAACACACTAACATAATACACTAATTCTAATGTTTGCCTATCAAAAGAAAAAAAAATCAACTCTCTTCTTGTGTTTACATTCGTTCTTTTCAATATACACCTCTCTTATTTGTAATTTATGTACCGGTGAATATGATTATTCTTATTCATGTTTTGACTTATGAAATAATGCATTTGATGTGTTTAAATTATAATTTTAATTATAAAAATAAAAACAAATAAAAAAGATAATAAAACTGAATTATTCAATATAATCCCATCCGCTTCTAATCGGATCAGATTGGATAAAGCGATATGGATATGATCAAATTTGTTATTATAATCAATCCTATCCAAACCACACAGAACATTATTTTCTTATTCGGTTCGGATGATTTTTTTACTTTAAAACAAATCCTAAAAACTGTAAACACTCCTGCTGGAAGTTGGTAAATTTTTATAATATATTAGTAACTGCGAGAGCAAAGAAAAAAAGGAACCTACCATATAAATATATGATAATCATATTAATTATCTCAATTTGATATTCAAATAAAAGAACCGACTAACTTAGCATCTAAACATGGTTGAAACGACTAACTACATTGATATTTGAGAAAGGGTATCGAGTTCAAAGAAATGGTGCTAACCATTGTTGGGAAAAAAGCAAGAGATAACAATCTCTAATGAAGCAAATATTTTTTCCCTTCATTTGTGTAAATAAATAGGCACAACAAAAATATTCTTCCACAGGATAATATCAATGGCAGAAAAATAAATAGCAATGACACCACAATTTTTAACGTGGAAAACTCCCCAGAATAGGGATAAAAACCATGGGACCAAGTCCAGCAAAAACTTCCACTATAAATAATAATGGGCACACCAAGTCTTCCTAGAAATACTAGGGAACACCAAATCAACAATACATCACCCAAAAGGTGGATACAAGTAAGCAACAAGAGAGAAACCCCACAACAATGGGTATAACAACTTAGCTCAAAGAGAAGGCAAACCAACAATATAATGATATCAAAATATTGCTCTCAACACCAGGAACAACATACTAAAATTTCATAAAGAATGGATATAGTTTACTCATCTGATGAAGAACACAAAGTTCCTCCCTTTTTCTTCATCTCCCTGCGTTGAACTCCCCCATCTCCCCTGTTACTCACTTTTTTTCCTTTCTCACGTCAGGCACACACTCCACTGCCTAAACCCTTTCTTTCTTTTATTTGAACTTTTCAAGTTCCCCTTTTTTTTCAATGCCACATGGGCTTGGCCCATCAACAACTTTTATTATTATTTTTCTTTTAAAGTTGAAGTGGGACCCACTTGGGAGTGACCCACCCAACAAATCTCCCCCTCACGACTCAAATAGGAAGATACTGCTCGACCAAGCCTGCCTTCTTTCTACAGCAAATCAACTTTGTCATAGGCAAGGTCTTTGTCATCATATCTGAACCATTTTCATCAGTATGGATCTTTTCAAGTGAAAATGCCTTCATCTCTAGAGCATCTCGTATCCAATGATACCGCACATCAATGTGATTTGACCTGGAATGAAAAGTTTGATTCTTACTGAGATGGATAGCACTCTGACTGTCACAAAATATTACAAACTTCTCTTGCTTGAGGCCCAACTCTTGTAGGAATTTCTGCATCCACAAAAGTTCTTTAGAAACTTCAGTAATGGCAATATACTCAGCCTCAGAGGTAGACAAAGCAACACATTTTTGTAATCTTGATTGCCAAGACACCGCTCCCCTGCAAAAGTCACCAAATATCCAGAAGTAGATTTTCTAGAATCAACATCACCAGCCTTATCTGAATCTGTGTAGCCGTCTAACACAGGTTGACCACCCCCAAAGCATAAACATACTCTAGAAGTACCTCTGAGATACCTGAAAATCCACTTCACTGCTTGCCAGTGGTCTCTACCGGAATTAGAGATAAAACGACTAACAACTCCAACGGCATGGGCAATATCCGGCCTTGTGCATACCATAGCATACATCAAACTACCAACCACGGATGCATAAGGAACCTTCTTCATCTCTTCTTTGTCTTTCTCACTTGTAGGCATTGTTGAGATCTCAACTTGAAATGACTTGCAAGTGGAGTACTAACAGGTTTGGAATTGCTCATGTTAAACCTCTCTAATACCTTCTCAATATACTTATGTTGAGACAACCACAATTTACCATTCTTCCTGTCACGAGTAATTCTCATGCCAAGGATTTGCTTTGCAGGACCCAAATCCTTCATAACAAAAGACTTGCTCAAATCTTTCTTCAGACAATCAATATTCTTAGTGTCATGACCAACAATCAACATGTCATCCACATATAGCAAGAGGATAATAAAATCATCATCAAGGAATTTCTTCACAAACACACAATGATCTGAAGTGGTTTTACTATAACCATGTTTCTCCATGAAAGAATCAAATTTCTTGTACCATTGCGTTGGTGCTTGCTTGAGTCCATACAAACTTTTCTTCAACTTGCACGCAAGCTGCTCTTTTCCTTTGACCTTTAAGCCTTCAGGTTGCTCCATATAAATTTCCTCCTCCAAATCACCATGAAGGAATGTTGTCTTCACGTCAAGTTGTTCAACCTCTAGGTTCATGCTAGCTGCTAATCCAAGCACAACTCGAATAGAGGACATCTTCACCACAGGTAAGAAAAATTCTTCAAAGTCAATACCTTTCCTCTGATTGAAGCCTTTCACAACCAATCTTTCTTTGTACCTTGGTTTGGAGCTATTCTCTTCTGATTTCAACTTGAACACCCACTTGTTCTTGAGTGCTTTCCTACCCTTAGGCAACTTCACCAATTCAAATGTGTGATTCTCATGCAAGGAATTCATTTCTTCTTGTATGGCCTTCAACCACTCTTCCTTGTGCACATTTACAATAGCCTCTTCATAACTTTCTGGCTCTCCACCATCAGTGATCATCACATACTCATGTGGAGTGTATCTTTGGGAAGGATGACGCTCTCTAGTAGATCTTCTCAACTGAGGCTCAACTGGTGGCTCAAATGGAACCTCTTCAACTGGTTCATCATGGTGAGGTGTAGGGTCATCAGTTGCATTCCCATCATCTACCTGTATATCTCCCCCATCAACAAAAGTTCCAGTAGGAGGTTTAGGCACAACATCAATATAACTTCTGGCAACCGGTTTCTGTTTCTCAGCTTTCTCAAAATCTTCAATTGTTTGGTCTTCAAGAAATATCACATCCCGGCTTCTGATAATTTTTCTGTCAGCTGGATCCCAGAGTCTATAACCAAACTCTTCATGACCATAACCCAAGAAGACACACTGTTTGGATTTTCCATCAAGCTTGGACCTCTCATCTCTTGGAATGTGAATAAAAGTCCTGCATCCAAACACTATCAAATGACTATAAGAGACATTTTTCCATGTCCATACTCTGTTTGGAACATCACCATCTAGTGGCACAAAAGGAGAAAGGTTGATCAAATCCACTGCACTTCTCATTGCTTCACCCCAAAAGGATTTGGGTAATTTTGCATGAGAGAGCATACACCTGATTCTGTCATTAAAGGTACGGTTTATTCTCTCTACAACTCCATTATGTTGAGGCGTCTTTGGAACTGTCTTCTCAAGCCTGATTCCATGTTCTTTGCAATATTCTTCAAACGGGCCCCTATATTCACCACCATTATCTGCTCCGACACATGTCAACTTGCTTCCTTTTTATTTTTCAACACTTGCATGAAAGTGCTTGAAGACACCAAGTACCTGGTCTTTAGATTTCAAAGCAAAAGCCCACACTTTTCTAGAGTGATCATCAATAAAAGTAACAAAATATGAAGCACCACCAAGAGACTTACAATCCAAAGTGCAAACATCAGTATGAACAAAATCAAGAACATTTGGCCTCCTATGAGGACCAGAACTACGAAATGAAATTCTATGTTGTTTTCCAACAAAACAATGAGAGCAAGTATTTAAAGGTGTACCTTTCATAGGAAGAGAATTTTTCCTGGCAAGGATGTTGAGTCATTTCTCACTCAAGTGACCAAGGCGCATATGCCACAAATCAGAAGAAGCATCTCCAACTGCTTTCACTTCCTCCTTGCTTAATTTTCCAGGCACCCTGTAGAGAGTAGTGAAGCTTTCTTCTTTTGCCACCACTAGGGACCCTTTGGTGAGCTTGCATATGCCACCACCAAAGTAAGTATGATAACCCTCAATGTCCAAGGCTTTAACTGAAATCAAGTTGAGACAGATATCTGGAACATGTCTGACATTCTTCAATTGCAGCTTGCACCCAATGCTAGTTTCAATCCAAACATCTCCCATACCAACAATTTTACATACCCCTTCACTTCCCATTTTAACTGTGCCAAAATCACCAGCAGTATAAGATGAGAAGAAATCACGCAGAGTGACATGGTATGAGGCTCCAGAATCAAAAATCCAACTGGAATCATGGCATGCTAGATTTAGAGAATTATCATCACAGACAATGTAAACATCACTATCAGATGCAACTGCAGTTGTGTCTTTATCATTTTTCTTCTCTTTGTCTTCATCTCTTTCTCTTGACTTCTCTCTTTTTAGGAACTTGCATTGTCTTTTGATGTGTCCCACCTTGCCACAATGATAACATGTCACTTCTTTTCTAGTCCTGGACTTGCTTCTTGACTTGCTACGACTGTCATATTTTTCATGCTTATGGAAATGCCTGGTTTGGTTTCTCCCTCGTGACCTGCAACTAGTGCTTCTGACTGAGTAGAGGTAACAATCAAACCACGCTCCTTTCTTCTAGCTTCTTCATTCAACATGCCATTGACATTGTCAAGTTCCCATTAGGAGCTGAATTAGTTAATGTCACAACCAGAACCTCCCAAGTATCAGGCAAGGAACTAAGCAACAACAAGGCTTGCAACTCATCATCTAATTTAATATCTGCTGCTGTAAACTGATTCACAGTATTATGAAAAATACTCATATGTTCTGCCATTGAATCCCCTTCTTTGTATTTCATATTCACCAGCTTTCAGATCAGAAATGCTTTATTTTGTGTATTCTTCCGCTCATACAGCTCGGCCAACTTCTTCCACATTTTCTGGGCATCTATTTGTGTCTACATGAGGATATACACTCCAATCCAACCACTGCCTAATCAAAGCAATTGTCTTTCTATTTATCTTCTTCCAATCACTTTCATTTTTATCCTTGGGTCGAGCAGTGTCCCCCTTAATGGGATCATACAAGTCTTTGCTATATAACATATCTTCCATGAGGGTCTTCCAAAGTGCATAATTTGTAGAGTTCAACTTAACTATATTTGGCCCTTGATTTTCCTCCATTTAAATGCACAGTACAAAACAACCTAAGCTCTGGATACCACTTTGTTGGGAAAAAGCCAGAGATAGCAATCTCTAATGAAGAAAATATTTTTTCCCTTCACATGTGAAAATAAATAGGCATAACAAAAATATTTTTCCACAGGATAATATCAATGACATAAAAATAAATAGCAATGACACCACAATTTTTAACGTGGAAAACTCCCCAGTGTAGAGATAAAAACCACGGGATCAAGTCCAGCAAAAACTTCCACTATAAATAATAATGGGTACACCAAGTCTTCCTAGAAATACTAGGGAACACCAAATCAACAATACATCACCCAAAAGGTGGATACAAGCAAGCAACAAGAGAGAAACCCCACAACAATGGGTATAACAACTCAGCTCAAAGAGAAGGCAAACCAACAATATAATGATATCAAAATATTGCTCTCAACACCAGGAACAACATACTAAAATTTCATAAAGAAGGGAGATAGTTTACTCATCTGATGAAGAGCATAAAATTCCTCCATTTTTCTTCTTCTCCCTAACCCGAACTCCCCTCTCTCTCCTGTTACTCACTTTTTTTCTTTTCTCACGTTAGGCACACACTCCACTGTCTAAACCCTTTCTTTCTTTTATTTGAACTTTTCAAGTTCCCCTTTTTTTTTTCAATGCCACATGGGCTTGGCCTATCAACAACTTTTATTATTATTTTTCTTTTAAAGTTGAAGTGGGACCCACTTGGGAGTGACCCACCCAACAACCATTATTTCATAATTAACTGATGTTTGGATTGATGGAACGGAATGGAACGGAACATAATGGAATGGAATGGAACAGAACGGAATGGAAATATCATTCCATTATTTGGATATTTTATGGTGAAATGGAACAAAGTTCTCATCCCATCATTTGGGAAGTGAACGGAATGGAATGAGTTATATATCTTTTATTCCTATAATATCCTTATTTGTAAAACTTTAATATTTTTGTATTTATTATTTATTATATATTTCATAAAGTAATTTTTAACCATACAATTATTATAAAATAAAAAAATCAATTTAGAAGATAATCACAAAACAAAGATTTTTTTCACACCTGGATAGATAATCACCTTATTCACACCTTACATTTATTTTATATGTATAAAATGTGTTGGCTTGGCAAGCAATGAGCGATATTGAAAGTGTTGTGTCGATTTTTATTCTAGTATTATATTGTGATATTGTCAAATTGAAAACTTCCCTTTTTACAGTGTGAATAGTAGCTCCGTAAAGTATGATTAATAAAGCTATATAAAATTGTAAATATTAAAGAAAAAATGTCATTGACGTTTGAAAAATTAAAAGCAAAAACGAAACGCTCAAACAGTAGCACCACCGCAGAACCTGGTAAAAGTTGGTCGAATGGCCTGGTCGGGGAGAAAGTTGCGTTCTGGAAAAAGAAGAAGAGTTTTTTTTTAAAGAGAAACAAGAAGAGTTGTAAAGGACAAAAAAATAAATTCATAATTTTATGAAGCATCTCTGATCTTTCATTTCATCCCATTCCTCCCAATTTGGGAGGGAAGAGAAATGAGTGTAAGAGATGGAATAGGATGGAATGGGTTCCATCATATTCCATTCCCTTCCATCCTTTTTTAAATAATCCAAACAATAAAACAAGATATCACTTCATTTCATTTCCTTTCATTTCATCTCCTTCCACCAATCCAAACATAACCTAAAAGCAAATAAGTAAAATATTTTAAGGATAACACTCACATTTACTTTCACTCTGTTAAATCTCGACTTTTCCTCTTTCTCCATCTACCTTTCCCTCAATCCCAACACGACAACACTCACATATACTTTCTCTCTCCTCTGACTTTTGAAACCCAACAAATACTCAGAAGTTATAATACCTTCTTCATTGAAGATCTTTCCCACTTGTGCCCAGTACCCACAGAAAAATAATCTTCAAAATGGACATTGGTGGTGGTTCCATCTGTTTCAACTTTCAACAATCTACAAGATGCTAAATTTGCTGGGAAATGGTTTTTTAGCTTTTCGTAAGTTGCTTTTCATCTTTTTTGTTTTTTAGTTTTTCTCATCTTCCATATAGCTCTTTAATGGCTTTTTTCTTTAGATAAATTGTATCGAAAGCTCTGTTTCTCAGTGAAAGCTTTGACAAGTTTGAAATTGATGGGGAATAATAATATAACAGTGTAACACAATAACAAAGCAATAAGCAGCGGAAATAAATCCCCCAAAACTTGTAAGAATCTGTGAGGAGCAACAACAAATATATGACAGCAAATAGAACAACACAAACATAAAAGACACACCAAGATTTTAACGTGGAAAACCTCTTAAAGTAAGGGTAAAAACCACGGGTCGTGCAGACCAAAGAAACAGCTCCATTATGATCAAATAAGGGTACAAAAGAGTCTCCAACAAGTGCATAAACCGTGCTAACAATCAACAAAAACAACCAAGCAACAATGCTTACAAATGAGAAACAAGAAGATGAAATTTACCCCAAAAATAGAGCTACTGTGAGAAGCCAATATCTATCACTTCAGACATCGTCTTGAAAATCCGAACGGTGAGAATGAAGAACCACACGTCCTGAACCTGCTGCGGAAATTTCAGCCTGATCCAACGGTGAAAGAATCCAATGTCACGATTTTACGGTGACTGTCTAGTGGGTATGTGGGTTGGCTTTCTCTCCGCTCTTCTATCTTGTTGGCTGCTATATTCTTACTAAAATGAGACCTCTCTGCAACCCTAATCTGACCTCTCTCCACTTAAACAAGTGAGACAAAATGGGCTTACACATTTGGGCCTTTCTCCACATAGGAAGGGAGCCCAAAACCCAACAAATCTCCCCCTCACAACTATGTGGAGATAACCGCCAAACCGGCGATATCACAACAAGTTTCAAATTTGCCTCTTGGTAGTGCTTTAGTCATCATATCAGCACCATTATCATCAGTATGAACTTTAGCCAACTCCAACAGCTTAGCATCCAAAGCATCACGTATCCAATGATACCTGACATCAATATGTTTGGACCTAGAATGAAAAGTTGGATTCTTACCAAGATGAATAGCACTCTGACTATCAACAAACAACAAATATTTGTCTTGAACAAAATCAAGCTCCTTCAAGAATTTCTTCAACCATAGCAACTCCTTGCATGCTTCGGTAATAGCAATGAACTCTGCTTCGGTAGTGGACAATGCTACACACTTCTGCAACTTAGACTGCCAAGCCACAGCTCCCCCTGTAAATCTAATCATATAGCCCGAAGTGGACTTCTTGGAATCAATGTCTCCAGCCATATCCGAGTCTAAGTACCCCACCAAAGTAGACTTATCACCTCCAAAGCAAAGCTTCATACCAGCGGTACCACAAAGTTATCTCAAAGTCCATTTCACAGCATTCCAATGCTCTCTACCTGGGTTAGACAAAAATCTACCGACTGTACCGACAGCATGTGCTATATCTGGTCTTGTACATACCATTGCATACATCAAACTACCCACATCACATGCATAAGGAACCCGTTCCATGTCTAATTTCTCTGCTTCATTTGAAGGACTTTGTTTAGCACTCAGCTTGAAATGAGTAGCAAGAGGAGTGCTTACCGCCTTGGCATTTTCCATCTGGAATCTCTGCAACACTCTTTTAACATATTGTTCTTGTGATAGCCATAGCTTCTTCTCCTTTTTGTCACACATGATTCTTATACCAAGAATCTGTTTAGTAGCTCTCATGTCTTTCATGGAAAATGACTCGCCCAATTGCTTCTTTAACCTGTCAATCCTGGAAATATTTTTCCCAACAATAAGCATGTCATCAACATATAATAACATGATAATGAAGTCATCATTAGAAAACTTTATAACAAAGACACAATGGTCAGAAGTAGTCTTCTTATATCCTTGGCCACACATAACAGACTCAAACTTCTTATACCACTGCCTCGGAGCCTGCTTCAAACCATATAGGCTTTTTCTCAACCTACACACATAGTCTTCCTTGCCTTCAACTTGAAAACCATCAGGTTGCTTCATGTAAATCTCTTCCTCCAAATTACCATGAAGGAAAGCTGTTTTCACATCCATTTGCTCTACCTCCAAATCAAGAGTAGCCGCTAAACTCAACACAGTTCTAATGGATGACATCTTTACCACAGGCGAGAAAATCTCATTAAAATCAACACCCTTTCTTTGACGGAAGCCCTTCACCACTAATATAGCTTTATACCTCGGAGACGTAGAGTTACTCTCATGTTTCATCCTATAAATCCACCTGTTTGCCAAGGCCCTCTTGCCTTTAGGCAACTTCACCAAATCATAAGTGTGATTATCATACAAGGATTTCATTTCATCCTACATTGCATCCAGTCACTTTTGTTTGTCTTCCCTCTCCATGGCCTCTCCGAAACACTCAGGTTCTCCCTCATCGGTCAAGGTTACATACTCATCAGAATGATACCTTGTAGATGGTTGTCTCTACCTGTTAGATCTCCTGAGTTGGATTTGAGGTGGTTCGGGAGCATCACCAAGATTCTCATCCTGTGACATCTCATGTTCCTCTTCATCATCATCGCCTGGAACATCTAACTCATCTCCAAGCTTCTGATCATTAACATAATCATGTGGCTCGCCATTCTGAACATTACCATCAACAGTATCTGGATTATAAACAGGCAACCGAACTGGATCAACATCAAACAGGTTGCTATCATTCTTGGGTGTAGTCTTCTCCACCTTACCAATGTCTTCAATGGTTTGATCTTCCATGAACTCTACATCACGGCTTCTGACAAGCTTTTTCACAATAGGATCATACAACCCAACAGGATCATACAACCTGCAACCAAATTCATCTTGACCATAACCGATGAAGATACACTGCTTTGTCTTTGCATCCAACTTGGATCTTTCATCCTTTGGAACATGCGCAAAAGCCTTGCAACCAAAGACTCTCAAGTGATCATAACTGACATTCTTGCCAAACCAAATTTTGTCTGGCACCTCACTATTCAAAGCAACTGCAGGCCTAAGATTAATAACATGTACCGCTGTGTACAGTGCCTCACCCCAGTAATGCTTGAGCAACTTAGCTTCAGAAAGCATACATCTCACTCTCTCAATCAATGTCTTGTTCATCCTCTCTACTAAACCATTCAGCTGAGGAGTTTTAGGAGGAGTCTTTTCAGGTGCAATACCTTGCTGCTTGCAATAGACATCAAAGGGTCCACAATACTCACCACCACTGTCAGTACGAATGTATTTCAGCTTCTTGCCTGACTGTCTCTCAACCAAAGCCTGAAACTGTTTGAACTTGTCCAGCACTTGGTCTTTTGCCTTCAAATCATAGACCCATAGTTTCGTGGAACAATCATCAATAAAGGTAACAAAGTAGAGGGAACCACTAAAGGATTTTACCTTCAATGTGCCACACACATCAGAATGTACCAACTGAAGCAACTCTGACTTCCTTGAGGGAGGATGCTTCTTGAAGGATACTCTAGTCTGTTTACCAGCCATGCAGTGAGAACACTTCTCCAATTCTGCACTCTTCAATCCCAGAAGCACGTCATTTTTAGCTAAGCAATTTAACCCATTTTCATTGATACGACTAAGTCTTCGGTGCCACAAAGATGCCTCCATATCCACAGCATTCACAATGTCTTTAGCAACCAAAGCTTTTGTCCAATACAGTTTAGAAATTTTCTCCCCTCTAGCCACAACCAAGTTACCTTTGTTGAGTTTCCACTTTCCAGAACCAAAGTGATTCTCATAACCACCCTCATCAAGCAATTGCACAGAGATCAAATTAAAGCGGACATCCGGAGCATGTTTGACTCCTTTAAGCAACAACTGCATTCCCATGTTGGTTTGCAAGCAAACATCACCAACACCAATCACCTTAGACACACCATCATTACCCATCTTCAACACTCCAAAGTCACCAGAAGTATAAGATGTGAAGAACTCCATCCTTGGTGTAACATTCAATGTGAGACGCCCCGACGTCCCATTAAAGAAAACCCAAAATATTAAGACCTAATTTCATTATTGTCGTTAAGCGATTATATTAAAACAGAGGAAAATTTAAAACTTAACATACTTACATAACATATACAACTCAAGTCCTAATACAGTACAGTAGAGGGAATCCCATCAGTCGGATCCCAAAATGTACAAGCTGATAATCAAACAGAAAATAAAAACACCATCCTAAAGAGACAAGACGCGCTGGCCATAGACTCTATACCCAACTATGAGGATCCACTGCTCGTCCTCCAACGTCAGGCTCATACGAGGTCCCATCAAGTTCCTCCATAGCTGGCACCCCCGTAGGATCTTCTCATCACGATCACAAAAAGAAACATATGCAATATAGAGAAGACAGGGATAAGAAACCATATAACATCAAACGTGGAAAGGGTTTAGCAACATTTAATTAAATAACGGCACACTAAACATCCGTCTCCCAAGTATAAATATATGTAACACAATCACCCTCAATCCACATCTAGGATCTTTCCTCTACCCTCCATCATGATGCAATGTAAATGTTGTATGAATAATCTCCTCAGGTATCGGCCATATCCGGATATCACAACAATATAATCGACACGTCCCAGAGTCCCCGGCGCACACCCTCGTCCGCAGCTGGAGGGTGCCCATGCAAAGCAATGGCACTATAGCTACACAACCCGGTGCACACCTCTGGACCACAATCCAGGATTCTCATGAAATACATGAACTATAGCTGCGACTAAAATAAAATCATCTCTGGACGGTCTGCCGTTAGCCTATCCCCAGGAATTTTCCTTCCGAGGCATAGACCCCACTCGACCATGTTTCAGGTCCACTCGACCATGTTTTAGGTCCCTCATATCACATACCATGTTTCAGGTCACCCCCTAGTGCCCTAACCGGTCATCCTAATCTCATAGATAACCTCAAAATAATCTCATCTCTTTAATCTCAACCTCATCTCATGATAATTATCTTGGTTGGGCACTGCTATCACATATCGTATGCAATCCCCAAATACATCCTCGTGTCTCAACATAACTTATGATTTACTCAATCCTCTAAGCACAATCATTACACTCATCCTATCATCATAATCGTCATCATGTTATCCAAAATCATCATCATATATCATCATATCATAATATCATTTCCGAATGATAAATACCGAAATATAATAATAATAATAATAATAATAATAATAATAATAATAATAATAATAATAATAATGACAATAATAATACTCATAATAATAATACTAATAATAAATACTAATAATAATACTAATAATAATAATCATTCTCATCCCAGTAGTAGTAGTAATAATATTAAAATAATAATAATGATAATAATAGTAATAGTAATAATAATAATAATAATAATAATAATAATAATAAGTATAAACACTTCTAAAATAATTACCACACTCATAATATCATATACCAAATATCAAGTTCACATCAACCAGTCAAACAGGCAATCATCACGTATTAAAATAATCTATGTATGTAGCGTAATGACGATAAACGCACAATTTCTATATCATCATTGGTACCACTGAGTAGTTCCCAATGTAGTATA
Source organism: Sophora flavescens (assembly GCA_030762895.1). Classification (NCBI taxonomy): domain Eukaryota; kingdom Viridiplantae; phylum Streptophyta; class Magnoliopsida; order Fabales; family Fabaceae; genus Sophora; species Sophora flavescens. The sequence continues at coordinate 90,564,307 of CM061064.1, read as the reverse complement.
AACATTGTCCGTTACTCGCTCTCGTGTAGGGTTTGGGTCGCCCTACACCATTATCTAATTAAATGTAACCGCGCCGTTTCCGACGTTAAATAGTTTCTTTCCCCCACCTGGGATGTCTTAGGCTAGCTCTGGGGTAACGAAACGGGCACTCCCTATACTCCCTCAATTCTGCCACGCACAGTTCTACACCCTCCGGGGCTCCAAAAATTCACCTGAACACATCATTGTGAAGCACACGTTACGTGTAATCCAAATCTGAAGACGGAATTGGAAACCGATAAATGAATTGAAAGATAACCTCAATATCGTTGCCTACGGTATTTAGGCATAAAAAGGACATAGGCTTACCTTAGCCTAATCAAGAAAAGAAAGATAAGATAATGAAGTAGACGCCGTGAGGATCACAACGGTATAATCAGAATTTTGATAGGACGAACGGATTGACCGGAATCGGATCCAGAAGCTCAACTCTCTCTCACGGCCTTTTCTCTCTCTCTATTTTTCTATGTCATTCTCTTTTTATTATTATTTTCTATCTTTGCGTTACTTTAATGTGGAAGAAAAAGGGACATAACATGAATGACATTGATGATCATGAAGCAAGCAGCTTGCTTATGTTGTCATTGGATGATCATAAAATGTAGAACTTTGGGGTGAATTAAAGAAAGGAAGTCAAGAAGCTGCATGGTTCTTAAATGACCATAAAATGGACTAATACTTGCATCAATTAATGAAAGGAAAGGCAGCAGAATACGTGGCCATTTTGGTTATCATCCAAATGCTGAAAATTTACGTGACTTAGTAACAAGCCCAAGCAGGAGGTGTCTTCTCACTAACAAGCGGCAAACTTTGAAGGTGGAGGTGTCAAGGATTTATTAAACTGCCATATACCCCTGATCCTAAGCCCAGAAGTTTATTTGAGTTAATTTAATTTGGTTAAAACTTGTAACTAGGGTGTAATTAATTAAGACTAGTGTTATCTACTCATAATGAGTAAAAATTGAGTAAATTAATTATAATCATCTAACTATGATTAAGATTTATATCTATGGCTAATTATCTTTTAATATTGTTGATGATAAACCACCTTAATTAAGAATTTAAATTGAGGTGCTTCCAATAGGGTTTTTGACGTACTTGCTTGAGGTGTTTACCTACTGAAAAATTTGGGTTGCTTGAATTTTATTTTGAACTTGCATATGTGTTTGGATTGTTAAATAAATTTTAGATTTATCTAACCTTCACTCCCATCTAATTCAAATATTTAATTTTATTCACGAAAGATGGGATGTTACATTACTACCCCCCTTAAAAGAAATTCCGTCCTCGGAATTTACGTACCTCAGAAAAGATGTGGATACTGTTGCTGTATATCCGCCTCATGCTCCCATGTAGCATCTCCAGTAATCTCATCCCAAATGACCTTAACCAAAGGAATCTGTCTACCATGGAGTTCTTTAATCCTTCTATCTGCGATCTTAATCGGTAAAGCCTCATATTCTAGATTCTCTCGGAGTTGTATAGACTCAGGCTCAAGTACATGAGAAGGATTAGGGTAATATTTTCTCAACTGGGAAACATGGAAGACATCGTAAAGGTTGGAAAGGTAAGGTGGTAAGGCTATCTGGTAAGCTACTAGACCAATTCGTCGAAGAATCTGAAATGGTCCAATGAATCGGGGAGTGAGCTTTCTAGACTTTATAGCTCTGCCAATTCCGGTCTTCGGAGTGACTCTCAAGAACACGTGATCACCTTCTTGGAACTCTAAGGGTCTCCTCCTATTGTTACTATAGCTTCTCTGTCGATCCTGGGCTTCCTTCATTTTCTCTCTTATTTTCCTAACTTGTTCTGTTGTTTGTTGTACCACATCAGGACCCAACACTTGGCTCTCGCCCGTCTCATACCAACATAATGGAGTCCTACAATTTCTCCCATACAGAGCCTCATACGGTGTCATCCCGATGCTACTGTGAAAACTGTTATTGTATGTGAACTCAATCAATGGTAGGAATTCATCCCAACTGCCAACATGTTCCAACACACAAGCTCTTAAAAGATCCTCCAACGATTGAATTGTTCTCTCAAACTGTCCATCCGTCTGAGGATGATAAGCAGAACTCATCCTCAACTTTGTTCCCAAATCATCGTGTAACTGTCTCCAAAATCTAGATGTAAATCTAGGATCTCGGTCGGATACAATACTCGACGGGACACCATGCAACCTCACTACTTCCTTGATATAGATCTGGGTCAACCTTTCAAGACTATAACTTTCACCAATAGGTAAGAAGTGAGCACACTTTGTCAACCTATCAATGATAACCCAAATCGTATCAAACCTCTTCGGAGTTCATGGTAATCCAACCACAAAGTCCATCGCTATACTATCCCATTTCCACTCTGGGATATCCAAGGACTGCAACAACCCGGCGAGCTTTTGATGCTCTATCTTAGCTTTCTGACATACCAAACATGATAGAACATATTCCGCCACTTCTTTCTTCATCCGTGGCCACCAAAACATCTTCTTCAAGTCTTGGTACATCTTGGTGGCTCCTGGGTGGAAACTCAGTTTACTTTTATGTGCCTCCTCTAAGATCATCTTCCTAATCTCTAAGTTCTCTGGCACACATATCCAATCCTTAAACCTTAACACTCCATCTGATCCTCTCCTAAACTCTGAAACCTTACCCTCATCTATACCTCGATTCACATCCACCAAATATTCATCCTAACCCTGCTTAATCTTAAGGTCTCTCAAAAACTCACTACTGATGGTGATCATACCTAAACATATTCTATCCTCAATCAAATCCATACCTAGGTTCAAATCTCTAAACTGTTCAAGCAACTCCATCTCTTTCACCATCATTGCGGATACGTGCAAGGATTTCCGACTTAGTGCATCCGCCACAACATTAGCCTTTCCTGGATGGTATTGAAGATCAAACTCATAGTCCTTAATGAATTCCATCCATCTACGTTGTCTCATGTTCAGCTCCTTCTGATCAAACAAATACTTTAAACTCTTGTGATCACTGAACACATTAAACTTAACTCCATATAGATAGTGTCGCCATATCTTCAATGCGAACACTATGGCTGCTAACTCCAGATCATGGGTTGGGTAATTCCTTTCATGAACTCTCAATTGTCGGGAAGCATAAGCCACAACTCTTCCCTCTTGCATCAAAACACAACCCAATCCTTGATACGACGCGTCACAATATACGTCAAAATGTCCTAATGGATCTGGTAACATTAGCACAGGAGAGGTAGTCAGCTTCTCCTTTAGCTTCTGAAAGCTCTCTTCACACTTCTCTGTCCAAACAAATGACGTACCTTTTCTCGTTAACTGCGTCATAGGTAACGCAATCTTCGAGAAACCCTCGATGAACCTCCTATAATACCCGGCTAATCCTAGGAAACTCCTCACCTCACTCACTGACTTAGGCCTCTCCCATTTAATCATGGCCTCTACCTTAACTGGATCAACAGCTATCCCTTTCTTATTGATTACATGCCCTAGAAACTGTACTTCCTCTAACCAAAATTCACACTTGGATAGCTTTGCATACAACTGTATATCTCTCAACACACCTGTAACACCGCTCTCAAATGTTCCTCATGTTCTTCCCGACTACGGGAGTCGATAAGAATATCATCTATAAACACCACAACAAACTTGTCAAGGAACGGTCTAAAGATCTTGTTCATGTAATCCATGAACACCGCAGGAGCATTAGTTACACCAAAAGGCATGACTAGGTATTCGTAGTGTCCATACCTTGTCCTAAAAGCGGTCTTAGGTACGTCCTCCTTCTTCACCCTAATCTGATGGTATCCTGATCTTAAATCTATCTTGGAAAACACCGAAGCTCCTTTCAACTGATCCATCAGATCATCTATCCTAGGCAACGGATATTTGATCTTGATTGTCACTTTATTCAACTGCCTATAATCTGTGCACAACCTAGAACTTCCGTCCTTTTTCTTGATAAACAATATCGGTTCTCCCCAAGGGGAAACACTCGGTCTGATGAATTCCTTCTTCATCATGTTATCCAGCTGTTTCTTCGACTCTGCCAACTCCACCGGTGACATCCGATAAGGAGCTACTGAAATAGGTTCAGCCCCTAGTATGAGATCTATAGCGAACTCCACCTCCCTCTCTGGTGGCAAACCTAGAACATCAGGAGGGAAAACCTCAGGAAACTCTCTCGCAATAGGCAGAGAATCTATACTCGAAGTCTTCTTAGCTTCCAAAGATAAAAGTATCACATACTGCTGAGAACCGCAACCCCTCATAGTTGCTCCTTCATTGGCAGATACTATGCTAGAAGGCTCAATAAAAGATAAAGTCTTTCGGGCACAATCTAGCACTACATGGTTAGCCGAAAGCCAATCCATGCCAAGAATAACGTCTATCTGATGCATAGGCAAACAGATGAGATCTACAAGGAATGCCCTATTTTCAACAATTATAGGACACTGTAAGCAAACAAACATAGTGATCAAAGGATCACTGGTAGGGGTGGACACTGTCAAGGTATATGGTAGCTGAGAAACGGGGAAATATAAATGATCTACGCACTCATGGGACACAAAAGAATGTGTAGCGCCTGAATCAAACAACACAGATGAGAGTCTGCCAGATATTAAACACATACCTTGAATAAGATCTATAGATTGAGAGGACTCAGATCCTCTCACTGTAAACACCCTCCCCGTGGCCTGAGGTCTGGCCGTCTGTCGTCCCGCTGCCGGAACCCTTCTCCCAGCTCCTTCTCTGAAACCACTGGCTCCTCTGAAACTACCAGCTCCTCTACCGGCTGTTGCTGTATCGCTCTCTATCTACAATCCCTAGCAAAATGACCTGGTTTGCCACAGACGTAGCAACCAGATCTATCGGTACAATCCCTGATATAATGTGGGCCTTCGAATCTGAAACACACTGGGGCCCTCGGCTGCTGGCCCTCTCTTGTAACCGGTGCTGATGGTACAGATGTCTGAGTGCTCTGTCCTGGTCTAACGTATGGTCCTCTCCTCCACTGAGAACCTCCATCACCTCTCCTCTGATGACCTGCTCTGATAGGACCCCCACTATGTTGTTGTCTCTGCTCGGCAGCCTGCCTCCTGTCCATGCTCTCAATAGCACTGGCCCTCTCCACCATATCTGGAAAGCTCAAAATATCCAAGGGCGCTATAGCCCTCTTCAACCCATGTCGTAAACCCTCCTCGAATCTCTGACACATCCAGTCCTCATCTGGAAACCTCTGGTAGTACTCAGAAAACTGTATCAGGGCCTCGAATCTGGCCGCGTAATCACCAACAGACTTGTCTCCCTACTGGAGACTCATGAACTCTCTCTCCTTCTCGCGTCTGACTAATTGCGGGATGTACTTCTCAAAGAAACACTCTCTGAACAGCTCCTAACTGATGAGTCTTCCTTCAGCCTCTAATAATCTCCTCTTGCCTCTCCACCATGACTCAGCCCCTCCGGTCATCATGAAGGCGGCATAGGTCACCTTCCTATCATCTCTGCATCTCATAGTATCAAAGATCTTCTCGAGCTCCTGAATCCACCACTCTGCTCGCTCTGGATCATACTCTCCACCAAACTGTGGTGGCTTACCTTTGAGAAAGGTAGCCAATCCTGCATCCTCAGTCTCGTCGGCTATCCTCCTATCATGCCGCTCATGTACTCTCTGAGCATTCTGCTGCGCCTGCTGCAACCGAACGAATGCTAACTCGCGGATAGTCCGAAGAGTCTCGGCGGACTCTCCTCCGCTTCTAATCCCTGCCTCTGGCTGATGAGGCTCATCCTCTACACCCCCTATCGCTCTACCACTAACCCGTCTACCACGTCCTCGACCTCGGCCTCGAGCCATGATCCTGTTAAAATAAATCATTAGCCCACATCAATATGACATATTATACTACATAAAACTGGAATATAAGTACTACATGCCAAAAAGATGTCGCATCGGACTCACTATCCAACTTCTAAGCATAGTTGTTATCCGATGTGGATTCAACTAAATGGCCAGTTCACCCTAATCATAGTGCTCACAGTCCATTTCAGAACCGAACTGCTCCGATACCACTAAATGAGACGCCCCGACGTCCCATTAAAGAAAACCAAAATATTAAGACCTAATTTCGTTATTGTCATTAAGCGAGTATATTAAAACAGCGGAAAATTTAAAACTTAACATACTTACATAACATATACAACTCAAGTCCTAATACAGTACAGTAGAGGGAATCCCATCAATCGGATCCCAAAATGTACAAGCTGATAATCAAACAGAAAATAAAAACACCATCCTAAAGAGACAAGACGGCCATAGACTCTATACTCAACTATGAGGATCCACTCTCGTCCTCCAACGTCAGGCTCATACGAGGTCCCATCAAGTTCCTCCATAGCTGGCACCCCCGTAGGATCTTCTCATCACGATCACAAAAAGAAACATATGCAATATAGAGAAGACAGGGATAAGAAACCATATAACATCAAACGTGGAAAGGGTTTAGCAACATTTAATTAAATAACAACACACTAAACATCCGTCTCCCAAGTATAAATATATGTAACACAATCACCCTCAATCCACATCTAGGATCTTTCCTCTACCCTCCATCATGATGCAATGCAAATGCTGTATGAATAATCTCCTTAGGTATCGGCCATATCCGGATATCACAACAATATAATCGACACGTCCCAGAGTCCCCGGCGCACACCCTCGTCCGCGGCTGGAGGGTGCCCATGCAAAGTAATGGCACTATAGCTACACAACCCGGTGCACACCTTGGACCACAATCCAGGAGGCTCATGCAATGCATGAACTATAGCTGCAACTAAAATGAAATCATCTCTGGACGGTCTGCCATTAGCCTATCCCCGGGAATTTTCCTTCCGAGGCATAGACCCCACTCGACCATGTTTCAGGACCACTCGACCATGTTTTAGGTCCCTCATATCACAGACCATGTTTCAGGTCACCCCCTAGTGCCCTAACCGGTCATCCTAATCTCATAGATAACCTCAAAATAATCTCATCTCTTTAATCTCAACCTCATCTCACGATAATTATCTCGGTTGGGCACTGCTATCACATATCGTATGCAATCCCCAAATACATCCTCGTGTCTCAACATAACTTGTGATTTACTCAATCATCTAAGCACAATCATTACACTCATCCTATCATCATAATCGTCATCATGTTATCCAAAATCATCATCATATATCCTCATATCATAATATCATTTCCGAATGATAAATACCGAAATATAATAACAATAATAATCACAATAATAATAATAATAATAATAATAATGATAATAGTAATAATAATAATGACAATAATAATAATACTCATAATAATAATACTAATAATAATAATCATTCTCATCCCAGTAGTAGTAGTAATAATATTAAAATAATAATAATGATAATAATGATGATGATGATGATGATGATGATGATGATGATAAGTATAAACACTTCTAAAATAATTACCACACTCATGATATCATATACCAAATATCAAGTTCACATCAACTAGTCAAACAGGCAATCATCGCGTATTAAAATAATCTATGTATGTAGCGTAATGACAATAAACGCACAATTTCTATATCATCATCGGTACCACTGAGTAGTTCCCAATGTGGTATAGACATTGTCCGTTACTCGCTCTCGTGTAGGGTTTGGGTCGCCCTACACCATTATCTAATTAAATGTAACCGCACCGTTTCCGATGTTAAATAGTTTCTTTCCCCCACCTGGGATGTCTTAGGCTAGCTCTGGGGCAACGAAACGGGCACTCCCTATACTCCCTCAAATCTGCCACGCACAGTTCTACACCCTCCGGGGCTCCAAAAATTCACCTGAACACATCATTGTGAAGCACACGTTACGTGTAATCCAAATCTGAAGACGGAATTGGAAACCGATAAATGAATTGAAAGATAACCTCAATACCGTCGCCTACGGTATTTAGGCATAAAAATGACATAGGCTTACCTTAGCCTAATCAAGAAAAGTAAGATAAGATAATGAAGTAGACGCCGTGAGGACCACAACGGTATAATCAGAATTTTGATAGGACGAACGGATTGACCGGAATCGGATCCAGAAGCTCAACTATCTCTCACGGCCTTTTCTCTCTCTCTATTTTTCTATGTCATTCTCTTATTATTATTTTTTTCTATCTCTGCGTTACTTTAATGTGGAAGAAAAAGGGACATAACATGAATGACATTGATGATCATGAAGCAAGCAGCTTGCTTATGTTGTCATTGGATGATCATAAAATGTAGAACTTTGGGGTGAATTAAAGAAAGGAAGTCAAGCAGCTGCATGGTTCTTAAATGACCATAAAATGGACTAATACTTGCGTCAATTAATGAAAGGAAAGGCAGCAGAATACGTGGCCATTTTGGTTATCATCCAAATGCTGAAAATTTACGTGACTTAGTAACAAGCCCAAGCAGGAGGTGTCTTCTCACTAACAAGCGGCAAACTTTGAAGGTGGAGGTGTCAAGGATTTATTAAACTGCCATATACCCCTGTTCCTAAGCCCAAAAGTTTATTTGAGTTAATTTAATTTGGTTAAAACTTGTAACTAGGGTGTAATTAATTAAGACTAATGCTATTTACTCATAATGAGTAAAAATTGAGTAAATTAATTATAATCATCTAGCTATTATTAAGATTTATATCTATGGCTAATTATCTTTTAATGTCGTTGATGATAAACCACCTTAATTAAGAATTTAAATTGAGGTGCTTCCAATAGGGGTTTTTGACGTACTTGCTTGAGGTGTTTACCTACTGAAAAATTTGGGTTGCTTGAATTTTATTTTGAACTTGCATATGTGTTTGGATTGTTAAATAAATTTTAGATTTATCTAACCTTCACTCCCATATAATTAAAATATTTAATTTTATTCACGAAAGATAGGATGTTACACAATGTAGCACCACTATCAATTATCCACATGCTCTCATCTGATACAAGATTAACCGACTCTTAGTCACGGAGAATAATGATGGTAGTGGGCCTCAAATCCGAAAGTGAATGTCTTCTTCGTCAAGTAATAAAAAGAGATCGAACCACAGAGACCGTGATCTTAAATAACAATTAGTAGTTAAATCGGTTTCACTGAACTAGAATAAGATTTGGTTTTTGAAATCGGAATCAAGTAATAATCAAATTTAAAATTGCAATTAAACAAAATATGAAAACAATTCAAATAGGGGTTTTTCAAATTCAAAAGGGATTTCCAGGAATTGGGATACCACAAAACTTCTTATGTTACTAAATTGACTACTCCCCTTGTTAATTACCAAAATTTGCTTTGAAGACGAATTTATCCTAGATTAGTTAATGCTCCCTCTCGGGTTACAAAAACCGTGCCCAATTAAATCAATCCATACTCTCGTGGTAATTGAATTTAAATCGAACCCTTTGAGTTTTATGACAATTCGTGAACCCTTGAAGGACCGCTTCTAACTCTTGTGATTTAAGCCCTAAGTTTGATTCCTATAGATCCGATACCTAAGTTCACCGCTAAGTTCGTCCTTAGTGTATCTACGACACGCAAATAAGTGGCCATCGAATTTACGGGTAATTAAAACAATAGGGATCAAATCGAAGCAAAAATTGAAATTAACAAGAAATCAAACATAAATTCATCACCATAAACAAATCTTGGGCATAGCCCCAATTCCTAGAAATAAGACTACTACTCTAGCATTGTCATGATTGTAGCAAGCTTGATTAAAAATAACATAAAGAGAAAATCCTAGAGGAGAGAAGAGATTGAGAGGAAGAAGAAGAATCCTAATTTTGCCTAAGGTTCGCAGTCCCAAAAAAGTGCCCAGTTTCGAGCCCTAGAGGGCTATTTATAATCTGGGGTAACTTGAATCCCAAGCCAATACAAAAACCAGATCAAATCAGTTTCTAAATATCCATAGATTGCGCGTCACGGCCGTGATGGCCATCACGGCCTGACCGTGACAGATTTTACCTTGGAGGTTGCTTCACTGATTGGTCTGTCACGGCCGTTACCATCATCACGGCCTGGCCGTGATCAATTCTGCCTGTAAGGGTCTGGCTCAGTTAACATGTCACGGTCGTGATGGGCATTGTTGGTGACTCCGGCAAGTGTACCGGGTCGTCGCAAGTAATAAAAATAAACACGGTAAGTAATTACCGAGGTCGAACTCAGGGATTGGGCTACCAATTCGACTAATCCGCGGGAAATCGGATGCGTTCGGTCAAGTTACGGAAGAAGGTGGTTGAGAGAGAAGATTAATAGTGAAATTCAACTAACAATCTAAATAAACTAATTAACTAAAAATCAGAAAACTAAAATGTCCAAGGTCACAAATCCACCTACCCAATATGTACACCCAAGTGATGATGAATTCCTCCCTAGGTTCAATTACAATGTCAACCAGGACCCCAAATTCTCCTAATTCCACTTCCGTGCTCATTAGGACGTATTCGATGATTTGAGTTAATTACTTGCTAGGTCTCTTAACCCTAATCTCGAATTCTGTTAATTCGTGTTCCCTATAAGGTCGCACCGATCTCCTACTCACTCTCGTGCAATATTCGATCGATGATTCTAATTCAAGTTCTAAACGTGAATCGCTGACTAAGCCTCATCAACGTTAACAAGTCAATCACGCAACACATATGATTAACACAATCAAATCACGCGGGTCACGCGGGTGACCCGGGTTCGATCCCCGGCAACGGCGCCAAAAACTTGTTGTGACTCCGGCAAGTGTACCGGGTTGTCGCAAGTAATAAAAATAAACACGGTAAGTAATTACCGAGGTCGAACTCAGGGATTGGGCTACCAATTCGACTAATCCGCGGGAAATCCGATACGTTCGGTCAAGTTAGAGAAGGTGGTTGAGAGAGAGAGAAAAAATTCAATTAACGATTCTAATAAACTAATTAACTAAAAATCAGAAATTAAAATGTCCAAGGTCACAATTCCACCTACCCAATATGTATTCCCAAGTGATGATGAATTCCTCCCTTAGTTCAATTACAATGTCAACCGGGACCCCTAAATTCTCCTAAATCCACTCTCGTGCTCATTAGGACGTATTTGACGATTGGATTAATTACTTGTTCGGTCTCATAACCCTAATCTCAAATTCTATTAAACCTTGTTCCCTATATGGTTGCACTAATCAAATAAATCCACGGTCGTGCTCATTATTCGATTAATGATTCCAATTCAAGTTCTAAAACGCGCCTCGCCGTTTGGCCTCAAACACGTTAACTAGTTAATCACGCAACACATATGATTAACACAATCAATTTAGAATTGGAAAACATTTATGATCCCGATTCAAGTTCTGAAACGCGAATCGCCGTTAGGCCTCAAACACGTTTAACTGATTAATCACGCAAACATATGATCAAACATTCAAATTAGAATCGGAAAACAAGAATTGAATTAAAGGAGAAAGACATACATCATATAGAATCTACACTGCCATGGGTGGCTTCATCGTTCCCTCGGACGAGGGGATTAGTTCCTCATGCTCATAGACAAGCGATCGGACATACCCTCCATGAGAAAAAGGGAGACGCAGCTCCAAAGAGAAAAGAAACTACCCTAAACGCTACTCTAAACAGTGGAAAACTACTCGATTCGCGGCCCTCCAAAAGCCCTACAGCCTCCTAAAGTTGGATCCTCCTGTTCTGATCTGCAACAGCCTTTAAATAGTAATCCTGATCTGCGCTCTCTCGCGAGGCGAGAATTAAAATTGGCACGCTTTCAATTTAAACTCTCGCGAGGCGAAAGTGTGTTCGCGGGGCGAGTCTTCAATTCTAGGCTGTGACCTTCATCACGGCTGGGCCGTGATGGTCTCTGTCTTGCTGGTCTTCAGACTCTCGCGTGGCGAGAGTACATTCGCGGGGCGAGTGTCTCAGAATCTCAATTTCCACTATTTATTTGCTTTCCTTGACTCCCGGAGCTTCACTTTATTTACCTGAAAACACAAAAGCACCCACAAGCGTAATTCTATCCAAAATAAGCTAAAAAACTACACAAAAGACGCAAAATGAGTCAAAGTCCAACTTAGGAACAAAACAAGGCAAATTTGGGCGAAAATGAGATTGAACTCGAATAATTTGCACAAAAACCACGGTCCATCTAGTTATAAAACTAGATAAGCCGAAGGCTTATCAGGCATCACGACCTGGCCATGATCAGCTCTGACTTTTCCATTCTTTCTTTTCAGCTTCACTTGATCATGGTCGTGATGGCCATCACGGCTAGGCCGTGATCAGCTCTGTTTGCCTCATTTTCTGGTCTTCCAAGCTCCATCTTCATGCCAGCTTCAACACAACTGATCCTGAGCAATTTAATCTTCGATTCCTGCACACAAGCACCATAAAACCACCTTACCCGTTCCAAGATAAAAACTAACAAATAATCAAATAAAATACGCCTAAACTATATGAAAATGCATGCAAAAATGTCATGGAAATATGAGGTGAAATCACACTCATCAAACTACCCCAAACTTAAGATTTTGCTTGTCCTCAAGCAATAACTAAGGCCAGAAAAGATAATCAATCAAAGCATGGACAGTGAATCTAGAACCCGAGTAATGAATTCAAGTAACAAGCATATTCAATAAGAAACCAAGGTACAATCGATTTCAAGTCCTATTAGAAGCTTAGGTTCCCCAGACTCACATCTCTCACTAATTCGGGCACTCTTCTCACCTCACTCATATGTTTGAGGGTTTGTGACAATTCGCTCAATTTCCTCAAGGAAGGTACCCTACCATAAGCTTGACTATCAATCAAATCTCTACTTTATTAATGAAAACACATAAGAATCAAGAGGTCTTGTATTTTGGTTGTAATGGGGCCATGGGATTAATTGTTAGGTGGGGAAATCAAGAAAAGGAAAATTCAAGAAGGCTAAACAAAATATCCAACAGTGCAAAGCATGACACCTTCTAAAATTCCTTTTTGGGCTTTCGTTCAGTTTTCCACCTTTCTTTCTTTCTTCCTTTGTACTTTTTATTTCTCACTTTCTTTTTCTCATCCCCTTCTCCATTTATATATATATATATATATATATATATATATATATATATATATATATATATATATATATATATATATATTTATATATATTTATATATATTATTTATTTATTTATTTGGAGAAGGGGAGATTTTCATATTAAGAGAAATTTCTCTAACTTTTTATCCCACAATTTATTCTTCAAACTACCTTTGTGCCCTTTTGCAATACTTTAAAAGGTGACATACCAAGCATCGTTCATTAAAATAGATCAAGGTACCAAGAAAAGTATTTTATTCTTTTAGGCTCAAAAATTGGGCAACTAAGGGGTAGCATTTAATCAGTCAAAGTTCAGAAGGCCAGAAAAATACCTAGTACCTCAATCATTTTCAAATATGTTTTCAAAAATTTTAAGTTTCAAAACGGTTTCAAGTCAAGTTCTAGAGGACACAATCCAAGAGGAATAAAACACTCGATCACAAGGAATGGGGTAGATTTAGTTAGTACCCCTCTTAGGCTCAAAATCTCACATTTAGTAGTTTAAAATCAATGAGAAACCTAAACCTAAGGAATGACATGCTAATTATTAACTATCAAAATATCATCTCACACATTTTTCATTTTTAGCCTATTACAAGAATACAAAAATTGGGTTCAAAAATTCAATGTCTTAATTCAATTGGCTCAAAGTTTTTCACAATTAGAGGCATTCCCTAAGCAAGGGGCAATCTAATCATGTGATATATGCAAAACTAACCCTAAATGAGTGCAACATGCAAGAATGCAAAAATAATACCCATACCCCAAGCTTAAAAACTTACATTGTCCCCAATGTAAATAATTAAGTCGTAGGGAGGATAAAATAAAAAATAAAAAAGTAAAAACAACTCACTAAGGTGGCGGGTGCTGGCTCATATGCCAGTCATAGAGCTGCTGGATCAAGGCTCTCTGCTCACGCGGCTCCTCCATGATGCGCTCCTGGTTCGCTAAGATAGTGTCAAAGGTGGGTGCGAACCGCGCATACGGATCATCGGACGGCGTACCTGCAGAGGAAGAAGATGGGTTCCCAGACGGCCCAGCCTGCGGTGGCGGCGTGACGACCTTTGTATTCTAATAGGTTGAGGCTCCTCTCCCACCGGCACTCTCCAATTTGTCGGATTTGTTACTTCCAAAAGTGCGGGGTTGGGGAGAGGAATTGGGTGCCTGTGCCTTGGGTGTTTCAGGCAGTACATATCATCCTCCTGGATGATCATCCCCATGGCCTCACAAGCCTGCAAGGCAATACGTGTTCGTCCTGGGGAGACCTCAAAACCATCCAGATCAAAGTTAAAGTGATGGCATATTGTGGTGATCAACCCACCAATGACAATAGTGCCACTCGAACTCTTGGCGACCTTTAAGAGGTGCTAGCCAAAAATGACCCTGTGTCCACGTTGCTCTCAGGGTGGAGCATGACCCATAGTATAAAGACCTCATCCTGGCGGACGGATCCGTCACTCTCTCCACAGCCAAACAGGGTGTTGGCTATGACCCTATGCATATATCTTATACTTGGGTTAGCAAAGGCTGTGGACTTGGATGTCCGAGGGTCAAAACTCCTGCCTTCATAGTCAATTATTGACCAGAAACTATATGCACTAAACCGTGAGGGGTATCTTCTGTCACCCCCTACCGGTAAACCAAAAATCTCATTAAACTAAGCTAGGGTTAGTACAAAGTCCTGGTTGAAGAGCCGGAATGTAATCCGTCCCTCTTGGCAATGCGGCCCTTGGAGAATTTCTGCATTCAGAGAGCTTAAGAACTCCATAGTAGGGCCAGCAAATGCAGGGTATCTAGTGCGAGCAACCTCGCTCCACCCTATGTTTTCTAACATCCAATTGATTTCAACAGTCAGGCCTAGGGTGTCTATACATGCATCATCAAGATATTTCGTTGGGACTATCTTCCTAGTTTTCAAAGCATTGAATCTATCTTTTTGAGCATTATCCTTGAAAACAATCCCATACCCATGTTCAACAGTCTCAAAGTTAGAGGAGTCAGAGTCAGAGTAGTTACCTGGGTTCTTGCTTCCTCTGGTGCGAGGGCCTGAGGTTTTTGTTGCCCTTTGACGTTTGCTTGCCATGATCTCAGAGCACCAAAATCCACAATCCCCTTCTTCATTGTTTCTGAAATTCGGATTTTTAGGCGTTAGGGTTTCAAAATTGGGACTTTTTGATTTTGCCCAAAATTGAAGGATTTGACTAGTGGGTTTTGTTGGGTGAGGTCTAGGGAGCAAGGGAGTAGGGTTGGTAGGGTATGGGTGTAATGGGGGAGGTGAGATTTTAATCTTTTTGGGTGAATGGGTATGGTGGAGGTTGTGATAGGAAGAAGAAGAAGATGAGTGGATGAAGAAGAAGATGGTGGGTTTGGGTTTAGGGGTTTGCGTCTAAGAATGTGAGGTGAAGGAAATGGAGGAGTTGGAAGGAAGGGGAGAGACCTTGGTGGCTATGGAGGTGGAGAGAATGTGGAGAAGATGAAGAGAGTAGGGGTTTGTGAACAAAGGGGATGGGGTTTTCAGTTTAAAAATCAGAGCAAACACGCGTCACGGTCGTGATCCTTTCTGACCCTTCTTGGTCTTCACATCACGGTCGTGACATGCATCACGGCTAGGCCGTGATGGATTCTAATCTTCTGGGGCCTTCTTGTCACACCCGTGATGGAAGCCACGACTGGGCCATGATATTGTCTGACTTCAGCTGTTGACTCATCACAGCCGTGAACCATGTCACGGCCTGGGCATGATTGATTCTGACTTCATTTTCCATGCCCTTGTCACTCTTCATGCCCTCCTGACCTGAAAACACTTGGCAAATCCGTTAATTTATGATCTTTCTTCTCTAATTCTTCCCGATTATTCAAAAATAAAATTCAAAAACAAACTAAGTAGGGAAATAAAGCTTGGGTTGCCTCCCAAGAAGTGCTTATTTACGGTCCTAAGCTTGACCATGGTCCTTTCAATCCTTCGATGTTGGATCGAGGAGGGAAATCGCAACCTCCTGTTCAAGTGGATGTTCTCCAAGGTAGTGTTTCAGTCTCTGTCCACTGACCTTAAATGTTCCACGTTCCTGGTTCCAAACCTTGACGGCACCATACGGAAATACTTTCATTACTTTAAATGGTCCGGACCATCTAGACTTGAGCTTTCCTGGGAATAACCGCAACCTCGAGTTGTAGAGTAGCACTAGTTCTCCTTCATGGAATTCTTTACGAAGGATATGCTTATCATGTCACTTCTTTGTTCTCTCCTTGTAAGATCGTGCGGACTCATAAGCATCCAATCTTAGCTCATCAGGTTCCTGAAGTTGAAGGATTCTCTTTTCCCCAGCGGCTTTCATATCAAAGTTTAGCTTCTTAATAGCCCATAAAGTCTTATGCTCAAGCTCGACTGGTAAGTGACATGGCTTACCGTAAATAAGTCTAAAGGGTGTCATCCCGATAGGAGTCTTGTAAGCCATACGGTAAGCCCAAAGAGCATCATCAAGCTTTAAGGACCAATCCTTTCTCGAACCTGAAACAGTCTTCTCGAGAATGCTCTTTATCTCTCGATTGGAAACCTCGACTTGCCCACTTGTCTGAGGGTGGTAAGGTGTAGCAATCCTATGAGTGACTCCATATTTGAGGAGGAGTTTCTCAAATTGTTTTTCAATGAAGTGCGATCCTCCATCACTAATGACTGCCCTTGGAATTCCAAACCTTGGAAAAATCACCTTCTTGAATAGTTTGATTACGGTTTTTGCATCACTTGTTGGGGAAGGAATGGCTTCCACCCATTTAGAGACGTAATCAACGGATACAATAATGAACTTATTATTGCAAGAGGAAGGAAAGGGTCCCATGTAGTCAACTCCCCAAACATCAAATATCTCCACTTCTAGCATAGTGTTGAGTGGAATTTCATGCTTCTTAGAGATGTTCCCCGTTCTTTGACATGGATCACAAGCAAGTACGAACATTCGGGCATCTCTGAAAATATGAGGCCAATAGAAACCAGCTTGAAGCACCTTTCCTGCTGTCTTCGAGGCGCTAGCATGTCCCCCGTAAGATGAGGAATGACAACAACTCAAGATACTTGGAACCTCGGCTTCCGAAATACACCTTCTGTAAGTGCTATCCGCACACTTGCGGAAAATGTAAGGCTCATCCCACACGTAGTTCTTGAGATCGGAAAAGAACTTCTTCTTTTGTTGATAATTAAACTCCGGTGGTAGAATCCCACATACAAAATAATTCATAAAGTCTGCATACCATGGAGTATTCTCTCCCAAGATGCCAACAGTTGCTCATCGGGGAAAGAGTCATCTATCGGCAACTTGTCCTTCTCATGTTCCAATGGTTCAAGTCTGGATAAGTGGTCCGCAACCAAGTTCTCCGGTCCCGAATCTCCAAGTCAAATTCTTGCAGAAGGAGAATCCATCGGATGAGTCTTGGCTTTGCTTCCTTCTTAGTCAGAGGTACTTTAGTGCGGAGTGGTCCGTGTACACTATGACTTTGGACCCCACAAGGTATGATATGAATTTATCAAATGCAAAGACAACCGGAAGCAACTCTTTCTTAGTTGTGGCATAATTCGCTTGAGCTCCATCTAGAGTTTTGCTTGCATAGTATATTGCATGGACCTTCTTGTCTATCCTTTGTCCCAACACTGCTCCCACGGCATAGTCACTAGCATCACACATTACTTCAAATGGCTCATTCCGATCTGGTGTTTGCAAAATGGGAGCGGTGGTCAAAGCTTCCTTCAACCTGTAAAATGCACTCAAACATTCCTCATTAAAATCATGGAACATCTTTCATTAATAGGATAGATAAGGGTTTAGAAATTTTTGAAAAATCTTTGATGAAACGCCAGTAAAACCCGACGTGTCCCAAGAAACTTCTAACTCCTTTCACATTTACCGGTGGGGGCAAATTTTCAATAACATCTATTTTGGCCCTATCCACCTCAATACCTCTACCAGAAATCAAGTGCCCAAGCACTATACCTTCTTTTACCATAAAATGGCATTTCTCCCAATTCAATACCAAATTGGTTTCTTCACATCACTGCAAAATATTAGACAAATTTGTTAAACAATCATCAAAGGTTATTCCATATACAGAAAAATCATCTATAAAAACCTCCATGATGTTTTCAATAAATTCAGAAAAAATTGCAGCCATGCATCTTTGAAAGGTAGCCGGTGCATTACATAGACCAAAAGGCATTCTTCTATAGGCAAAAGTGCCATAGGGACAAGTAAATGTGGTCTTTTCTTGATCACTAGGATGTATGAGAATTTGATGAAAACCAGAATATCCATCCAAGTAACAAAAGTATGAATGCCTAGCTAACCTTTCAAGTATTTGATCAATAAATGGGAGAGGGATGTGATCTTTCCTTGTTGCCTTATTTAACTTCCTATAATCGATGCACATTCTCCAACCGGTTACCGCCCTAGTAGGGATTAGTTCATTATTTTCATTTTGAATAGCAGTCATCCCTCCTTTCTTAGGAACCACATGCACCGAACTAACCCATTCACTATCGGATATTGGATAAATAACCCCCGCATCTAACAACTTAAGCACTTCTTTCTTAACCACTTCTTTCATATTAGGTTTCAACCTACGTTGATGCTCAATGGATGGTTTATGATCATCTTCCATTAAAATGCGATGCATGCAAAAAGAATGATTTATGCTTTTAATATCATCAATCGTATATCCTGTCACTTTTCTGTTCATTCTAAGCTCCCTAAGGAATTTCTCAGTTTCCAACTCATTCAAGCTAGCATTCACAATTATCAGATAGGAAGAGTTAGGACCGAGAAATTCATACCTCAATATGGAGGGAAGAGGTTTTAGTCTACCTTAGGGGCTTCTTCATCTTTCAGATTCTTACTCTTTGGTGTCAACTCAAATTTCTCTTTCTTTGTTTTGTTAGGAGAAATTTCTGGACTAGCCTCCAGAAAGCAGGCATAATTCCTTACTTCTCCTCCAAGAGCATTTAAATCTCCACCAATCAAACACATTTCTAACGGGTCATCAACACAACCTTGTGTGGATTCTTCTTTCACCACTTGGTGCATTAAGTCAACCCTACAACAAGAATCTTCAAAAGAAGGGTGTTTAATAGATTTAGCTAAATCAAATTCAACTTTATCATCACCCACAATTAAAGTCAATTTTCCATTTTTAACATCAACAATTGCTCCTGCGGTAGCCAAGAAAGGCCTACCAAGAATAATGGGGATTTGGGAATCCTCTTCCATTTCAAGTACCACAAAATCCGCAGGAATGAAAAATTTACCCACTCTAATAGGAACATCCTCCAAGATGCCTATAGGGAATTTGACTGACCGATCCGCCAATTGAAGGGAGATTGTTGTGAGTTTTAGTTCACTCATCTCTAACTTCTTGCAAACAGAGAGGGGTATAAGACTAACACTAGCCCCCAAATCACAAATAGCTTTATCAAAACTAGTGTTACCAATCAAGCAAGGAATAGAGAAACTACCGGGATCTTTCAATTTAGGAGGTAATTTATTTTGAATTAAATCACTATACTCCTCAGTTAAAGCCATTGTTTCATAGTCCTCTAGCTTTCTCTTATTTGACAAGATATCCTTAAGAAATTTAGCATATGTCGGCATTTGTTGTAACGCCTCAGTGAAGGGTATATTAATGTACAATTTCTTAAGGACCTCTAGAATTTTTCCAAATTGCTTATCTAACTTGGCCTTAGCCAACCTTTGAGAAAAAGGTATCGGAGGTTGGTAAGGTGGTGGAGGGACATACTTAGATACTTTTTCACTAGGCTCTTCTTCTTCTAAGGGTTGTGTCTTAGAAGGTTCCTCCTCCTCAGCTACACTCTTGTTATCACTCTCCCCTTTAGCCTCGGGATTCTCAAGTTTCTTACCACTCCTTAGACTCACAGCTTTACACTGTTCATTATTTGGGTTCACCTCAGGTTGTCCAGGAAACTTGCCCGGTTGCCTCATTGAATTTCCCGCTTGTTGGGCAATATGAGTTTCTAACATCTTGTTATGGATGGCTAAGTTATCTACCTTAGATGTTAATTCTTTTATTGCCTCATTAACTGCCCTACCTTGTTGCCTAAATTCTTCATTCTGCTTAGTTTGAGTAGCAACAAAATTTTCCATAAGAGACTCGAGTTTAGATTTTTGTACCTGATACCCCGATGCGGGTTTCCTATTACCTTGCCCTTCTTGGAATTCGTGGTTCAAGGTGTTGTTGCAGTTCCCGTAGGAAAGATAAGGATTATTCTTCCTCTGGTTGTAGGGATTTGGGGGAGCATAATTTGGTAGCTTCGGGTTCGTGTCATAGAAATTGTGACAAGAGTTCACTTGTTCCCCCGAAGCACCTGACTCAGGAGCGATACCATGTGGGCACTCCATTATGTCATGTCCCTGCATTCCACAAATCTCACAAACAACATTAGTAGCACCGATTGAACTCACATGAGCCTTTTCAAGCTTATCAAAGTGTTTATTTAATGAGTCGAATTTAGACATAATCAAATCAGTACTATTCATTTCGAACTTACCCCCCGAAAGCTTTTTCGGGTTATTACCTCTTTCCGAACCCCATTGGTGATAGATGGTGGCTACGTTTTCAATGATATTGAACGCTTTAGTCAGAGGTCTGTTCATAAAGGCTCCACCAGCTACTGAGTCAAGCGACACCTTTGATAAATAATCCAATCCGTTGTAGAAGGTATGCACTAACAACCACCTCTCAAGTCCATGATGTGGGCAAGACTCTAGCAATACCTTGTAACGATCTCAAGCTTCGGATAAGCATTCTCCGTCCTTTTGGAAGAAGCCGGTGATCTGAGTCCGTAGGTAAGCAGTCTTGGATGGAGGGAAGAATTTCTCCAAGAATGCCTGCTCTAGTTGGTCCCAAGTTAACAACGTATTAGCGGACACTTGCTTCAACCAAGCTTTCGCCTTTCCAGTCAGAGAGGAGGGGAATAACCTCAAGCGTATAGCATCAATCGGGGCACCTTGAATCCTTATTGCATCGGTGAATTCCAAGAATGTCTCCATATGATCAGTCGGGTCCTCCGAGGGTAATCCTCCAAACTGATGTTGCCTAATCATGATAATTAACTGAGGTGGTATAGTGTAGTTCTCCGCCTCAATTTCTGGCCTAGCAATCCCAGTTCGTAAACCCCTAGCATTTGGGGTTGCATAGTCCTTCAGTGGTTTGGTATCCGGTAGATTCGCCATGAGTGGAATGGGAATCAACCTCTCTCTCTCTTTGTAGTCTCCTACGTTTGTGAAAGGTCCTTTCGATCTCGAGGTTGACTTCAATAAGGTTTCCAAGACTTAGGGATCTTTGCATAAAAGAGAAAAATACCTATGGTAGAGAGATAGATATTCTAAAAAAAAGAAAAAGAAATAAATAATAAAATAAAAATGTCCAGAAAAATCAATTAAAAATTAAATTGAAATTCAAGAAAACACAGTCCCCGGCAACGGCGCCAAAAACTTGATGGCTGTGGGCCTCGAATCCGCAAGTGAACGGCTTCGTCGTCAAGTAATAAAAAGATATCGAACCACAGAGACCGTGATATTAAATAACAATTAGTAGTTAAACTGGTTTCACTGAACTAGAATAAGATTTGGTTTTTGAAATCGGAATCAAGTAATAATCAAATTTAAAATTGCAATTTAACAAAATAGGAAAGCAATTCAAATAGGGGTTTTTCAAATTCAAAAGGGATTTCCAGGAATTGGGATACCACAAAACTGCTTATGTTACTAAATTGACTACTCCCCTTGTTAATTACCAAAATTTTCTTTGAAGACGAATTTATCCTAGATTAGTTAATGCTCCCTCTCGGGTTACAAAAACCGTGCCCAATTAAATCAATCCCTACTCTCGTGGTAATTGAATTTAAATCGAACCCTTTGAGTTTTGTGACAATTCGTGAAGCCTCGAAGGACTGCTTCTAACTCTCGTGATTTAAGCCCTAAGTTTGATTCCTATAGATCCAATACCTAAGTTCACCGCTAAGTTCGTCCTTAGTGTATCTACGACACGCAAATAAGTGGCCACCGAATTTACGAGTAATTAAAACAATAAGAATCAAATCGAAGCAAAAATTGAAATTAACAAGAAATCAAACATCAATTCATCACCATAAACAAATTTTAGGCATAGCCCCAATTCCTAGAAACAAGACTACTACTCAAGCATTGCCATGATTGTAGTAAGCTTGATTAAAAATAACATAAAGAGAAAATCCCAGAGGAGAGAAGAGATTGAGAGGAAGAAGAAGAATCCTAATTTTGCCTAAGGTTCGCAGTCCCAAAAAAGTGCCCAGTTTCGAGCCCTAGAGGGCTATTTATAATCTGGGATAACTTGAATCCCAAGCCAATACAAAAACCAGATCAAATCAGTTTCTAAAGATCCATATATTGCGTGTCACGACCGTGATGGCCATCACCGCCTGGCCGTGACAGATTCTGCCTTGGAGGTTGCTTCACTAATTGGTCTGTCATGGTCGTGACCATCATCATGACCTGGCCGTGATCAATTCTGCCTGTGAGGGTCTGGCTCAGTTGACATGTCACGGCCGTGATGGGCATCACGGCCTGGCCGTGATCAGCTCTGACTTTTCCATTCTTTCTTTTCAGCTCCACTTGATCATGGTCGTGATGGCCATCACGGCTAGGCCGTGATCAGCTCTGTTTACCTCATTTTCTTGCCTTCCAAGCTCCATCTTCATGTCAGCTTCAACACAACTGATCCTGAGCAATTTAATCTTCGATTCCTGCACACAAGCACCACAAAACCACCTTACCCGTTTCAAGGTAAAAACTAACAAATAATCAAATAAAATATGCTTAAACTATATGAAAATGCATGCAAAAATGTCATGGAAATATGAGGTGAAATCACACTCGTCAAATAACAAGATCATCACCAGTAGCAGTAGTGACACGGTCATCATCATCATGATCCCTCTATTTCTGCTTACCCTTCTTGTCTTTGTTCTCCTTTTTCCGCAGAAAACAATTCTTCTGTATGTGCCCTGTTTTGTGACAATAATGACACTCCACATTCTTGTATCGAGACTTGGACTTGCTCCTGCTTTTCTCTCTACCACCCTTCAGTTCTTTTCTCTGACTTCTCTCCCTGTTTTCAGTGACAAGCTCCTCGGACTGAGATGAAGTGCCATGTACCTTCCTTCTCATCTCCTTATTAAGAACACTACCCTTTCCCATTTCCAAAGAAACAACACCATTAGGGGCTGAACTTGTGATAGAAACCCGAAATGTCTCCCAAGACTCCGGTAGAGATAACAATAGAAATAGTCCCAAAAGCTCATCATCAAACTTGATAGCCATTCCTGACATCTGATCAAGGAGCCCTTGAAATTCATTCAAGTGATCTGAAATGGAAGTCCCCTCCTTGTACCTTAAACTAGTAAAGCTCTTCGGCAAGTACAATTTATTATTCCTTGATTTAGAGGCATACAAGGACTCTATCTTTTCCACAAAGATTTTGCATGTGTCTCATTTGCAATATGATTATAAACATTATCTTTTACAGAATGCCCAATAAAACCACACACCTGTTGATGTTCAAAATCCCATTCTTCATCCGACTTGGCATCCGGTTTCTGAGTAGCAAAAATAGGAAGATGCATATTCTTCACAAAGAGCAAATCCTTCATCTTGCCCTTCCACAAATGATAATTAGTGCCATTCAAACAGACCATCTTTGTATTTGTCTCCATCATTCAAGCAAGTCAAAATGCCCCAAGCCAAGTAGCTCTGATGCCACTCTGATGGGGGAACAACAATGCAACAGTGTAACACAATAACAAAGCAATACGCAGCAGAAATAAATCCCCCCAAACTTGCAAGAATCTGTGAGGAGCAACAACAAATATATGGCAGCAAATAGAACAACACAAACATAAAAGAGACACCAAGATTTTAACGTGGAAAACCCCTTAAAGCAAGGGTAAAAACCACGGGTTGTCCAGACCAAAGAAACAGCTCCACTATGATCAAATAAGGGTACAAAAGAGTCTCCAACAAGTGCACAAACCGTGATAACAATCAACCAAAACAACCAAGCACCAATGCTTACAAATGAGAAACAAGAAGATGAAATTAACCTCAAAACAGAGCTAATGTACGAAGCCAATATCTCTCACTTCATACCTCGGCTTGAAAATCCGAACGGTGAGAATGAAGAACCACACGTCCTAAACCTGCTGCGGATATTTCAACCCGATCCAACGGTGAACGAATCCTATGTCGCGATTTTATGGTGACTATCTGATGGGTATGAAGGTTGGCTTTCTCTCCTCTCTTCTCTCTTGTTGGCTGCTATATTCTTACTAAAATGAGACCTTTCTGCAACCCTAATCTGACCTCTCTCCACTTAAACAAGTGAGACAAAATGGGCTTACACATTTGGGCATTTCTCCACATAGGAAGGGAGCCCAAAACCCAACTAATCTCCCCCTCACAACTATGTGGAGATAACCACCAAACCGGCGATATCACAACACGTTTCAAATTTCTCTCTTGGTAGTGCTTTAGTCATCATATCAAGCTCTTTCAGCAGACTCTACATTTTTTTATAATGAAAAAAAATAAAATCTGTAATTCATCAAATTCATATCCATGTTTTCTTAGCCAAGATACATAAAAACATGAGTAAAGCCATGTTGCACATATCTAAATACAACCTATTACTTTTACACATATCTAACCACACAGCTTTGCAATACTATAATTTCTGTGTTTATAGTAATTATTTTATACTAAAATTTAATCTAAGAAAAAGGTAACTCCCTGTAATCAATTTGCTCAAAACAAACTCTGGAACTAGCCATCAAGCTGACATAAAACGCAAACTCTGGAAATAAGAACATAACTGGAATAAGAACATATGCACACACTTTGGTCAAATCAAGAATCAAAAGTATGGGAAACTACTACACTGATGAGAAAAGTGTACCCGCGGCACATATATTGAACAAAACTAGTGAACCAGACAAGGTTCTAGATCATAAGACTGAAATAGCAAAGAAACACTGAAATAACATTATTTTAAAGGATAGAAAAAATGATTAGCACATAACACATTTTGATATGATTAATAGCTCACACTTGCGACAAGCGGTTACGACCTGTGACTTGAGCGGCGGAAACCGTGACCCGAGCAAGGTGGAAACCGTCAACCAAAGCAAGGAGGAAGTCGTCGACTTGAGAGTCTGCGATTGCGACCTGAGCGCAGGAAACCCTCTGCAATGGCGAGCCCGGAATGAGGTTGAGCAGGGTGAGGTTGAGGAAGGTGGAGTGCGGCTGAGGAGTGAGGACTTTAGGGTTAGGGTCAGGCACATTTGGCTATTCCGTTTTGGGTTGTTCCAGACACACTTGAGCTGTTGCGTTTTTTAGGCCCAACACACGGCTTTTAAAAAAAATAAAATAAAAGCTGCAACAGTCCGCGGACGGGTCGGCGGATTGAGTCTGTTTAGCCCGCGGGCTAAACTGACCGGATCCAAAAAGCTCGCATTTAAATGGACTCGTAATTTATGGTGTCCAAATCCACACGAACTACGAGTTAAACGGACAGTCCACGGACCCGAGTCCATATACCCCTCTACTTGTAACAAACCGCACCAACTCTTTTATGTTTTGAATCGTTTGAGATTATCAGAATTTTGATTATAGTTTATAGGACCATGCTTTTTCATGAATATACTCTTCCTTGGTGTTGTAGACATATCACGTGCAATCATTGTTATTCTTTGCCAACAAATTGCAAAACAATAGAAGCTTTTTTAATCCTAATTTTAATTTTTAATTAATAGACTCAAATAAAGGCCTCTTGAAGTCCCTTGCCTCCCCTCACCCACTCCCTTTTTCTCTTCTTTCATTGTTTTTCCTCCACCCAACTAAATGCAATTAAGCTAAACCAAATTCATCTAATTATTAATCCTAATAAGGCCATAATTTCTAATCGCTCTTGAACCACAAGTTTGACTTCTCCTTGCTCATCACTCACAAAGTTGCTCAACTTTCTTTTCAACCCTTACCCCTCTCTTTATTATTGATATTGATATATATATATATGACAAAACACCCGTAGCCATCTAAACAAGACACCACCCTCCATATTACTCCAAAGCCACTTGTTTCATCTCATCACCTTCATTCACACCCACTTGGTTTTTTCTCCACCCCTTGAATGTTTTTTCTTTTGGTTTCCCATCGTTTTCCATCCACCCAAACATGTCATCCACTCCTTCCACTTTCTTCTTGCTCTCAATAATAATAACACTCCTATGTTTTCCGGGCATAACAAGATCCGATGACCCGTGCCCATATCCATGTTACCCTCCACCTATAGGCACAACCACTCCTACAACTCCAACTCCATCAGTGACAACATCACCACCTGCACCACCACAATCCGGGTTATCATATCCACCACCTTCTGGGTATGTTAATCCTTATAACCCAACACCACCTTATGGTGGCGGCGGCTACGGTGACGGAAGTGGCAGTGGTGGTTTTGGCGCCCCACCACCACCGGACCCTATTCTACCTTATTTTCCATTCTACTTTAGAAAACCACCTCACAAGCCAGAAGGGTCTTCAGCATCATCAACCACTATGAAGAAATGGACAGGGATGGTTGCCACTACTAGTACTCTATTGTCTTTGGTTCTTCTTCTTTTTGTATAATTTTTGTGAGAATCTTGATGTGATAGTCAAAAGTGTTCTTTTATATGAGAATTAGTGCTTGTTATTAATTTATTAGTAAATTATTCAAATTTCTATTGTGTCGTAGAGAAATTTCTATCCATTATGGCAGTGATCTTTTTTTATGTGCATGCGGGGAAAAAACAGAGATGAAACAGAGAATTGATTATCAGAATTTTGAACTTTAAGTGCTTATGAAAAAAAATGAGGGATGAAAAAAAAAAGTGTAATGAAGATTCTAAAATTTTGGTCGGTGTGTTAATTAAGAAATAAATTATTGGTATAACTGAATTTGGACACCCGTATAGATATCATATGTTGACATCAGTGTGGATGGTTGAAGATGTATCATATTGCAAAATAGAGTTGTATATTACATAAATGTGAGTGTGAGTATCACTTGAATGTCAATAATAATTATACAAATAACATGGCTTTGGTTGTTAATTTTTAGTGTTTTTGTGTTAATGGCAGATATTATTAGTGTAGCTAGCCACTTCATGCATTACCTGCTTTGGATGGTTGGGTATTGGAAAAATGGACTGCAAGTGCTTTTATTTTCTTGCTTCTTTTCGTCATATTTTCCCTCTCTAACCTTTTGGTTCTTTCTTAATTTTATATATGATTCTCCTTTTTAGATAGAGGTAAAAGTCATAAAGTAAGTTTCTTTTTGTCCAAAGAATTTCCAATTATAATCCAGTTTTTGTTGAAAAAATTTCATTTCTATTTTAAAAAATTATTAAAGAGGCGGATGCTCTTCTTAAGAATCGATCAATTACATAATTAATTAATAATATATGGAGCAGGTCATCCAAGGTGGATATCCCCTCCACAAATTGTCTAAAAAAGTTGCCTTGAGTTCTAATATGATACGAGTCTATGACAATATATAATTATATATATTATCTGCACAAAAGCGTCTATTGCTCACTGCTCAACGTTGAGGGGCTCAAGGATCACAAAAAACGAAGGCGGAATAAAAGAAACTGAAGCTAAATTGTCGTCTAAATAGTAAAATGAGGTGGATCCAAGTGACAATCCATTTAACCTATCATTTTTGGTGGGTTGGGTTGAGAACCTCAACCCATTAACCCGTTTTGACTCGTTCGCGGGTTGGTGGTGGGGTGAGGTGAGTTGACAGTTTCCTTTTCTTTTTTTGAAATTTTTTTTATGCTATAAGTATTTTTTAGTTTACCTACTCATAAGATCATTAGTTAGTGTATCACATTCAATTATTATTTGCATATATTTTTATATACTTTAATTTTAATTACTCATTACAACAATATATATTTGTATATTGTTCATTCTATTCACTAATATATTTATATATTTATATATTTATTAGTGTACTATCGAAAAGTAAATATTAATATTTTGTGATATTTTAGATGATATTTGTATGTTAATAACTTTTTTTTATTTTTTATATAATTTTTAAACATTGATAACTTTTGGTGGGCCAACCCGCCAACCCACCGCTAAACGGTGTGGGTTGGGAGGTTCAACCCACTTAACTAAAGCGGGTCAACCGCCCCCTCCCGTTTTCGACGGGTCAATGATGGGGCGGGCCAAACAGGACGGATTGACCCGTTTTGTCATCTCTAATCTAAACTAGTGACAAAGAAAATGGAATTACGACTCCCAATTACTTTAACTTTATCATTCCCTAAAGAATTCAAAAGGTAGAAGAATGTGAAAATGGGATTCGAATTCTCTCTTGCTACAATCTCTCCAGCCCCCTCCTGCTGTGCAATTTGGACCGTCCGTCTAGATCGGACGGTCCGGATTAAATGGCCTTTTATAATAATAAAAAAATAGGTTTAATTACACTTTTGGTCCCTCTAATTTCACAAATGAGCGATTTTAGTCCCCGTATTTTGAATTGCTCAAATTAGGTCCCTAAACTTTCAAAATTGAGCACTTTTGGTCTTGTCGTTAAACTTCCATCCAATTACTAACAGAGCTCGCTGACATGGCAGATATTTTGGTGACATGGCTTATTAATTATTATTAATTTAATTAATTGATTAGTTGATTATTTGAATAATTAAAAAAATTAAGACGAAAAATTTGAAAACATAAAACTTAGAAGGGAAACTACATTGAGCCAAAACACAAAGCAACAAAGGGTAGGACTTAGGGATTTCGTCGAAATCGAGACGACGCAGCCCACCACCATCGCAGACCTCCACAATGGCAGACCACCCCCATCACAGACCACCACAGACATAGACCACAATCATTAATGGCTCCATCATACGGCACCAAAATCAGAGACGACGGTAACATTGAAGCTCCTCCATTAAAGACTTTGTGGACTCGCGGAAACCCGGGTAGGTGCTTCTAAGGTTGAGGGAAGATGATGCTATGAAGAAGAGGAAAAATTTCTTGGTGGGTGTCTGGAATGTTAGTGTTAGTGTTTTTTAGGGTGTTGGAATATAGAAAATGTTAGTTTTGTATTAGGTGTTTCTTACTATTAGTGTTTCTTAGTATCAGACTCAAAGGAAGAAAAAGGTTTGAGTGAAGCAACCCTAACCTTCTTTGCCTAGGAAACCCACGCCTCCATCCCTATGTGCTCTGTTTACCCTATTTGTTTAGTTAGGTCTTGGTTATGGCATTAGAATATTAGTATTTGTGTGTTTAGAAAAAGGCTGCTGCATTTTACTTTTTGGCCCATGTGTTTTACTCTTTTTTTTTTTAAATTTCAGCTAATTAAATTAATTAAGTTAATTAACTAATGCCATGTCATAAGTACGAGGCCACGTCAGCGAGCTCTGTTAGTAATTGGATGGAAGTTTAACGGCAGGACTAAAAGTGCTCAATTTTGAAAGTTTAGGGACTTGATTTGAGCAATTGAAACTATAGGGACCAAAATCGCCCATTTGTGAAACTAGAGGGACCAAAAGTGCAATTAAGCCAAAAAAATAAAAAAAAACCCAAATATGCTTCTATTTTCTCAATCCCCTTTCTCCTTTCCTTGTACATCTCGACGGCGGCGTTCCTACCTTTGCTTGGAGGGCATCACCGGCGCCACCAGCCACCTTCACCGCCGCCCCAACCCGCCTCCATTTCCGGCTTCTCCCTCACCTCTCTCCCGGTTCATCTCTCTCTGTCATGGTTCGTTCCAAGCCTGCAACTGCCGCCGTGCCGTCCACCATCGCCTTGGCCAAACCATTCATTCCCACATTCTGAAACGCTCACACATAACAACATTTAAAAAAAATGAAAAACAGGTGCTCCTTGTTTATGTTTCCGTGCAACATAGTTGCCAAATAATATCATATGGTGATAATGAAATTTCAATATGTTATCATTCTGCATCATTTTCTCTTGACAGTATTTGTGAAGAAGAGGTGAGTGTGAGTGATGCCTTTTAATTCCCTTATTGACTTATGTAACAGCCGTAATTTTATGTTTTGTTTAAGTAAGAGGATTAGGTTTAAGGATTGGATTAAATAGTTAAGATGTTGTTTGAGGTTTAGGAACCTTTACATGGAAAGTACGAAGTCATCTCGAGTGAGTTTGAACTTGAACACAACTTAGGGTTTTCCCCGATTATCGTCTTTAAGACGTATGAGTGTGAAACAAGAAATTTGGAGTTAGGGTTGAGATTAGGAATTTTTTATGGTTTGAGGTTTTTATTAGGTCTTGATGAGCCTATATCTCAAATTTGAGGTCAATCGGACTTCAAACGAGCTCAGAACACGAAGAAACGCACGAAGTCGACGTTGCTGACCAGAGGCCACACTGAGCGTGGGGGAATTGACGCTGAGAGTGGGGAAGTGGTGCCATGCACTAGGACACGTGACGGGTGACGTGGAACGCATGCAAGCACGCCGGTGGACGCTCCCAGGCTGAGCATGGGTAAACTCACGCTGAGCGTGAGCGCCAGGATTTGAAAAAAAATAAGAAAGTCCAAGAGGTAACTTAAGTTACCTCAGGATAAACAGAAGCAGCAGAAGACAAAGTGTAGAAAAAAAAGAGGGTGAGTTTAGAGAGAGGGGGAGAGAAAAACCTAGAGAGAGAAAACTTCTAGAAGAGAGTTAGAGCGATTCGGTCGTCCCGTTGCAAATCCTAGTTCGTGGTTGCGTTCGTGGCGACGATATCTTCGCTTTCCTCTTCTTCTTTTCATCTAAAAGTGAAGGTAAATCTCTCTCTTTTATGTCGAAATGTTGTCCGTTACGTTTCTTAAGTTATCTTTCGTTTCGATTATCGAAATTCGATTCCGTTTTCGAATTTGAACTCGTAGTAACATACTCGTCTTAATGTGATGCTTAGGTGAATTTTTGGAGGCCGGGAGACCTCAGTTTGGCACAGGGCAAAAGTGAGAGGGTTCGAGGACGATTCGTTTCGTTACGTTTTGGGTATCGTACGACTTGTTAGGTGGGGGAAAGAAACTATTTAACGTCGGAAACGGCGCGGTTACCTTTAATTAGATAATGGCGTAGGGCGACCCAAACCCTACACGAGAACGAGTAACGTACAATGCCTATACCACATTGGGGACTACTTGGTGGTATCAATGATGATATAGGAATTGTGCGTTATTACGCTATATATATATGATTATTTTATTACGTGATGATTGCCTGTTTGAGTGGTTGACTTGAACTTGGTACTTGATGAATGATAACATGAATGTTATAATTATTTTTGAAAGTGATTATTGTCATTATTATTGTGAACACCTATTTTTGTCCGTCTTTTATTCTATTTTTATGATATTATGCTTCAAGGAGACCAATAATAATAGTAAAGAGAGAAAGAAAATAATAAAGAAATGAGGGGGGATCGTAATTAACTTGCTGTTGGACGGGGTGGTCCCGTCCATTGCATTGGACTTGCTGTTGGACGCGGTCCAGTCCAGTCCATTGCACTTGCTGTTGGACGGGGTAGTCCCGTCCATTGCATTGGACTTGCTAATGGACGGGGTGGTCCCGTCCAGTCCATTCCACTTGCTGTTGGACGGGGAGGTCCCGTCCATCACATTGGACTTGCTGATGGACGGGATGGTCTTGTCCAGTCCGTTGGACTTGCTAATGGACGGGGTAGTCCCGTCCAGTCCATTGCACTTACTGTTAGACGGGGTGGTCCCGTCCAGTCCATTGCACTTGCACTTGATGTTGGATGGGGTGGTCCCGTCCAGTCCCTTGCACTCGCACTTGCTGTTGGACGGGATGGTCCCGTCCAGTCCCTTGCACTTGCACTTGCTGTTGGTCAGGGAGGTCCCGTCCATCACATTGGACTTGCTAATGGACGGGGTGGTCCCGTCCAGTCCATTGGACTTGTTGACGGACGGGATGGTCCCGTCCAGTCCATTGCACTCGCACTTGCTATTGGACGGGGTGGTCCCGTCCAGTCCGTTGGACTTGCTAATGGACGGGGTAGTCCCGTCCAGTCCCTTGCACTTACTATTGGACGGGGTGGTCCCGTCCAGTCCCTTGCACTCGCACTTGCTGTTGGACGGGATGGTCCCGTCCAGTCCCTTGCACTTGCACTTGTTGTTGGTCAGGGAGGTCCCGTCCATCACATTGGACTTGCTAATGGACGGGGTGGTCCCGTCCAGTCCATTGGACTTGCTGACGGACGGGGTGGTCCTGTCCAGTCCATTGCACTCGCACTTGCTATTGGACGGGGTGGTCCCGTCCAGTCCGTTGGACTTGCTAATGGACGGGGTAGTCCCGTCCAGTCCATTGCACTTACTGTTGGACGGGGTGGTCCCGAGTCCATTGCACTCGCACTTGCTGTTGGACGGGGTGGTCTCATCCAGTCCCTTGCACTTGCACTTGCTGTTGGACGGGGAGGTCCCGTCCATCACATTGGACTTGCTAATGGACGGGGTGGTCCCGTCCAGTCCATTGTATTCTTTGTTGGGCAGAGGTGGTAAAATCCGATCCATTCCACTTGCTGTTGGACGGGGAGGTCCCGTCCATTACATTGGACTTGCTAATGGACGGGGTGGTCCCGTCCATTACATTTGACTTGCTGTTGGACGGGGCAGTCTCGTCCATTACATTTTCTGTTGGACGAAGAGGTTCCGTCCACTGCTATCATCTTTTCTTGTTGGACAAGGAGGTCCGTCTAGTGTATATCTACTTTTGCATATCTAAATTTATGTTGTACGAAGAGATTCCGTCCACTGTAATTTTATTTTCAGGCTGAAGGCTAAAGAATAAAGAAAGAAGAAGAAGAAGAAGGTAATTAATAAAGGACGAAGAAAAGAAGGAGAAAAGGACAATCAACAAAAAAAGGAAAGGAGATTGAGTTACTTCTCCTAACTCTAAGAAACCTATCTTACACATCAGACAAGACCTCTTTTCCTCCTCCCATTCCTCTACCCATTGGTCCTTCTTCTTCATCGTCTCCTCCCCCATTTTAACCGGGTAACTCCACTCCTAACCCTAAAAGACTCGTCTTACACATCAGACAAAACCCCCCATCTCCTTCTCTCCTCAAACACGCAGCCTTCATATCAAATCACCTCCTTTCTGCTGCTCACGC
This sequence comes from Sophora flavescens, assembly GCA_030762895.1. Taxonomy (NCBI): domain Eukaryota; kingdom Viridiplantae; phylum Streptophyta; class Magnoliopsida; order Fabales; family Fabaceae; genus Sophora; species Sophora flavescens. The sequence continues at coordinate 90,530,937 of CM061064.1, read as the reverse complement.
CGCCCCCATCTGGACACACACTATTTCTGCTCAAAACCACCCAAGCCCCGGATTTCTTGAAGACCAACCTAAGCCACTGGGGTAAGAAGAAGCATGAAGCCCTCTCCTCCATCTATAAAAAGGGGGGGGGGGGGGGGTGGGGACGGAAACAGAAGAAAGGGGAGGGAATGATTTCTTTAGGGGGGCTAGCATTTTCTTTAGAAGGAGAACGAAAATTAGAGAGGAGATAGAGAGGAAAGATACAAAGAAAGAGGAAGAGGAGAGATTCTATCTAACATCTTCTTTGTGAAGAAAAGAGATTAGAAATCTGAGTTTTTTTCTCTTCTCTATTATTAGAATGGTTAATAAGGAAGAGTTAAAAGAGTAAGCGAGATTGAAATGTAAAGGTTTTGATCTTGAAATCTCACCACTGGGTGGAAATAAAGTCATTGTTATTCTACTCTCATTTGGTAATCCTTGTTCTCTTTGTTGATATTATTCATAAGTTTCTCTTGACATTCTTATTTTTCTGTGCCTCTGTTCACTGAATAAGTTAGTAAAAAGCTTCATTTCTACATTTCATTTATGTCCTATTTTCAAGAGGTAAAAATCATTTATTTTACATAAAAATAGAGGATGATCACTTGATTAAAACAATCTTATTTTTTGGGTTGCCCTATGACAAGTGTCATGTTCAACCCTTCAGATTTTGAGGTTGCTCTGTGGACTTACGTGTTCAACCTCACATAGGTTCAATCAAAAACTTCACAACTAAAGATGTTTCTTTCTTAAAAGACAATTCTTGGGTAAAACAAATATTTTCAAAGTTATTAATAATTTATACAACTAATTTTTTGGTAACCACTTTATGGATGTTCTAGGGTGTCGTGGGGTTAAGTCTCCATGCCTTCCCTAGACATAATCGACTCCCGAACCCAAAGCTTTTTCTTAAGGGGTTTTCCAACTTCCCTGAAATTAAATAAAGTTGGTGGCGACTCCATGTCTTCTCTCTAAAAGGAAAAACTAGTCCTTTTTTTTTGGTCGCTACAGATGGCGACTCCACTGGGGACTAAGTAGAGAGTCAAACCCATAAAAATTGGTTTTGAAAATTTTTAGTAACTCGTAGCTTATTTGTTTTACCTTTTATGGCTATATCTGACCTTTTTTTTTCTTTTTTTTTTTCTCCTTACAATAATTAAATGACAAAACTAAAAAATGTTTTTATTTTTAGTGATGTTTGTTTGGATTGTCCTTTTGGTTAGGTTTTTCCTCTTATTTAAATGAGAAGATTTAGTTGTACATACATTTTAACTCACGTTATTGTTATATAAGTTTCACTAACGATGTTTTTGTTTCCTCCTCCTTTCTTTTCTTTTTTTCCATGTTTTAACAATAGGGTAGAGGACTTAAAACCATTTTTATATATACCTATGTTTTTGTTTTGCAGGTTTTTCTTGTCTTCTCTTTTATTTTTACTTTTAAGTGTTATAGGTTTGTATACCCCCTTCACACACATCACTATCACATATTGCACACACTTAGCTCTATACCCGAGCTTGCTCAAAAACCCAAGGATTAGGTGGTGCTCTGACATTGTTATTGAAGAGGTCTTGTACCTCCCTGATACTTGTCAGTTCACCACTCAGATTGTACATGAGATCATGGAATAGTCATATTGAGAGGGTTTATCCCTACTTGTGGCTAGATTCATGAATCATATCCTTATGAGGGCAATCTGGGGACCATGACTTTTAGAGGTCTAGACCCGTCCCAATTTTCACTAATAGAGCAGACCTAGTGACCAACCCGTTTAGAGTCCTAACCTTAGGGTGTGTCCATCCTTATGTTTTACCTAGCTTAGGACGAAAGGGGGCGTTCTTTCCTCTCTCTATCATCATAAGCATAAATTGCCATGCATGTTCATTGTGAATATTCACAAAACTAAGGGTGCCACATTGCTGCCTCAAACATGAATGACATATTCGAATATTATTGCACATCTAATAGGCGCTATGTCATAATGAAGGTGATGCATACCCATCAGGGTTTTCAACCCCATTGGGTCCCATACAACATGAATCATGCAAGATACATTTACTTCACTATACTCATTTTTTGTTGTGTCTCTTTGTTGGAAAATTTTGGTATTCACCTTATAGCAAGAAAATGGAAAAGTTTGGTTCAGAGAAGAGTACTAGCAACGCGAGCTGTTCCAAGAAAAGTATCAGGATCGATGTGACACTCAATGACGTGAAGAGATTATGTGAACTCAGCCAGCAAATGTCAGAAAAAGCATGCTCAGACTTTGTCAGCAAGTATGGTAGAATATTGGACCTATTGCGTGTTCCAGTGGAAGCTCCCGCTCTGAGTGCATTGGCCCAATATTGGAACTCAACTTTGAGGTGTTTTGAATTGCCTAACTTAGACATCACTCCGAACCATGGAAGAGTATGCTTATATGCTAAGACTGTCAATTCAAAAGAGGACTCGCTTCTACATGTATTATGGCCAACATGTAACAGATTGGAAGATAGCAAGTCTATCGGAGCTTCAACCGGAACAGATAGAGAAAGCAGAAAAGGGAATCACCAAAGGGTTGAAGAGGCGATTTTTGGAAGTGTATCTCAACAAGCTGGGCCAGCAACAACGATGGGTTAATTTCAACGAAGTATTAGCCCTCATGATATATGGGTTGGTGCTCTTTCCTTTTGTACCAGATCTGATTGGTCAATCACCATGGATGTTTTCCATAGGGTCGAAGAATATGGTGTGAACCCGGTCCCTGCTATCTTAGCTGAAACTTTCCTCTCCCTACAGGTTTGTCATCAGAATCAACAAGGGAAACTGCGATGTTGTGCATCAATATTGTATGTTTGGATCATGACTCACTTGTACGCTCGTGATAAAATCGATAGAACAGATGACCCACTGAAAGGATTCGCTCGCATGCAACTAAAGCCACGTAAGCTATATGAATGAAACAAGAGTTTGATCAGATCGACCCACGGTCATTTAGTTGGATGTGCCCATGGTATAATGGAGATTCAGTTGTAATCAATTGTGAAAGTTTTTCAAATGTTCCAGTGATGGGTCCCAGAGGTTGTGTATGATACGTCGACTCAAGTGGACATAGGATGAACCTCCCGAAGAGCTGCTCGATGGGGTATTCTTCCTATACCAATAAAGTGAAAGCATCAAGAGTCAAACGATAGAAGTAAGGTCAGCATGGAATGATGTTCATATAAAAGGACCGGAGGGATTAGGAAGGCGGATCATAGCTCACACAAAAAGATATGAAGTATGGAGAGAAGCAAGAAGAGGTTTCCCTCCAAGACCTGCATCCCCTCCCCATAAGGAAAATAATCCTCTTACCAAAGATCAAATGTTGAAAGAAATCGAAGTTTTAAAAGCTCAGATGAGGATTTTTGATGAGAAGGACCAAGCTGCCGAAGTAACTATTATCACGCTCCGAAGACAAGTGCAGAAGCTGAGTTTACAGATTGAACACTTGAAAGACGAATGCACCAATGCCCATGAAGCCCCGAGTCGCGCAAAAAGGGCACGAAAAGACAAAGAAGCAGAAATTTAGGAGCTGCTGGCAAAATAGTATGTCAAGAGAAGATGCTTGTCAAACTTCAAAAGAAGAAAAAAGAGCTCGAGACAAATGTAGGAGTTCACATTGAAACAATACATATACTAGAAGAAAGAGTTGAATCCATGCAAGAATCCTTGGCCCAAACAAAAGTATACTCTGATCGAGGGTGGAACGAAGCAGCCAAGTATCGCGAGCTACTAGCAGAAGCCAACATGAGAGAAAATTGGCTCAGAACCAAGATAAAAGACTCTGAAAGAGTTGAAGCTCAAAGTCACGCAGAATGGGTAAAGGGATGAAAATTGGTAGTGAAGGATGTAATGAATGAAAAGAAAGCATGGAAAAGAAAATACGAGGACATGATGGATAAGCTCCAATATCACAATTCCCGGCTGGTGGAGCGATTTGAAGAGGCATCCATCCACATTCGTATGAACCATTTCCTTCAGCTACCACAAAAGGTGACAGAGTTCTTCAATCATTTTGGGAAACTCGCCAGAGGATTCAGGAAAAAGAAGATAAAACTCTTAACATAGAACTTTGTAGACCTCGGAGAAGGATGGAAACCATCAATGTACTTCTTTTATTTCGATCAAAGACTCATGATTTGTATCGAAATATTTGTAATAAAATGGAAGTTTTCATCCATGTTTGTCGAACGTTTTTTAGATGATATCTATCGAGGAGTGCATTCTCCCTTAGATACGTCATCAACTATATTTTACCCTAAAAACGACGTGTTTTCTGTGTAAAAAATAAGGACGTTGCTAGTACGGGTGCGGTCTATCGAGGAGTAGATTCTCCCTTGGACCTGACACCAACTGCATTCAAGCTAGAGGGAACCATGCCACTAGATTTGATTGCAGGATGAGTTTTCTTGCTATAGGTGTATACGATAGTCTTCCTAAGAGTACCCTCACGATCAAAAACAAAGGATGTTAACCTGCACATGCATACATACACACACCCACAAATTTTCGATTTACTAATGAGATTTTTAAATGCTTTACAGAATCACATACTTCTGAGAATCCTGGTACCATTGCGCGACCTAGGAAAGGTAACACCAATCAAACCCGAGTTCACAATACCAGATCTCGGACCAGGATGGCTGCCAATGATTCTGAGGAAGGAAGAAACTTAAGCTCTGAGATAGATGAAGTGAGGGGAAGAATAAGTGAGATGACTGAAACCCAAGCAATATTAGAAGCCATACTACAGGATATGAGGGAATTCTCAGCATGCTTAGTGCGAACAGAGATACAATTGAACCTGGTAGGCCACAGATTTCTTCTGTGGTAACAGCACCGATGTTTGCAAACATTAGCACGGGTCTCATTCAGGGAGTATCTGGCCCCGACCAGACGCATCACACGGCACCAATAACACTTCCCATTGGAGAAGGATACCCCCCTTTTGAGAATGCCTGTCATGAAGTCCCGGGCCATACCGCACCGACATGGGAGCAACCACATGTATCTACTCATAGTTACTCAGCGTGGGTTCAGGCTGGTAAGGATAAGATGAGAGATGAATGGATGGAGAAAATGGAAGAACAGATAAAAGCAATAAAAGGCCCGAGTACCTACGGCCCTCTCCAGATAGAGGAACTCTGTCCCGCCACAGATGTCGTGATCCCCAAGGACTTCAAGATTCCAGATTTTTTCAAATATGACGGAAGTGGGAACCCACGATTTCACCTCATTAGTTACGCCACCAAGATGGCAATTTGGTCCAAGGATGACAAATTCCTTATCAGCTTCTTCCACGAAAGTTTGATTGACCTCGCCTTAGAATGGTACCTCCAATTGGACCATTCCAAGATCTCACGATGGACAGAATTGGCTGACTTATTCATGGACTAGTACAAGTTCAACCTGGATGCAACTCCGAGTCGTGAACAGTTGACTACAATGCAGAAGAAAAGTGAGGAGCCCTTCAAGCAATATACCCAAAGGTGGAGGAGTTTGGCTGCACAAGTTCAGCCCCCGTTGACTTTATCTGAAATGTGCTCATACTTTTTAGGAACTCTCGGAGCACCTTTTATAGGGGCCATGGCTGGGGTAGCCTATAAAGATTTCTCAAACTTGATCGCCGCCGGAGAAAGGATTGAATTCTTGGCAAGATATGGAAAGCTCCCCGTAAATGATGGTGAAGGAAGTGCATCCCAGAAAGGATTTCAACCGAAGAAGAAGGAAGTTGAGGCGAATTATGTACAACACCAACGGAACTTTGATCCTCAGTACCAAGCACCATATAACCCTAATCCACATATTCCATACCAGACACAAACCCTTCTTTACCCGTTACAATCATCCTCACAAACCAACACTTACCCGCAAAACCAAATCAGTAATATTCCTACCCCTCAACCATATAACCTTGCCCGTCCATCATACACCCGTTACCCGTCTGCACCCCCACAAAACCACCCAAACTATCCTCCACCTCGCCCTAGTTTCCAAAACCAAGGACGTTTCCAAAATCCAAATTTGTCACCCTTCCCGAAGTTATCCATCTCTAATGCGGATTTATTCCAACAATTGTTTGACCGCCACTTGATTGCGGGAAACCATGTACGTCCCTTAGAACCACCATTTCCTGCTTGGTACAATCCAAATCAGACTTGCAAGTATCACATGGATGTCACAGGACATTCTATTGAGGATTGCGAAGCTTTTAAGATGGCAGTGAGAAAGTTGATTACTTGTGGGAAGCTAGGGTTCGAAGAAGAGGTCGGGCCTAATATCGTTAAGAATCCAATCCCGAATCATAATGATGGAAATCGAGTGAACAATTTGGAGGTAAGAGGGTCTCCAATCAGGAAGGTATTGGAACTACGAGTGCCAATGCAGAAGATTTTCGAAGAACTAAAGAAGGTGGGATACAACATTGTTGCACCAGCAAGAATCCTAAGAGAAGAAAGGAGGTGCGCCAAGGATCTAAGGTATGACTATCATCATGGGCAAGTGGGGCACGACATCGAAACTTGTTGGGATTTCAAAGTCCGGGTGCAGAGATTACTCACCTTGGGGGTGATTCAAGCCAGACAAGGTGCTGCTGAGGAGGTCAATGTAATTGAAAAAGTTGTACTCCGAGTACCACCCATGAACAAACCGTCAGCCCCAGAAAGATTCATCGTAAGGGTGAAGAAGCCAACTCATTTTGCTTATGTTGATACACGAGTTGTACCATGGAATTATGAACAGAAGGTTGAACTAGTTGGAGCTGTGGGAGTGACCTCGAAGGCCCAAGTTACTAATATTGTGAGAATTGGAGGCATTACAAGGAGCGGGCGATGCTATACCCCGGTTGAAGAAAAAATGATGAAGGAATCCAAAGAAGAGGAAGCTATGGATGAGGGAAAAGGGAAAGAAGAAGAATAGTTTCTGAATATCATGAAGCAAAGTGAATATGATGTGGTAGAACAGTTAAAGAAAACTCCGGCAATGATATCTCTTTTATCGCTTGTCTTGACATCAGAGTCGCATCGTAAAGCATTATTGAAGGTGTTGAATGAAGCGTATGTCAAACCTGACGTCACTCCGCAAAATGTGGTAAATATGGTGGACCCAATCAGGCATGTCAACATGATTACTTTCTCGGAAGATGAAGTGGCCTCGAAATCCCACAGTAGCACCAAAGCCTTACACATTACCCTAAAGTGTAAAGGGTTTGTGATTGCAAAGGTGCTTGTAGATGGTGGTTCGGCGTTGAATGTGGTTCCAATGTCCACTCTCGAGCAACTAAATATAAGCATGGCGGATTTGACACCACAAGAAATGATTGTACGAGCCTTTGATGGGACAGCAAGAGGAATCTTAGGGGAGATAACTCTGTCCCTTGAAATAGGACCTAGTTGTTTTTCTGTCCTCTTTCAGGTCATGGAAATCCAACCAGCTTATACTATGCTTCTGGGAAGGCCTTGGATTCATGAAGCAAGGGTTGTTCCATCGACTCTGCATCAGTGTTTGAAGTATATCCAAGATGGGTCCGTTATTACTGTCCGTGGTGAAGAGGAAATTATGATGACAAAGCTCGCCACAATACCTTATGTAGAAAGTACAGAGCAAATGGAAGATGACTCGTTGCGTATTTTTAAGGTATTAATGTCAGAGAACAAGAAAAGGGAGCCCCCAATGAAGAATGTGAATGAATGGAAAAGAATGGGTATCAAAGAGGAAAAGGCCTAGGGCCTCAGCTGCAAGGGATCTCTCAGCCAATTGAAGCAGCTATGAGAGAAGGAAGGCACGGATTGGGGTATCAACCCTACTTGACAGAAAAGATGAAATTCATGACTCTTGAAAACAAAGAAGGAGAAGATGGTGAGGGAAAGTATCTTCCCCTTCTGACAGAGACTTTCCCAGTAGCTGCTGAAGTTATCAGTCCTGAAAAGTCATTTTCCCCTCACTTCACTATCAGCACACTTGAAGAGGAGCTAGACAAGAACCGTGTCATCTATCTCCCTGCTAGCAATGAAGTTCTCAACAATTGGCAATCTGAACCGTTTGTTGATGTTATTTCCATGAAGTAATTATCTTATTGTACTAATTATAAACTGATGTTTACTTTCTTTGAGACATGAATGAGAATGTAGCACTTTGTCTGGTGTTTTCCTTTTGATCCCATCATTTCTTTTCTCTCTCTTTCATTTATTTATTTTTGTTTAAGCTTTTCTATCATAAATAAGACTCTTGTCTATACTTCTCCTATTCCTGACTTTTCTTCCAGGGATAATTCTTCCACTAAAGATCTACCTCAGGAGAGGGACTTTGAAAACTCATTTATTGATTCCCTCGCGGTCGCTGATGAATACAACCTTGAATCCGATGAGGAAGAAGAAGACATTGAAGAATTCATAAAGAGGGTGGAACAGTCAGAAGAAGGGATTAGCTCGAATGATGAGGTTACAGAAGTAATCAACATGGGAACCGAGGAAGACAAAAAGGAGTTGAAAATAGTGGATAACCCAGAGCGTGAAGAAATGTTTGCACTATTCAAAGAGTATCTGGACATTTTTGCATGGTCCTACAGAGATATGTCAGGTTTAGATCCTGAGATAGCATCGCATAAAATTCCCTTATATCCAGATGTGGTTCCAAAGAGGTAAAAGTTAAGGAGGATGGATCCTGAGATGTCACTGAAAATCAAGGAAGAAGTGACCAAGCAGTTAGATGCTGACTTTCTGGAAGTAGCTAGACATCCGGAATGGGTAGCTAATATTGTTCCAGTACCAAAGAAGGATGGAAGGGTCAGAATGTGCATGGACTACCGAGATCTGAAGAAAGCCAGTCCAAAGGATGATTTCCCCTACCTCATATTGATGTCCTTGTAGACAGCACAGCCAGAAGTCACAGGTTTTCTTTCATGGACGGGTATTATGGGTATAATCAGATCCTCATGGACAATGACGATAAAGAAAAGACAACTTTTATCACTCCTTGGGGAACTTTTTGTTACAAAGTGATGCCTTTTGGATTAAAGAATGTTGGGGCCACTTACCAACGTGTTATGGTAGCATTGTTCCATGATATGATGCATAAGGAGGTAGAGGTGTATGTTGATGATATAATGGTTAAGTCCAAGGAAGGAGAAAGCAATGTGGCAGTTTTGAGAAAGTTGTTCGAGCGGCTAAGAAAGTACAGTTGCGCCTCAACCCTACAAAATGTACTTTCGATGCATCCGCGGGGAATTTACTTGGCTTTGTTGTCACTAGGTAAGGAATAAAGGTGGACCCTAACAAGGTAGAAGCAATACGTGACATGCCAGCACCTAAGAACGAGCGAGAAGTAAGGGGTTTTCTTGGAAGATTGAACTATATTGCGCACTTCATTGCAAATCTGACTAGCACATGCGAACCAATCTTCAAACTCCTCGGGAAGAGTAATCCAGGAAGATGGGATGATGACTGTCAAGAAGCCTTTGATAAGATAAAGGCATATCTACTGAATCCCCCAGTGTTGGTACCACCTACCCAAGGTCGTCCATTGTTACTCTATCTCACCATACTGCCAACCTCAATGGGTGCAATGCTGGGACAACAAGATGAATCTGGCAGGAAGGAGCGGGAAATTTACTATCTGAGTAAGAAATTTAACGCCTCTGAGGCTCGTTATGGCAATCTAGAAGACTTGTTGTGCACTAGTATGGACCTCCAGAAAACTCAGACAGTACATGTTATATCACACCACTTGGCTAATTTCTCGAATGGATCCTTTGAAGTATATCTTCGAAAGTCCTCATATCTCCTTAAGAGTTTCGAAGTGGCAAGTGATATTGTCAGAATTTGACATCAAATATGTGACTCAAAAGTCCATCAAAGGAAGTGTGATTGCTGACCATTTAGCAGAGAATCCTCTTGAGGATGGATTCCCTGTCAATTCTGAGTTCCCAGATGGAGAGATAATGTCCCTCGAGGAAGATGAAGAACGGGAAGATGTATGGAAAATGTATTTTGATGGAGCAGTCAATATGCATGGTAGTGGTATAAGAGCAGTGGTAATCTCACCAAATGGCAAGCAGTACCCGGTGGCCGTAAAACTGAAATTTGAATGTACGAATAATATTGCAGAATATGAGGCATGTGCCGGTGGATTGCAAATGGCACTTGAAATTGTTATAAAGCAGTTGAAAGTCTTCAGGGATTCAGCTTTAATCATTTACCAAGTCAATGGTGAATGGCAAACCAAAGACTCCAAGTTGATTCCGTATCAGAAATACTTGACTCAGTTGATTGCAAAGTTCGACGAGATTACTTTCTCGCATTTAAGTCGAGACAAGAATCAGTTTGCTGATGCTTTAGCCACACTAGCTGCCATGACCAAGCTGGATATCCATACCAATGTCCAACCCACCCAAGTTAGAGTGCAAGACGAGCCGGCATACTGTGCTCATGTGGAAGGAGAACCTGATGGTAAGCCTTGGTATCATGATATCAAGCAGTATATTCAGAACAAGGAATACCCGGTAGAGGCGAGCGAAGTAAATAGAAAGACCATCCGAAGACTGGCTATGGCCTTTTTCTTAAGCAAGGAAGTCTTGTATAAAAGAGGATATGATGGTACCCTACTCAGATGTGTGGATGCTCGCGAAGCTAAATTGATCATGATCGAAGTTCATGAAGGAATCTATGGGACTCAAGCCAATGGTCACATGATGGCTAGGAAGATCTTGATAAGTGGTTATTATTGGTCTACTATGGAGTCAGATTGTATGGAGCATGTTCGTAAATGCCAAAACTGTCAGATGTATGCAGACCGGGTTAATGCACCTATGTTTCCACTGCACAGTTTAGCATCCCCATGACCTTTTTCGATGTGGGGAATAGATGTTATCGGTCCCATTAATCCCAAGGCTTCCAATGGTCATCGTTTCATTTTGGTGGCAATAGACTATTTCACTAAATGGGTAGAAGTTGCTTCATATGCCAACATAACTCAAAGGGTGTTTCTCAAATTCCTCAAGAAGGACATCGTCTGTAGATACGGGATCCCAGAGAGGATAATCACAGATAATGCTGCTAATCTTAATGGTACCGAGATTCAAAAGTTTTGCGATGGTTTCAAAATCAAACACCACAATTCAACTCCTTATAGGCCTCAAATGAATGGTGCAGTTGAAGCAGCAAACAAAAACGTCAAGAAGATCGTTGCCAAGATGGTTGTAAACTATAAAGACTGGCACGAAATGCTGCCATATGCTCTACATGCTTATCGGACTAATATACGATCAAGCACTGGGGCAACCCCTTTCACTCTGGTATACGGGATGGAGGTTGTCTCACCTATTGAAGTAGAACTCCCTTCGCTAAGAGTCTTGATGGAAGCAGATTTAGAAGAATCTGAGTGGGTGAAAACTTGATATGAGCAGTTGAACATGATAGAAGAGAAAAGACTGGCAGCTATCTGTCACGGACAATTGTATCAAAGCAGAATGACAAGAGCTTTCAATAAAAAGGTTTGTCCTAGATAATTTTGCGCGGGAGACCTGGTCAGGAGGATGCCCGAGGAAAATGGGCTCCGAATTATGAAGGCCCTTATATTGTCAAACAAGCATTCTCAGGAGGAGATTTGATTCTGCAAAACATGGATGGGGAAGAGTTACCAAGGCCAGTAAACTCTGATGCTGTGAAAAATTTCTACGCTTGAAGGCCCGCTAGGTTAAAAACCCGAAAGGACAACTTAGGTAAAAGTTAGGGCAAAGAACAATGAAAACAAAAGGCCCGCTAGGTTGAAAACCCGAAAAGGCAGCCTAGACAAAAGTTAGGGCAAAACACAATGAAAACAAAAGGAGAGAAAAGGCCCGCTAGGTTTAAAACCCAAAAGGGCAGCCTAGGCAAAAGTTAGGGCAAAGAAACCTTAGGCTGAAAACCTGCAAAGGCAGCCTAGGAGGAGGATATGGTCCAACATTTCTGCAAGCACTCACCACACTGGGGTAATTTTATCCAACTGAGTAGACTGGGGAAAAATTGTTAAGGAATGATCGAAGAAGGTGTGTTTGAGGAATCAGAAATAGAAGCCAAGATCTGTGTCATCAAAAGGCTGAGGGGAATCAATTAAAAGGAAATCAAAGGACCAAGACTGGGGCAAACTCTATGTGATTCTCGTAATTTTTCTTTGTTTATCTTTGTTGTTAACCTTCATGGTCCCTTCTGTAATTTTGTTCTCATAATGTTCTTTTCTCTCAACAAACTAAATTCTCGTATTAAGGCAAGAGGATTTTCCTTCATGCTCCCCTGTCTTGTTCACTCTCATGTTTAATCACTATGGTCATGTCTCAATAAAAGTAAATATGAGTTTAATGATATGATTTGATAACTCTAATGGTGGCACCAATGAATGGTTTGAATCAAAAAGGACTCAATACTTCAAATTCAATGGAAAAGGTAGCATGCACTGGACGACAAAAGAATGATGCAATTGAGCTTGGGAGGACAAACATAACATCCACCTCATAAGTTATCAGATTCTCGGGGGACCAGTGTTGTTAAAAGAATGAGTGATGCCTCGTCCCAGAGTGGCCGGTGAACGAGGGTTTGGTTGGTGGAAGTTTTTCCATGGAGCAATTGGTTCCATTGTCCTCAAAAGGAAAGGATTCTCATTTGTTTCAGTTTACTGATTGTTTTCGAGCTCTAAGCAATTTTACTCTCGGGCTCTGAGGCTCACCGCATCTTTATTCTCGAGCTCTAAGGCTCATTACAAGTTTATTTTCGAGCTCTAAGGCTCATTGCATGTTTACTTTCTGTTGGACGAGGAGGTTTCGTCCATTGCATTTAATTTTCTGTTGGACGAGGAGGTTCCATCCATTGCATTTAGTTTTCTGTTGGACGAGGAGGTTTCGTCCATTGCATGTTAACTTTCTATTGGACGAGGAGGTTCCGTCCATTGCATTTAATTTTCTGTTGGACGAAGAGGTTCCGTCCATTGCATGTTTACTTTTCTGTTGGACGAGGAGGTTCCGTCCATTGCATATTTACTTTCTATTGTACGAGGAAGTTCCGTCCATTGCACATTTAATTCTCCGTTGGACGAAGAGGTTCCGTCCATTGCATGTTTATTTTTGAGCTCTAAGGCTCGCTGCATATTTACTCTCCTGTTGGACGAGGAGGTTCCGTCCACTGCAATTTTATTTTCAAACTGCAATGTTTTCTTCTGAGCTCCTCGTGTTTTTTCAGACAAAATATGTGTTCATTTTTCTTTACTTGTTTATTACTACAATACATGAAAAGTCACGACTAATCATGTCTTTTAGTATGCAACAAGTAAAGAGGGGCAACTGTGAACACCCATTTTTGTCCATCTTTTATTCTATTTTTATGATATAATTCTTCAAGGAGACTAATAGTAATAGTAAAGAGAGAAAGAAGAAAAAGAAAATAATAAAGAAAGGAGGGGGGGCTCGTAATTAACTTGCTGTTGGACGGGGTGGTCCCATCCATTGCATTGGACTTGCTGTTAGACGCAGTCCAGTCCAGTCCATTGCACTTGCTGTTGGACGGGGTGGTCCCGTCCATTGCATTGGACTTGCTAATGGACGGGGTGGTCCCGTCCAGTCCATTCCACTTGCTGTTGGACGGGGAGGTCCCGTCCATCACATTGGACTTGCTAACGGAAGGGGTGGTCCCGTCCAGTCCGTTGGACTTGCTAATAGACGGGGTAGTCCCGTACAATCCATTGCACTTGCTGTTGGACGGGGTGGTCCCGTCCAGTCCATTGTACTCGCACTTGCTGTTGGACGGGGTGGTCCCATCCAGTCCCTTGTACTTGCACTTGCTGTTGGACGGGGAGGTCCCCTCCATCACATTGGACTTGCTAATGGACAGGGTGGTCCCGTCCAGTCCATCGGACTTGCTAATGGACGGGGTGGTCCCGTCCAGTCCATTGGACTTGCTGACGGACGGGGTGGTCCCGTCTAATCCATTGCACTTACTATTGGACGGGGTGGTCCCGTCTAGTCCGTTGGACTTGCTAATGGACGGGGTAGTCCCGTCCAGTCCATTGCACTTACTGTTGGATGGGGTGGTCCCGTCCAGTCCATTGCACTCGCACTTACTGTTGGACGGGGTGGTCCCGTCCAGTCCCTTGCACTTGCACTTGCTGTTGGATGGGGAGGTCTCGTCCATCACATTGGACTTGCTAATGGACGGGGTGGTCCCGTCCAGTCCATTGGACTTGCTAATGGACAGGGTGGTCCCATCCAGTCCATTGCACTTGCTGTTGGACGGGGTGGTCCCGTCCAGTCCATTCCACTTGCTGTGGGACGGGGAGGTCCCGTCCATTACATTGGACTTGCTAATGGACGGGGTGGTCCTCCCGTCCATTACATTTGACTTGTTGTTGGACGGGGCAGTCCCGTCCATTACATTTTCTGTTGGACGAGGAGGTTCCGTCCACTACAATTATCTTTTCTTGTTGGACGAGGAGGTCCGTCCAGTGTATATCTACTTTTGCATATCTAAGTTTTCATTGGGACGAAGAGATTACATCCTTTCGCAATTTTATTTTCAGGCTGAAGGCTAAAGAATAAAGAAAGAAGAATAAGAAGGTAATGAAGAAAGGATGAAGAAAAGAAGGAGAAGAGGACAGTCAACAAAAAAGGAAAGGAGATTGAGTTACTTCTCCTAACCCTAAAAAACCTATCTTACACATCAGACAAGACCTCTTTTCCTCCTCCCACTCCTTTACCCATTGGTCCTTCTTCTTCCTCGTCTCCTCCCTCTTTTTAACCGGGCAACCCCACTCCTAACCCTAAAAGACCCGTCTTACACATCAGACAAAACCCCCCCATCTCCTTCTCTCCTCAAACACGCAGCCTTCACATCAAATCACCTCCTTTTTTATGCTCACGCCACCCCCATCTGGACACACGCTATTTCTGCTCAGAACCACCCAAGCCCCGGATTTCGTGAAGACCAACCTTGAAGCCACTGGGTAAGAAGAAGCATGAAGCCCCCTCCTCCATCTATAGGGGGGGGACAAAACGAGAAAGAAAGGGGAGGGAATGATTTCTTGAGGGGGGATAACATTTTCTTTAGAGGGAGAATGAAAATCAAAGAGGAGATAGAGAGGAAAGATACAAAGAAAGAGGAAGAGGAGAGATTCTATCTAACATCTTCTTTGTGAAGAAAAGAGATTAGAAATCTGAGTTTTTTTTCTCTTCTCTATTGTTAGAATGGTTAAGAAGGAAGAGTTAAAAGAGTAAGCGAGATTGAAATGTAAAGGTTTTGATCTTGAAATCTCACCACTGGGTGGAAATAAAGTCATTGTTATTCTTCTCTCATTTGGTAATCCTTGTTCTCTTTGTTGATATTATTCATAAGTTTCTCTTGACATTCTTATTTTTCTGTGCCTCTGTTCACTGAATAAGTTAGTAAAAAGTTTCATTTCTACGTTTCATTTCTGTCCTATTTTCAAGAGGTAAAAATCATTTATTTTACATAAAAATAGAGGATGATCGCTTGATTAAAACAATCTTATTTTCTGGGTTGCCCTATGACAAGTGTCATGTTCAACCCTTCAGATTTTGAGGTTGCTCTGTGGACTTACGTGCCATGTTCAACCTCACATAGGTTCAATCAAAAACTTCACAACTAAAGATGTTTCTTTTTTAAAAGACAATTCTTGGGTAAAATAAATATTTCCAAAGTTATTAATAATTTATACAACTAATTTTGGGTAACCATTTTATGGATGTTCTAGGGTGCCGTGGGGTTAAGTCTCCATGCTTTCCCTAGACATAATCGACTCTCGAACCCAAAGCTTTTTCTTAAGGGGTCTTCCAACTTCCCTGAAATTAAATAAAGTTGGTGGCGACTCCATGTCTTCTCTCTAAAAGGAAAGAGTAGTCCTTTTTTTGGTCGCTACAATTGTTATATTTTGGTATTTATTATTTGGAAATGATATTATGACATGATGATATATGATGATGATTTTCGATAACATGATGATGATTGTGATGATATGATGAGTGTTATGATTGCGCTTAGAGGTTGAGTAAGTTACAAGTTATGTTGAGACATGAGGATGTATTGGGATTGCATATGATATGTGATAACAGTGCCTAACCGAGATGATTATTGTGACATGAGGATGAGATTGATGAGATGAGATTATTTTGAGGTTATCTATGAGATTATGATGAGCGGTTAGGGCACTAGGGGGTGACCTGAAACATGGTCTGTGATATGAGGAACCTGAAACATGGTCGAGTGGGGTCTATGCCTTGGAGGGAGAATTCCCGAGGATAGGCTAATGGCGGACCGTCTAGAGATGATTTCATTTTAGTCGCAGCTATAGTTCATGCATTACATGAGCATCCTGGATTGTGATCCAGAGGTGTGCACCGGGTTGTGTAGCTATAGTGCCATTGCTTTGCGTGGGCACCCTCCACCCACGTCTTGTTTCTTTAGGATGTTGTTTTTATTTTCTATTTGATTATTAGTTTGTACATTTTGGGATCCGACTGATGGGATTCCCTCTACTGTACTGTATCAGGTCTTGAGGTGTATATGTTATGTATGTTTGTATATATGTTGTGTATATTTTAAGTTTTTACTTTTTCCGCTGTTTTAATATATCAGCTTAACGATAATAACGAAATTAGGTCTTAATATTTTTGGTTTTCTTTAATGAGACGTCGGGGCGTCTCAACTTGTGTCATGTGTGACCAAGATTTATATATCTTTATGCTTGCATTTGTGGGTAGTGCAATCTGAAACTGTCGAATTTGAATTGAGTAGATAGTGATTCAGTGAGGTCCTTTGGATCATGGATTTCACAATGGTTGACGGCGCGGTGGCGAACGAACCATGACGGAGACAGATGAACTGGGAGAGAGATGAGGGAGAATCGAAAACGGAAGCGAGATGGGGCGGTGGTGAAGGTGGCCGGTGGCCCCGGCGAAGCCTCTTCGGGCAGAGGTGGGAACGCCGCCGTCGAGATGTACAGGGAAAGGATAAAGGGGATGAAAATAGGAGCAAATTTGGTTTTTTATTAATTTTTTATTATTATCATAGAAGTCCATTTAATCTGGACAGTCCGATTTGGACGAACGGTCCAAATTGCACAACAGGAGGGGGCAAGAGACGTTATAGCTTGGGAGAATCCAGGTTGGTGAAAATGATAGTTATTAAACCGTTGAATTGATTCTTAAACTTATATGGATATATAATTTTTTTTTCTTTTTTTTTTAAGGGTATCAAATTATTAAAACTTTTATGAATGTATCATTTATAAAAAAACAAAAATGAGTCTCACATGTAGTTTTTAAAAATCTCGTAAGAATTTAAATAAATTTGATATATTGTCGGTATAAAATTTGTTTTGTGAAAATGAAGGCATTGTTTTTTTTTTTTTTGAAAATTTAATAATTCTGAAAAAGGTTTTTAAAAATCCAATCATGTTTATAATAATTAATAATTTAATACTCTCAAACATTTTTTTTAACAAAAAAACATTTTTGAAAATTATCAAACAATACTGCCTTGTGTTGCTAGTAGTGTCAAAATCTGAGAGGATAGCTAGGGACAGAACGACGACACGACGTAGCACTTTATCCTTAATCGGACGATCCAGTGCAGAGTGATTACTTACTTGCTAGTATTTTAAACAACAACAAAAAAAAAAAATCTGAGAGGATAGGGGCAAAATTTTTTTGTGAGCCCATCCATTGATAGGGTTTTTGGGCCTTAACCCACAAAACCCTGTAGGTAGGGCTGCCCAACAATCTAGTTTATTTTTCCATCATATCTTATCCTAATTTTTATCTTCCGAATTTCTTTTCTGTCCCTAAAACCCTAATCTTAATTTTGTGTTCCATGGCACTACAGTTTTCGACACTCTTCGACCCATTCTCTGAAGCATCTCACCGGAGCCCCTCGCCCCGCCGGTACCGGATCATCCCTCCGCCGCCGTCTCACCAGGTCCACATTGACTATTTCGGCCGGAACCGCCGTCCGTCGCCTGATACATTAGAATATGTCCGACCAAAGGTCTTTCGGTAATTCACATTTTTCTCATTTCTTATCATTAATATGAGTTTGGATAATAAACGTGAATTTTTAATTTAATTCACACCTCAGTTAGTCATTTCTCATTTTTGGGGTGAGTGTGTTGATTTGGTTTTTCATCAACTAACTAATCGGAAGCGTAAATGTTCAAATGACATTTGCTTTGGTGAAAACAATTATTCCATTTCCATGCTTGAATGTATGTGTTTTCTTTCTTGCTCCAAAAAATTGACAGATATTATGAGGCTCCTGAATATGCAAATACTGTCCTTTCAAATGAAAAGAGTGATTATGTGCTTTGGTTATGTGCTATTGGAAGCAATTACTGGAAGAGATCCAGTTGACTATGGCATTCCAGCACAGGAAGTGAGTAAACAAGATTACAACAACAACCAAGCCTTATCCCACTAGGTGGGGTCGGCTACATGGATCATACGGCGCCATAATGTTCTATCATGAATAGCATTATTACGTCGTTGATCCATGTCATAGAGATTCGACTAAGTTTTACGTTGGCTGTCGATGGCTTAACACAACCCTCTCCTTTTATCCGGGCTTGGGACCGACTATGTTTAGCTTTGTCACAAAGCACAACATAGGCAGGATTAAGTGAGTAAACAAGATTATTGGGAAAAAAATCCATCTTGAATTATGTGTGCTTGTTCACAAGAATTCAGAACCAAATAATCCTAAAGCATTATTAGCTTGAAATTTAACCTATTGAGCCAAATGAACAAGTAGGGTGTTAATTGCAGCGTGTCTTCTTTTATTTTTGGGTCTGTAACCTGAACATATGTATTTATTATGCAACATTTCTACCTTATTCCAGCCAACTTCAGGATAAGATTAACCTAAACTCTTCCAGCAAGACACCTTTACCCATTTGGTACTGAATTGTTCATACAATACAGCATGTACCTTTCTGTTTTGATGGTCTGATGCATGCCTGATTTCTTAAATATTTCTATTTATTTATCCA
Source organism: Sophora flavescens (assembly GCA_030762895.1). Taxonomy (NCBI): domain Eukaryota; kingdom Viridiplantae; phylum Streptophyta; class Magnoliopsida; order Fabales; family Fabaceae; genus Sophora; species Sophora flavescens. Next base: position 90,511,881 of record CM061064.1, on the reverse strand, counting down.
GTTGCATAAGAAAAGCGCATCATTGGGAACTTATGATTAAAATTTCAGCGACTGCTTGTTAAAACAGGAAGAGGAGCTATACACATTCTTCATTTTTTTCCCTTGTGTTTCGTAAATTTGATGGAACTGTAGGCATGGACTATAGAGTTAATATTAGTGGAGGCATGAAATTGATGGAAGGGTAACAGAATTTTAAACCACGATCAGAGGATTCAGTTGTTTATTCATCTTAATTTTTTTGCTGTGAAAGTATGCTAGATCAATAAAGTAGTTGCATTATCCTTCAGAATGTGGATCACACAGCTCATTTCTTTAATACATTTTCCCCATTTCTCAAAATGAATATATTGGCCTTTCTTATTGCATCTTACATAGCCCGTGTTGATCCTGGTTGTCTCTTTCGTTTCCCCTGCATCAAACTTTTAGTTTCTAAGTAGATCATAAATAGATACATACTCCCATACTTAAAGGGTGAGTGGTTCATTAGATGGTTTTAGACCGACTCTTGATTTGATCCACTGTCTGGATGTTCAGGGCCAAAGGCAGTGAAGAAATCGTGGGGGTAGTACTGAAACTTAATCGAATGCAACTATCCATTACTTGATATTTGCAGCTAATCTGAATATGCTGAAATTGAAATATTAACAAAATCAAAACCTTCTGAGATGGATCCTAGTTCCTAGCAGTGTTATCAATTGCAGATGGCGGATCATAGCGGAAGGCAAAAAATCCGCCATTTTAAGCCGCCTCAAAACGCCATTGCGGCCATGGCGCCGCCATCCTTCACAAATTGGCCATAGCGGTTGGCCAAAAATCCGCCACTGCAATCCACCATGGCCGCTTTTTGATAACACTGGTTCCTAGTTAATCTGAATGGGCAAGTTGTGCTGCCAGTGCCATATGCTCTTATTAGCTCTGAAAATTATGATATTTTTTTTAGCATAATGGATGTGTGTATGATGGTGCAAAGATGGTGCATATGATGGTTTACACTTGATCTCTGAACTTCAGGTAAGTTCATGTGTTGACAAGTTCATTCACTGATGCTCTCTCTTTGCACTTAATTATTAATTTGTGATGGAGGATAGAAAAATATAATATTTAGGTACATTATAATATTTAAAAGTGTTGATATATTTAAAGTTATGGCTTTATGTCGTGCTACGGTTTTATGTAAACAAATCCTATATTAAAGAGGGGTGATTAAATGCAGAAGAAAATGTTCTTCATAATGGAACCTTTGTCTTCAGTTTCGTAATATGACGTCTGCATAATTCTCGGATAAGGAGGTCATTTTTCATTAGGAGATTGATCATATATGTTCATCTAGTAAATAATATTTTTTGAGTGTGCGTAATGGATATGTGTATGGTGGTGCAAAGATAGTGCATATGATGGTTTTACACTTGATCTCTGAACTTCAGGTAAGTTCATGTGTTGACAAGTTCATTCACTGATGCTCTCTCTTTGCACTTAATTATTAATTTGTGATGGAGGATAGAAAAATATAATATTGAGGTACATTATAATATTTAAAAGTGTTGATATATTTAATGTTATGGCTTTGTGTCGTGCTACGGTTTCATGTAAACAAATCCTATATTAAAGAGGGGTGATTAAATGCAGAAGAAAATGTTCTTCATAATGGAACCTTTGTCTTCAGTTTCGTAATATGACATCTGCATAATTCTTGGATAAGGAGGTCATTTTTCATTAGGAGATTGATCATATATGTTCATCTAGTAAATAATATTTTTGGAGTGTACATAATGGATATGTGTATGGTGGTGCAAAGATAGTGCACATGATGGTTTTACACTTGATCTCTGAACTTCAGGTAAGTTCATGTGTTGACAAGTTCATTCACTGATGCTCTCTCTTTGCACGTAATTATTAATTTGTGGCGGGCAGAAAAATATAATATTGAGGTACATTATTATATCTAAAAGTGTTTATATATTTAAAGGTATGGCTTTATGTTGTGCTACTGTTTCATGTAAATAAATCCTATATTAAAGAGGGGTGATTAAAAGCAGAATAAAATGTTCTTCATAATGGAATCGTCTGCCATCAGTTTCATACTTTAAGAATATGACATCTGCATAATTCTTAGATAAGGAGGTCATTTTTCATTGAGGAGATTGATCATGTATGTTCATTTGCATAATCCTGGCAGTTGTAAGTGGCATGTAGGAAGAAGAGCAGTATGGGGAGGTTAATGTAAATGTAATGAACCTAACCTGAATGAAATAAAAACTGTTTTTGTTATCGGGCAATTGTGATTTGTTTTCCCAGTTTTGCAAATTGCAGTCTTTCCGGTAAGAGAGAAGACTGGCTAGTTTCAACTTCCAATGCATTGAAATATGTAGATCATTTTTTTTGATGAAAGTCCTCCTCAGTCATTAAAATATATTTATCTTTTTATCTGCAGGTTCTCAATGACAATGCAACTGTCACATTTCTAAGTCTTACTTTGGAGTAATGTACTGCACTGTATCATTTCCTAGTGTGCAATTTGTTCCATTGGGAAGAACTTTGTGCAGATATGAAAGAATCACTTTAGCAGCACATTCAAAAAGGAGAAGAAGACCACCAAAGAATCTTCGTTATCCACAGCGTGCGAAGCAACCTCCAGAATTTGGTGTTAATCTGTTCTTGAAGAAGCCTGGCACCACCACTGAACCAGCTCAGGAAGATAACGGTTTCAATAAAGGACATTTAGCCAATGAAGAGGAACAAGAGGAGGAGGAGGAAGCGAATACTGATGTTGTTTGGGAATCAAATGAGATTGAAGCCATTTCATCACTTTTTCAAGGTAGAATCCCTCAAAAACCTGGAAATTTAGATCGGAAAAGGCCTCTTCCTCTTCCACTTCCTTACAAACTTCGACCTTTGGGACTACCTACACCAAAAAGACTAGTAAAGTTGACAGCTCCAGCTGTATATTCTTCTCGTGCTTCTATGGCTAAGAAAGTATATAAAAGCCCGAGTTTCCTTGTTGGGTTAGCAAGAGAAATCAGTAGACTTAAACCTGACGAAGATGCATCTATAATTCTTGCAAAGTGGGTGCAGTTCCTGCGAAAGGGGTCCCTATCGTTGACAATACGGGAGTTAGGTCATATGGGATTCCCTGAGAGAGCTCTGCAAACATTCTCTTGGGCGCAAGACCAACCTCATCTCTTCCTGCTGATGATTGGATTCTGGCCTCAACCGTTGAGGTCTTGGCCAGGAACCATGATTTAAAAATTCCATTCAACTTAGAGAAGTTTACTGGTTGTGCAAGTCGTGGTGTGTTGGAGGCAATGATTAGGGGTTTTATAAAAGGAGGAAACCTTAGACTTGCTTGGAAGGCTCTTGTAGCTGCCAGAAGGGATAAAAGAATGTTGGATCCCAGCATTTATGCAAAACTAATATTAGAACTTGGAAAAAACCCTGATAGACACAGGCATGTGGTGCCCTTGTTAGATGAACTTGGCGAACGAGATGAATTGAATTTAAGCCAGCAAGATTGTACTGCTATAATGAAAGTCTGCACTAAAATGGGGAAATTTGAATTAGTTGAGAGCCTGTTTGATTGGTTCAAACAGTCTGGCTGTCAACCAAGTGTAGTTATGTTCACTTCTGTGATTCACAGCCGTTACACCGAGAAGAAATACAAGGAGGCATTGGCTGTAGTTTGGGAAATGGAGGATTCAAATTGCCTTTTTGACCTTCCTGCTTATCGTGTGGTAATAAAGCTGTTTGTTGCTTTAAATGATCTATCTGGAGCTACTAGATATTTTTCAAAACTTAAAGGGGAAGGATTTTCTCCCACTTATGGGATATACAAGGATCTGCTTGAAATTTACATGGTATCTGGGAGGATAGCAAAGTGTAAAGACATCTGCAAGGAGGCAGAGATAGCAGGTTTCAAGCTTGATAAACATCTACAGTCATACAATTTGATAAATAAAAAACAGTAGATTTTAAGAATCTTACAAGCATTGTCGTCATTGTTTATATCAATTCTGAATCCTTCTTTATAATGTAATGGCTACTATGCTATTACGGTCTTCCATTTGTACACAAATATGAGGAATTGTTTTTGGCAATGAGGGTATTTAATCTGAAATGTTTAGAATAATATAGAACGGGTACATGTACCCTGGGAAGGTAGAGACATGCATGTAGACTAATGTCCAAGAGAAGTAACAAAAAGATGTAAATACCAGTAAGATTTGAATGTTGGAGATTGCCATAATTTAGGAATGGTTTGTTATATACCACTCTAATATTAATTTTCAATAAGAAATTTAATTTAATTTTTTAAAAAATTCTTAATTGTTATAACACTTCCATTGAATGGTGAAAAACACTTTGCAAGCTTTATTGTGATTTATTCACACAATGCTCAATAGCCGGAGAAACAAGAAGTTTTAACATCAATTTACAAAAAACTTTCCAGTGTTGAGGATGTTTTTATTCGTTCCTGAAGATATTTATTTATTTTTCTTATTCCTCTCTGGCTTCACCTACTTCATCCATCTTCTCAGTGCTCAAGCATGTTCCAAAAATTCAAACTCAACAAAACCCAAAGATGATGGACTGAACAATCTGGTCAAAGAAGCTCCATCACTGTCCCTGCAGCCTCAATTCCTAGGACAGAGGCTCTGGCCATAAGAGCAAATTATAACTCTGGGTTGCAACTATTGAAAAACAGATGCAATCTTGGTTCACAGTCTCTAATAGAAAGGCAACTTCAACTGATTAAGGTATTTTTTCAAGTCCAATCCCCACTAGCTTAATAACTAGTCTCTGCACCAATGAACCCTCTTGCATTGTCATCTTTGCTCTCCACCTCTCTTCAAAAATCACGCTTTTGCTCAATCCAGGTACAGAGTTCACCTTCTTGTGATATTTCTAGCACTGGGTGGAGGAGATGAATTTAATCAATTTATAGCTAGTGAAGGACCCAACATCTAACATTATCATTACATCCTAAATTCTTAATCTTTGGGCTCGAGGTCAGTGTTAGTTGAAATGGAAACTCCTTGCCGACATTTTAATCCATTAAAATAAAAAACGTAGGAATGTTAATAAAGTACATTCTAGTATATAAAACTGCTTTCTGGTCATGCATATATAAACAGCATAAATAGACCCTGTTTATGTGCCTCAATGAAAATGTATATTGTTGTCTATGCTAGTGAAATACTTTGGACTTGATCCTTGTGCAAATAGAGATTTACCAGTGACAATACTAATCTCTTGTACAACATCCATTAGTATGTAAAAAATTTAGTTTTGTATCTTTCTTTCGGGTAAGGTTCATCTAAAGTGAGCTACTAACGACGTATCCATCATTGATTTGATAAAATGAATATATATCTTGACCCACTTTAATAAATCAATGATAAATATACACTTTTGCTCACTTTAAAGATACGCTAGTTTTAGAGGAGCTTTCTCCCTTTATTTACTGTTTCTTCCTTCAACGTAAACGACGGCTGCATTTCAGCATCCAAAAACTTTGTTTCCTTCGACCATTCCTGCTATGTCTCTCGACTTTCTCTGAATTCCTGTAGTATCCCGACTTCCATCACGATACTACTAAGTAAATATATATAAACCCGATTATAGCATATGAAATAATAATTTAACTTGGAAAATTTTGAAACCAAGTGAGACATCATTACATGAGATTTTTGTAGAAATTGAACATATAATTGAAATTAATTTCATACAAATAAATATTTAGCCCTTAATCAACCATTTAATCTCATATAAACACTGACTCCTAGTAAGACTCCAATTCTGACCCAGCTGTGAAAACTAACGTATCTTGGGAACTATTAGGTGACTGTCAAGCAATTGCCGAAACTTGCTTATCAGTTTCCAATATGTACTTGTTATTTGAAACAAAAGGAGCCTAGTGAGAAACAAATCTCAATGAGTTCCTGCTTCAAGCAAAGCATATCAGTAATCAATATATTTGGTTTGATCATTCTCAATAAAATACAATATATGCACACATACTATAATTAACCTCACATAGTGGTAGAGTTTTTCATAGACTACTCACCTCAACTATTTTGTCAAGTGTGCACTCCGTGGGTTAATGCAGGCTAAAGTAAGGCTAGTCAAAAACTATACCACTATGAAATTATTCTCTTATAACTCACCCTTTCATCACCGACTCTTTTTACCGGGTCCTTACTTAGACTGAGTTAGTTGATGAAAAAGAATCTAAACATAGGCATACATATATGAGGGTAAACTTCACACACTTGGACATCCCTTTGGTTTTTGTCAGTGAAAAAGGTCGTTGTTCCTCGTGCACTTAGGTACTTAAGAAGAACCAGCTCTATACTATAAGGCGGGACATACGTCTATGACCACAAACGGTGTCCCACTTGCTTTGCACTTACTTGCTTGCCTTCCAAACTGAAATGACTTCTCTGATTGCCTTCCAAACGGGAATGACTCTATATTTGCCTTTCAGACTGAAAGGACTTATGTACTAGACATTTGAAATGTCCTTGATAACCATTCTAATTCGAATCATACTGGATATAGGATGGTTATCATTATTGGATGTCAAGCGGTGGTTTACTTTTATATATTATTATATTGCAAAAACACTTTAAATCAGTCAAAGCAGCCTTCAATCAAGTATTTAACAAGAAATAATGCATCAACAACATAGGCAGAATTTCTGCAATTTTTAGTCAACTCCTATGATTTTATTAAAATACCAAACGAAGTCGGATTTAGGCAAAAGAACCCTCTATGGAAATCTAAACAAGTCTAGTTTATAAATATAATTTTATTTTTGGGAAAAAGCATTCCAAAAAGTAAAGTTTTAACCAACAAGCTACTGCATTAGAAAAACAGGACAACAACTGTCCTTTAAATTGTAACAGGTTTTTCTTCATCAATACTCAGTGAAAAACAGCAAACTCAGTGCCTAAACTGTAGAAAATCGAGTATAGTTTCTACTAAATGCACCCCTATCTACACCTCTTCAACTACTAAATGCACCCCTATCTTAATTCTAAACATTTCTTCCTTAACAAATCTAAAACATTTATTATTAGCTACCCTTAGAACACTTCTCCATTAAAGATATGCTCATTCTATTTATTGGGTAATACTATTTAGCCAAAGAAGGAAATTTGGGATGTTACATTACTCTCATCCTTTTAAATAATTTTGCCTTCAAAATTGCTTTACTCCTTAACGCTTAATCATCTTGCTTATAATGCAATATCACCATCCTACTTCCGCTGCGAACTCTGATCAACACAGGTCTAAGAGGTTTCGATGATAAGTCATGATCCTTAACTATTTGGTTATCACTGCTATTAGGTTCGCTAGGGTCCGATTATCATGCATGACAAATATCCCAATCAATAACAAGCGGACATAAACTTTATGACAACAACAATAATAAAACTATAGCATACAATCAAATTCAAATAGTAGTAGTACTTATCATACCAATCTTTTTAGATTTCACTAATTTAGAAAAACGTATCAAACACATATATGGTTATGTACATAAGGATGTGACACACAAGGAATAACTGATTGGTACCTATTCATGTGCACAATCTAATAATTGATGCATACCAATGATTCTTATCAATCATCCATATTGGACATGATCAGGAAATGACATACATAATGCTATGGTAGCACATCAAGATATGGACATATTCTAAGCACAAGTCTACCCCTAGCATCCCATAATACTAGAGATAGAGCAAAATTTGTCTTGAAAGCCTTTTCTAAAACTCTGTTATAAGAAAACCATTACTGAAATTATTCGGTTTTGAAAGCCAAACTGAGATTGATACTAGTTAAAATCTGTAGAAAAGTTTTGAATGACTCAAAGGTTTCCAAAGAGATATATTGTCAAATAAGTAATAATGTTTTAAAGAAATAATAGGCTACAAAAGAATTTTGAGAGTTTACAAAAGTTCTTTTGTTTATAAGACAAAAAAAATTTCTCAGGCACGCCTATAATATAACAAATTAGGAAAAACACTTGATATCAAAATTCAAATATTCAATAACAACATAATGTTGGTACTATCAAGAAGGTTCACCAGGACTCCAAGTGACCTTAGCACACTCTACAAACTTTTAGGAAAGAATTTATTCTAATCTCATCCTAAAAGAAACTCAAAGTTTTAGAAAGTAACATCTATGGATGAAACTACAAGTACATTGTATAGCATTTTAGAGTATCCATACATAAAAGAATACTAAGCATAGGTATATGCGGTACAAATAACTACACATACATATACACATGCAAGAATGTGTTAGATAATGGGGTATGGATCTACAACAAAGAAGAAGAAAACAATGGTAATGTGCAATCTTCAAGACGTGTAAGAAGACTAGGCTTTAGGTTTGATTCACCCCCACCAATCTCTCCTCGTAGATTGGATGCAACAGGTAAAACTGGCGAATCCCCTTCAGGATACAATGGAGTAACCTTAGTTTGGTTTGCACACCCTAAACCAAGCGTATCGTCAACGACAGTTTACAAAAAAATAGTCTTCCTAACTCTCTCTGTGCACAAGGGAGAAAAGAAGGTGATTTGGAGTGAAGATGGCTTGGGAAATTCTGAGATTTTCATATCCATTACTACATGCAGATGGTCCTATTTATAGACCAACTCATGTCACTTGGTGAAGCAAAACAACCCTTCAAAGGATTCAGCAACTGCCAAATTCGTTACTTAAGTGACAATAGCGATTACATACTGACACATAATACTCGTTAGCCTAGCGGCCAACAGGCATGTCCCTTGTGTGCATATGTCTCTGGTTCAAATCGGCACAATGGCGCTTTGCCATTTTAATTTTTCCAGTCCGTTGAATAACGGTCATAATCCCCTTCAGGATACAATGGAGTAACATTGGTTTGGTTTGCACACCATAAACCAAGTGTATCGTCAATGACAATTTACAAAAAAATAGTCTTCCTAACTCTCTCTGCACACAAGGGAGAAAAGAAGGTGATTTGGAGTGAAGATGGCTTGGGAAATTCTGAGATTTTCTTATCCATTATTGCATGCAGATGGTCCTATTTATAGACCAACTCATGTCACTTGGTGAAGCAAAACAACCCTTCAAAGGATTCAGCAACTGCCAAATTCGTTACTTAAGTGACAATAGTGATTACATACTGACACATAATACTCATTAGCCTAAAGGCCAACAGGCATGTCCCTTGTGTGCATAGGTCTCGGTTTCGAATTCGCACAATGGCGCTTTGCCATTTTAATTTTTCCAGTCCGTTGAATAACGGTCATATTACTCAACAAAAATGTTGCAGGCAGGAATCAAACTCGCACCAACTCAGCAAATATGTAAGGTCACGACCGCTGGGCCATTTAATCGTATTATGATAGTTGTGCGCTATTATATGCTTTTAACCATTTTCCAGATTTTGAAAATCTCTCACAATCCCCCACCATTTTCAAAATAAATCCAAATCTCATTATTCCGGAAATCGCATGCTTTCAGACAAAGGTCTCTTGGGGATTTGAACCTTTTCTTAGTAAGCCATGGGTTTCACTCATCCCCGAATAATTTGGTAGACAAGCTTTGAACCAAATATTCATTAGAACAAACGTGCATGACTTACACATGAAATCTCGGTACCATTGAACGACGTGGTAGTGTGACACATTTGGTAAGGCCTTGTGTCGTGTATCCTTTTCATGAGAGCTTACAGAGTCAAGTCGAACTCTAAGAAGCGGCCCCACTTCACTCTCATATAGGTGGACTTTACCAAAAGCACCCCCATAAGTTGGGCACCTCAGCACATATATGCTATAGGTCCATTAAGAGAAAAAGCTCACCTTTCTCCCTTTTGTCCTTATGGTTTCCAAGTACTTTTAAACTTTGGGATGTATCTATTTGTCAAGTACTTGCAATCACTCTCATAGTGTACTTTGGCCACATTGAACTCAAGACTTGATGCTACTCAAGTGTGAGTTGGGTTTCCACCATTGGTGATCATGTAGATATGGGCTTGATTCCCATCCATAATGATGTTTTTCCACATCATATCACTTGTCAGCCATTTCGTCAAAGGATGCAAGATTTCTTTCCATCTTATAAAGACCTTGGATATTACTCCATTTGCAATTAGTTCCTCGACATAACTATGTCTTAGCCCAATGTTCCTGGACTTTCCATTATAAACCTGGCTATATGCTCTTGATAGTGTTTACTGACTATCCCATTGTATGGATACCGGCGCCATTAAAATTGGTATCTCATACAACAAATTTCTAAGCCATTTAATCTCTTTGTTAAATGTTGTCAATGCTATGAATTATGCAGTCATGATGGAACCGACATTGACGACTTATTTCTTGAAACCCCAAGAAATAGAACCCCCACCAATTGTGAAGACTAAACTGCTTGTTAAAGCATGATCTTCTTGTATAATTCACCCAACCGGCATCTAGGTAACCTTCTAATACCGAAGGATACCCATTATAGTTTAAACTATAGTTCATTGTCCCCATCAAGTATTTCAATACTCTTTGGACAACATGTCAATGGTCTTTGCTTGGATTACCTGTATTCCTACTTAGTCTTCCTACAACATATGAAATGTTTGACCGGGTACATGTCATGGCATACATTAAACATTCAATAACTTTTGAGTATTCAAGTTGTGCTACTAGACTACCTTTGTTTGGTACTAAATTAATGTTATGATCATAGGGAGTAGTGATAGGTTGACAATCAAAGTGATTAAATTTCTTTAATACCTTTTCTACATAGTGAGATTGTGGTAAGCCTACATTTTAACCATCTCTTATTATTCTAATTCCTAGAATCACATCAACTACCCCTAAGCCTTTCATGTCAAAATTTCTAGATAAGAACCTCTCAGTTTCTTCTACCTAACCTAGATCGGTACCAAATATTAATATATCATCAACATATAAACAAATCATGATTTTTCCTCCATGGAATTTACTATAAATACACTTGTCAGATTTATTTATTTTATATCCATTAGCTAGCACAACTTGATCAAACTTTGATCCCATTGCTTAGGATCTTATTCTGGTCCATACAATGACTTATTCAATTTACACACTTTCTTTTCCTGACCATTAACCACAAACCCTTCAGGATATACACCTCTTCATCTATTTCCTCATTTAGAAATACCACATCCATTTGATGGATGACAAACTTATAGATGAATCCAAGTGCCAATAGCACTCTAATTGAGGCAATTCTTGCCACAGGTGCACATATATCAAAATAGTCTATTCCCTCGTTTTTGTGTAAATCCCTTAGAAACTAGTCTTTTCTTAAGCTTATCAATGGTTCCATCTACTTTGATCTTCCTTTTGAAAATCCATTTACAACTTGTTGGTTTGGAACCAGGATGGGAGGTCTACTAATCTCCATGTTTTATTCCCCATTATTGAATCTATTTCCTCTTGTATAGCTCCCTTCCGAAAGCCTCATCTTAGGCTTATTACCTCCTCAAATGTTTTTGGACCACTTTCTGTATTCTAACATCTCTTTTCTAACTCTTTGACTTCTCCTAAGTTCTGAACCTTCCGAATTATCTTTATTAGATACATTGCTTTACGGACTATGTGCATTCATATGAACATTATCCATGTGACTTGGAATTGAGTTAAACCTATCTTCTTGAAATATTACATCCTAATACTCAATCACTGTAGTGACAGGACGAGTCACTAGATTCCATAACCATGAATCTATATGCATTGCTAATTTTAGCATATCCCGGGAACACATTCAATTTCCCTTTCACATAATTTATTTCTTCTGGTTCAAGAACTTTTACTATTGCCTTACAACCTCAAACTTTGAAAATTTTGAGAATGAGTTTTCTATTTTCCAGAGCTCATATGGGGTTAACCCTATTTACTATCTAACAAGCCTTCAACATGGCTTCTCCCCAATATCATTTGCTAGACCAACATAGGATACCATGGTTGTTACCATTTCTTCTTATATCCTAATTTTCTTTTAAACTATACTAATTTGTTATGGGGAATAAGGTGCAGTTGTTTGGTCAAGTGCTGCTAACAGGGAATTAATAATGCAAACTGTCAACCATAACAACAAAAATTCAAACACTTTAAATATTTACCAAAAGTTAAAGATTACACAAGTTAAGCGGCTGACCTAGCGATCAAGCATGCACGTTCTCGGTCATCGGGTATGGGGTTCGAATCCCACTGGTCGCATCGTTTCGTTTAAAATTGTTTTTATCCAAAAAAACACTTGAAAAAAAAATTCAAAAGTACTAACACGAGATTCGAACTCGAGTAACGTTAATGTCTGAACCTGTGCATACCACTAAGCCGACGCGTCCTTTGTTGACTAGATGCAACCGTTATTGGTTTTAACCGGTTAAAAGACTCAAAGTTTGGGCCAGACACTTCTGCCAGTCGGGTCAATGAGACTCATTTCCATACAATCGGGTTACCACGACCCGTTCATGTCCAGCAGGCATTTCGAGTCATTTTCACAACTTCTCAACCCAAAGTTAAACATAATTTATTGTCTCTATGTCTTGGATTCAAATTTTAAACATGCTCTAAAATAAATTTAATAATTTTCATAGTGAAAACCACCATCTAATGACCTCTTTCCTTCATTAACATTCATGTCCATTTTATCAACTTAGAACAATCCAAAACACATCCAAAACATTTCTCATTTCTACAAAATCAAGAAACATTCCCATCTTATATTCACAAAATCATGCACTCATGATATAAGATTGTCTCTAAAAATAATTAGTTCTTACGTCATGGATCAAATCCATTAATTCATGCACATGATATAATCAATTATATCTAAGACCTTTCTATCCATATAGAGTAACATACTTGCATGCATCATAAACCAAACATATTCATGTTCATAAAAATTCACATACTTGAATTTATTCTAAATCATGCATCTAAGGCTCTAATACCACATGTTAATTTTAACATAAACAAAGAATACATTTAACATTGTACACACATGTATTTAGAATACCAAGTATAACATAGCCATGAAAGTAATTGTGTACCTTTCACCATGGTCAGAAATACAAATTTTTGATGAAGCATGTGAGTACTCATCTCTCCTTGCTTGTAAAAACACCATGCATCACTTTCTCCCAACGAGCGGAGTTTTCACCCTTGAACCTCTCCACTCTGACAATGTCAAAATGTCATCTCCCTCAATGTTGCAACCGTTTTTATAAAACGAAAATCAAACCTAAAGATTGTTAGATAATGGGGTATGGATCTGCAACAAAGAAGAAGAAAACAATGGTAATGCGCAATCTCCAAGGCGTGTAAGAACACTAGGCTTTAGGTTCCATTCGCCCCCACCAATCTCTCCCCGTAGATTGGATGCAACAGGTAAAACCGGTGAATCCCCTTCAGGATACAATGGAGTAACCTTGATTTGGTTTGCACATCCTAAACCAAGCGTATCGTCAATGGCAGTTTACAGAACAATAATCTTCCTAACTCTCTCTACGCACAAGGGAGAAAAGAAGGTGATTTGGAGTGAAGATGGCTTGGGAAATTCTGAGATTTTTGTATTCATTACTGCATGCAGATGGTCCTATTTATAGACCAACTCATGCCACTTGGTGAAGCAAAACAACCCTTCAAAGGATTCAGCAACTGCCAAATTCGTTACTTAAGTAACAATAGCGATTACATACTGACACATAATACTCGTTAGCCTAGCGGCCAACAGGCATGTCCCTTGCGTGCATAGGTTGCAGGCAGGAATCGAACTCGCACCAACTCAGTAAATATGTAAAGTCACGACCGCTAGGCCATTTAATCGTATTATGATAGTTGTGCGTTGTTATATGCTTTTAACCATTTTCCAGATTTTGAAAATCTCTCACAGAATGTCAATACAAACTAAAAAAACTGGAGCACTCATACATTTATGAATTTCATCCCTACACCCTTTACTTATAAAAGCAATGCATAATAGCAAATGAAATGAATTACATAAGCCAAACAAGCCCTTCATTCTTCATTTGATAATTTAGGATACATTCAATCACATCATCCTTAACATGTTAATGACTTTATGAGAAGTGGCATGAAACTCAAATAGGTTTCCTTGATTGTGCTTGCACAAGCTTAACAACTTTTACAAAACATACATGGTGCAAATTAGAGAAATGTTGTGCTTCATGGTAATTTACAAGCAGGAAAAGAAACCAAGCTTGCATAAATGAACACATGTTGTCCAAACGGCCCAAAAATGAAGAATCTATTATTTTTCTCAAACCAAAGGCAAAACTTCATCAGGTTGTAAAGCACCAATATCGATATGCCAACAAGATGGTACATGCTACAATCATAGCTTGACTCAAAATCCATTCATGTATACAAGCAAGACATGTTGAACAATTTAAACATTTCAATGATACTCAAGAAAAAGAAGTATCTAAACATGAATATATGAATGATGTTTAAAAAAAAATTGAAACACAAAGAAGCGGACCCTGCTTTTGTAAAAACAAAAATCACTGGCGCCAACTCAAATGGAATTTGTCTTGGATTTTTTTTTTTGACTTAGAAATTTACATGTTAGCTCTCAATTTTTTTTTTAAAAAAAAAAGCTTGATTATGAGTTGTATAGCCAAAGTTATGACTCAATGACTATCAGCTGTTAGAGGATGAAAACATGCAAAACTGACACAAACTAAACACAAAAACTGCACTCAAATTGTTAAGAGCTTAAGTCCAATACTTTTTGTTTTGACAAGTTATGCCTTAGGTTTCAACAGACCAAACAATACTCTATTTTGATTTTGTCTAAATCAAATTATCAACAGAATAATAGTGACAGTCGAAATATAAGTGTATCAGATTATCATAAAGGAATGTATCAAAATCCATGAGCAACAATGGAGAAAAAGGGCAAGGCCATTTGTCCATCATCACTTAGTTTTCTACATTGTTATTCCAAGCACAAAACCAATTTACACCAGCAACAATCAGTATCAAGGCTAGAGTTCAATGGTGCATTACACTAAAAGATCATGAGGTAAATATGTGCATGAAGGAATAGCTCAAAGTAATTAGCAATCATGTATCTGTAATTTTGTAAATTACAAAAATAGAATTAATGGACTTCACAAATCAATTTATTATAGGCATCAAACCACACAAAAGCTTTATGAATTTACAAAAGGATGAGACGTGAAATAATGCAAATATTAGCACAAATACCTTGATTAAATAAAGGAGAAAGAACCTTCTTGTAAGTGTCTTAAACTAAATTCTACAATAAACATTATCTAATTTTTCATTAATAATTCCAATAGCAAGGGGCAGCTTTATTAAGCTAGAACACTATGAACATGATCACAAGGTCTATCCCACATCATAAAAATTTGTAAGATTCAAAATATTCAATCACAAGCATGGAAAACATGACATCATTATCTAATTATTTGGGCATTTTATCATAAATGTTGTGTGCATCATAAATAAAGGTTACAGGAACAGTTATATACACTTGCAACAACTCTTATTATCTCATGACAAGACAAAATCATCATGATTTTTTTTAACAGCCATCACAGTAGAGAAAGCAAGAGAGGGAATGGAAATTACCATACAGGATACCTCTCCAATTCACAAAACAAAACTATCCATAGTAGAAAACCTCTTCATACTCATGGTTTAAAACTTGCCTTTCTGATATCATTTGTCACACACATCACATTAATAATCATTCAATTCATGCATTAACAAAGGAGTTACATGAAACCAAGATCTTTGTCATACTCATTCATTCATCAACCATGCCTTTGTTCCATTTAATTCAAGATTCCAGCACCAAATTCACAAATCCAGATCCATTATTATGCTCATAAAGGGTTTAGAAAAACAAATACAAGCTTTAGAATCATAGGATTAAGAATTTAGTAAAAAGTTTCTATAATAGCATAGCAAGAACACATGCATCCATTTTTCTTATATCACTTCACATCCAACAAGCAAAATCCGTCCAAAATATTTGGCTTAGAAGAAATCTTGTTTGAAAATCGGTCTTTTGGAAAACTTTTGTGAGTTGTCATCCTTCACCATTTCTCAAACAAATACCTGAGGCGGCCTACACCATTAATTCGTATCAGGAATTTAGAAAACTAACAACATAACAGAACACTTAAACCGACACCCTAAGCCGGATCACTCTAGACTCAACTCACAGTCCGATGGGATCGAACTGCTCTTATACCATAATATAGTATCCCAACTTCCATCACGATACTACTAAGTAAATATATATAAACCTGATTATAGCATATGAAATAATAATTGAACACAGAAAATTTTGAAACTAAGTGAGACATCATTACATGAGATTTTGTAGAAATTGAACATATAATTGAAATTAATTTCATACAAATAAATATTTAGCCCCTAATCAACCATTTAATCTCATATAAACACTGACTCCTAGTAAGACTCCAACTCTGACCCGGCTGTGAAAACTAACATATCTTAGGACACTATTGAGTGACTGTCGAGCAATCTTCGGAACTTACTTATCAGTTTCCAATATGTACCTGTTATCTGAAACAAAAGGAGCCTAGTGAGAAATAAATCTCAATGAGTTCTTGCTTCAAGCAAAGCATATCAGTAATCAATATATTTGGTTTGATCGTTCTCAATAAAATCCAATATATGCACACATACTATAATTAACCTCACATAGTGGTAGAGTTTTGCATACCCTACTCACCTCAACTATTTTGCCAAGTGTGCACTCCGTGGGCTAATGCAGGCTAAAGTAAGGCTAGTCAAAATCTATACCACTATGAAATTATTCTCTTATAACTCACCCTTTCATCACTGACTCTTTTCTAGGGTCCTAACTTGGACTGAGTTAGTTGATGAAAAAGAATCTAAACATAGGCATACATATACGAGGGTAAACTTCACACACTTGGACATCCCTTTGGTTTTTGTCAGTAAAAAACGTCGTTGTTCCCCGCGCACCGAGGTACTTAAGAGGAACCAGCTCTATACTGTAATGCAGGACATACGTCTATGACCACAAGCGGGGTCCCACTTGCTTTGCACTTACTTGCTTGCCTTCCAAACTGAAAGGACTTCTGTGATTGCCTTCCAAACGGGAAGGACTCTATACTTGCCTTCCAGACTGAAAGAACTTATGTACTTGACATTTGAAATGTCCTTGATAAGCATTCTAATTTGAATCATACCGGATATAGGATGGTTATCATTATTGGATGTCAAGCGGTGGTTTACTTTTATATATTATTATACTGCAAAGATACTTTAAATCAGTCAAAGCAGCCTTCAATCAAGTATTTAACAAGAAATAATGCATCATCAACACAGGCAGAATTTATGCAGTTTTCAGTCAACTTCTATGATTTTATTAAAATACTAAATGAAGTCGTATTTAGGCAAAAGACCCCTCTATGGAAAGCTAAACAAGTATAGTTTATAAATATAATTTTATTTTTGGGAAAAAGCATTCCAAAAAGTACAGTTTTAACCAACAAGCTACTGCATTCAAAAAACAGGACATCAACTGTCCTTTAACTTGTAACAGGTTTATCTTCATCAATACTCAGTGAAAAACAGCAAACTCAGTTCCTAAACTGTAGCAAATCGAGTCTAGTTTCTAATAAAACAAGAATCATAAACAATAGAGCCCTAAAGAAACAGTTATAAGCAAAACACTGAACCTATGTCAATACAGATTTTCAGGACAACAACTATAACACCGTCTTGTAAGCAATATAACAAACACCTGTCAAGCAAGATCCTTTAACATATCTATTCTCACATGTTGGCATATCAACACCATCACAACATCAAAATCAATTTATAATTCACATGCAAATAGAAAAATCAACTAATTAGAGCATGTATCAACAACTCCTAAGCTTGGATTTATGGTTACCAAACACTAAAACTAAGGGAACTCACATGACTATGTAGTGGATTGAAGGTTGTTTGTGTGGATCTCCCTTTTTGGTTGAACCCTAATTTTCTCTTCTTCTTCTCTTCCATTTCTTTCTCTTCATTCTGCAAGCTTGCTCTAGGATCTCTAACCCCATCTTCTTCAAATGGCTATATCCCTTGATCTTTCTTCTCCATTCTTCTTTATTCTTCCTCTCCCTTCTCTTTCTTTCTCTTTTCCTTTCTTTTTCTGCTATTCTATACTTCTCCCCCTTCTTTTATCCCCTTCTCTTCTTTTTTTCTTTTTTTCTTTATCTTTTATTTAATAAAAGTTAAAATTCAACTCACTATCTAGACCTCTTCAACTACTAAATGCACCCCTACCTTAATTCTAAACATTTCTTCCTTAACAAATCTAAAACATTTATTATTAGGTACTCTTAGAACACTTCTCCCTTAAAGATAGGCTCCTTCTATTTATTGAGTAATACTATTTAACCAAAGAAGGAAATTTGGGATGTTACAATTCCATTCACTATACCATAACTTATCAAATTTTCATTCTTCAATCAAGTCAATAATATTGCACATTTCTCATAGTTCGACTGAAATTTTTAAGTTTCTTATGATATACTTCAGAAGAAAGATATTTCTATGATATTCTGCGAGCAAGCAACGATAAATTCAAAGATTCCCTGCTATAATGAAAGCACGCAATTATATGCGGTGAACAATCTCAGCCATTGATTTGAGATTGGACGGCTCACATTACACCTTCATTAAACCAGTTTTAAACAACATCTGCTATTAAAGTGTAACTGTGTCACGCACTTAGCAGGAAATCCATTCCTCCAAGAACCCCAGTTAAAAGCATGCTCATTGCTATTTACGAAAGGCAGTTTCTTACATGTTGCTTGCTACATACATACTACTACCCAAGTTACAAGTGGTAAGAACATCGTGAATAAAATATAAAATAATAAATATGCTATTACTTCAATTTGCATTTTGCAATGTGCTTAAATTAATATATGTATGGTGGTAACTGTTCAGTTGCATTTTATGCAGGAACCTAAAGTGCCTCCAGTTGGAAAGTGAAGAGGCAATGATCTTCAGGGAGCAACACGTACAGCGAGATTACCATTTCTAGAACTGCTTCCCAAACCAACATTTCTCACACCTTTCCTCATTGTCTCGTTTCTTTGTTTTGTGGTTTCACCATTTTTATTTCCTTCATTGCTTTGCCGTTTTGCTCCTTTACAACTCTCCCATAATCTATGTTTCGCGAACTAACCGTTGCTCGTTCTTTCTTCTCAGAAGTGTGATTATTCGTCACTGAAGTAGAAAGGCAGCTCTGGTTGGTTGATGGAGCAGGAGAAATCATCGAACCAGCTTCAGAAGTGTTAGTTTCAGTGCTCTCATCGATTGAAATACTACGTGGTTTGGTTGCTGCGACAGATTCATCGGAAGCATGATCATTTCCCATCTTCAATTTCGAAGATGATGCTGCTTCTCGTCCGCTTCCTGGACATTTTGGTTTATTCTGTACTCTCTTGCTTCTGGTGTTATTCGATACAGCCTGAAGTTGAGAAGGGAATCCACAAACATCAAGTAGTTTAATTCAAATAGAGAAAGAAGATGAAGAAAAAAGAAACAGTTTGACTCATTGATAATCTACATTCTTAAAACCAGGCCAGTAAAGACAGAACCACTAGGAAAGTCTCATAAGATATCACAGTACATTTGCTATGAATCGCAATATATATGCCATGCACCAATTCACAAACAAAAACAAGCTGGGAAGAGTTAAAAAGCATTTACCTTATTCCCATGTGATTGTGAAGGCAAAGTTGCACGATAAAATGAAGGCATTGGTGTTGCTTTGAAGTTAAGGCTCTTCCGGAGTTTCTTAACATCAGCTTCTTTCTTTTCCTACATAACAGATGTTAAATGTAATGAGTTTCTTCAAGCTCCATTGGTAATTGAAAATAGTCATGAGTTTGTTCCTTACATAAACAGTCAATTGAAAATAGATATACCACCTGTGATATTGCTTGCATTTGATTCATCTCTGCTTCTTTTGCATGCAATTTTTCTTCCAACTTCAAGTAGAACTGATTTAAGGCGATCAATGATCATGATAACAAATCAACAATAATGCAACTCTATTTTTTTATTTTATTTTAATAATAACACAAACAAAACAAGATTCTAAAATGATAGCATTTCACTTACCTCTTTCCTCCTTTCTGCTCGTTCACTACTTTTAAAGTTGAAAGCTACAGCCCTAGGCCTAACATCGGACTTTGTTGAACTGAAAGCTCGGTTCATCCTATATAAAATTATTATGTTAGTCTAAGATAAGAAATAAGGGAAATGAAAAACTAATCTGTACATATGTCTAGAAACCTCTCTGCTTCTTGAATTCCTTTGGGATCAGTTTTCAAAACAGAAGGTTGGGATTCTGCAGCCTTTTTCACTCTTGATGCTTTTTCACTATCAAAGTTAAAAGCACATTAGAGGTCTGAAAATGTGAAGCACATAACATTTCCAGCTGGAGAAACAAAAAATACCTTTTGTCATTCTCACGAATTAGTTTATCCACACTTCTAGAAACCTGCACACAGAGGCCAAAAATTAAGGGAAAAATAGCTGACAACTCACAACTCACGAGCCATTTAGATATGGCGTGTTTGGAATCCTTTGAGTTGGGCAGAATTGCTTTTGAAATGCAGAAGCTACAAATAGTAGCTTCATTGCAAGCGTGCTTCAGGGAGCCACTGATGCGGATCCAAACATGCAAATAGAAGATTAACCATATGCCATAAAATACTTATAAGACTAATACATATTGTGTTCCTGAAGTACACTGAAGTTATATAAATCCTTACTTCTTTGGGAGTTCTGCTTGCTGAACGTGTAGATGGAGTTGCAAGTTTTGATGAATTCTTTTCCATATTCGTTCTCCTTGCAGGATCTTTAGGTGATTTAGAAGAAGGGCTTTTCCGAACTCCACCATTGTTGACTTCAGCATTTAACCCAGGTTCCGGCTTTGTTTTACATGCATCAATCAAGTACACTTAAGTCACCTCAGAGTATAAGAAGCAAGTCTATATAATTGCAGAATATAAACAATATAAAAGTAAAGGACAATACAAGGAATAAGGCTCCAATTCAAAGAAAATATAAAATTTAAGCACACAAAAACATGTGCTGTTAGTGTTATCATAATTCATATGAGGGATATCAATGTACTGCCTTAGTTGTGTTTCACTATATCCCATTCTATGTTTAATTTTTCCATTTTCAGTAAAATAATGCAACTTCGTGCTTATGAATGTGTACCTTTGGAGAAGGATGCGAAGGATCATGCAAATTTGTTTCCTCAGCATCCTGAGCTGGTTCATTCACAGCCATACTCGTGTTTCTTGACGATTCATCAGTATTTACGGTATCATCGACATCCCTTTTCACTTCTGTAATCGCCTCATCATTAGTTGAGAGTAAATTGCTTCTTTTATTTTCAAATTGATGATCTTCATCAAAAGTAATACTTATATTAGTGGCATCCTCTAAATTATTAGAATTGTTCATAGCAAATTCCATCTGCGGACTTGAAAATGAAAGCATTGGGCATTCTGTGATGGTATCTTCACTTACATATCCAATCACTTCAAACTCTGCATGATAACCTGAATCTGAACTAACAGGGATGTCACCAAAGTGAACATAACCATCTTCATTCGCCTCAAAATCTTTTTGGGATCTGTGTTCAATTTTAACATAACAGCTACCTTCATCTGGCTCAAAATCCTCTTGGGACCTTTGATCAAATCGAACACGATGGTCATCTTCATTTGGCTCATCATCTTTGAATCTTTGTTCTATTTGAACATAATGCCCATCTTCATTTGGCCCACAATCCTCTTGGGAGCTTTGATCAAATTGAACATGATAGTCATCTTCATTTGGCTCACCATCTTTGAATCTTTGTTCTATTTGAACATAATGCCCATCTTCATATGGCTCAGAATCCTCTTGGGACCTTTGATCAAATTGAACATAATTGTCATCACTTGACACAAAATCCTCTTGGTTGCCAATTCTCTCTGAGCTGTCATCATTTTCACTGGTTGCTCTATCTGATCTGTCATGACCTGCCAACGGAATAATACCAAAAAGGCCCTTCTTCTTGAAATGAGCTTCAAAATATGCTTTCTTCTCAATAACTAAACCCGGTTTTGAACACTTCTCAACCTCCTCCAAGTACCTATTGTGAGAGAATGAGGACCTTCGTTCCCAACATAAAGGTTCAGTTTCAAATCTCCCAAATGAGATAGAGCCAGAATGTATAGAATCTGCCTGCATTTTTGGCAAGGAAGCAGTAGTCAGAGGTAAATATCAACACTGTTCCATTTTTATAAGCATTAATATTGACAGTATCCAATCCAGTCAATTCTCAATATATAAAGTTCATTTTTTCCAACTTATCTTTGGGGGAGGGGAATTAGCAGAATCCCAGTAGACCATGATAACATGGAAGGTGAACTAGCGCATCTTTTCTCACTTTTATAGGAAGAAAGCATATGATACTACAAAAATAGTTACGTGTGTAGATAGAGAACATATCTTATGTGGTAAAATAAATCACAGATATGAATGTGTTTCCTTAAGATACAAATCATACAAATTAGTGCAGAACAAAATCTACGCAAATTAGAACAACCGTCTTGAGAATGAATTGGCATGTTAAACGGAAGAGAGCATCAAATGGGAATTACATTACACTGTCCAACTCCAGTCATTCTCCTTTACTTGCTCTACTTGTTCAATTAATTTCAGAAGTAATAATTCAGATCATACCACTATTTATCTGACTATGACATGAGGGAGATTCA